>VDFB02271358.1:1238410493-1238807254 GCA_007258455.2 Sequoia sempervirens
ATTTGTCTAAGTTTGGAGTCTCGTCCAGCAGGCATAAGAAAATGCGCCCATCTCAGCTACAGGCGTGGAAAATTTTTGAAAACGAGGTTCATCCTTCACACAGGGCAAAATGCGCCCAAGGTGAGAAAAGTCAAAGAAAGTCAAAGTTTTTATCCTGCTCCAGGGGCAAAATGCGCCCAAACTTGAGGAGGAAAAAGTTGAAAATTTTCTAAGTTTGAGACCTCGTCCTTCACCAGGGGTAAAATGCGCCCACAAGCAAGCTGGAGGCATTCAAAAAATTTTCTAAGTGTAAAATCCACCTCCCTATGCTAAATGCGCCCACCTCTCAAAAGGGTCAAAGAAGTCAACAAACTTCATCCACCTTACCCAGCTAAATGCGCCCACCTCATAAAAGAGTCAAGGAAAATTTCTAAGTAAAGTTCATCCTTCTTGCATGGCAAAATGCGCCCAAAATGGGCCATGTAAAGACAAAAACTAGAAGTTCAAGAGTCACATAAAGGCGTTTTTTCTCCATCAAGTAGCAAATGCGCCTAAGTTAGAAGCTGGTCAAACAAGTCAAATGTTTCCATCCTCCACTATAGGCAAAATGCGCCCAAAAGAGGGCATGTGAAGACAAAACGTGGGAGATGAAGGGTCACTCCGAGGCGTTTGAAATGTTTTGTCCTCCTCCACATCAAAAATGCGCTCAAGGTAGGAAAGAGTCAACAAAGTCAAACATTGTTATCCTTCATCCACATAGAAATGCGCCCAAGCTAGCTCAAGTGAGGACAAAATGGAAGTTGAAAAGTCACATAAGGCGTTGGAGAAAGTTTCATCCTCTTGACATGCTCAAATGCGCCCACATTGAAGTGTAAAAGGTAAATAAGAGTGGTAAGTAAGGTAACAAGTAAGTGAAGATACTCCTAGGCATGGTAAAGGGTGGTGTGCTAGGCGTTTTTTTTTTTTTATCAAGTGTTATGCGCCTAAAGTGGAGAGTGTTAGGAATATTTTCTAGGGCGTGGTGAAGGGATATGTGCTAAGGCGTGATTTTTTTTTAATCACCTCTTCAAGTGCTAGGCGCCTCAGTTGAAAATGAAATATTTTCTAAATGTTGGAGAATTTGCCTAGGCGTTGGGACTTCAAATAAATTACCTTGCAAGTGTGGAGTGGGAAATAAAATGTGCTAGGCGCCTTCATAAAAAAATTTCTAAGTTGGTATTTTCACAGGCAAAGTTGATCGAGCTGGATTCAAAAATTTTCTAAGGCACAAATATTTTCTCCCTTAGAAAAATGCCTAAGTCTGGGGAGGTGATGGGATTTTCTTGAAGCACGAGCAGAGTTGCCAGATGAAGTCAGTGATTGCCAGCTCCACAAGATTGATAAAATTTTTCCAAGTCAGAGCAAAATTCTCAGAGGGGATCGAAGAACGAGGACAAAATTGTTGAAAGAATAATTTTCTAAGGTTCAAAATTCAGAGAAATAAAATGAACCCGTTCGTTGTGCACCCATGGGTTCGATGCGTTCTGGAGAAAATTTTCTTCTGGGTATCGAAGATTGTTGATGAGGAGTTGATTTTAAAGCCTTCCATGCTTTGCTACGGCCTTCAGGATGGATATTTGTGATTGGCGCCAGGTTGATGAATTTCCTAAGGGAAATTTGAAAATTTTCTAAGGCAAGTGTGAAGGAAATGTATTTTCAAGGTGAAATCCTCCGGACGATGAATTTGAAAGAAACTGCCTAGGTGAATTTGCTTCAATCCTTCGTGAGGATAGTTTTCTTAAGCCAGAGATGAACAAAATCAAAGTTGCCAGAGCTCCAGCAGGTGAAATGAGTTTCTTGAAGATGCAGTTGAAGATGATGCGTCCTCGAGGATGATGAAATTTGTCTAAGGCATGAACTTGAACACAAAGTTGGCGATGAGCGCTTGAAAGTTGGAGCGTGAAGATCAGGTAAGTAAGGTGACTTTATATTATGAAGTGTTCTAATGCTTTTCTCCTTGCTTGTTTTGCAGGAGGAATGTTGAGGTCGGAGCACGATGATTTAGGTGATCCACGATGATATCACAACCTTCGGAGGAAGATAAAATTACAAGTCTCAATCTTGAAAGAAGAAAAGGTTGCAAGAAATTGGCTAAGTGTTAGCTCAAATGACCCTCAAGTGGAAGAATTCAAAGAACAACGCCAAGAAAGAAGATCGAGAACAGTGTGAACGCGTCTACAAATGGAATCTTCTAGAAGGATGATGGTGGACATTATGGCGCAAATATTACCCCTCTCCTCTGTGGCGGTTTTTAGGGCAATATTATTTAGGGCTGAGGTGGCACGATTCTGGCCACTCTATTGATTGTAACCCTAGCCGTCTTTTGGGACTTGGCTAGCTATATAAAGGGGGAGTCCCCCTCATTTGTAATTCATTAGAAAGTAGACAGTAGAATCAGAATAGAAGTTAGAATAGAGAGACAAGTTAGAAGTAGCTTAGTATAGATTGATAGTGTAGAGCATTTTGCGCATTTGGAAGTTTTCATACGAAACTTTTGAAAGGTATTCATGATAATACGAATCTTTTCGTTACGTGATGGAATTGATCTTGTCATGAAATGCTAGCAAGGGATTTCTTCTTCCTTTTCGTGTAGTAGCGGATACATGCAAAATAGCTGCGCCGGTGTCAATGATGTTTTATTAGAGATGAAAGCCCGTTTATTCCATACACTAAGCGGCTTGTTGATTTCGATAAGTCTGCCTTGAAGTAGTCAAGCTGGACGATATCTTGTGTTTAACCCGGTTTGTGATTTATATGCTTTATATGCGTCGTTGGTGATGGTGTAGCTGCATGTTAAGTCATAATTTGAACATCTTTGCTATTTCGCGCTTGAAGATTGCGCGGGTAGAGGCACAATAGAGGCCGGAGCTAGGTGAAATCGGTTCCAGAAGTCTATTAGGATGAAGCTCCACATATCCTGCATTTAGAATAGAACATAAACTTCTTAGGCCCTACACCTTTTCAATTCGGTGCTTTCTGGTTAGAATAGGCTTCGCTATGCAGACAAAATGTCCTAGAAGACATTTGGACCCTTTCTCCTTCTTAGAACAATTACATGAATTACTTCAGTAGGCCGTCCTTCGAGCCAAACTGAGCCTATTCGCACTGAAGGAACCTTGGAGTTGAACGCATGAACTTTCTTGCAATCTTAGCATGCGGAATACTTTGATCAAGAGAGGATAGGGTAGCCGTTGGCAACTTTATTCTGCGTTGGTGCGGTCACGAAAAACACATCAACAGGTATGTAATCTTGTTTCATGTGCTTGTGAAATTATATTGAAATGGAATCTTTATTGTAAATTAATATGGCAACTTGTTCATGTTTTATCAATAAAAAAAGGAAATTTTTTATTGCAATGACATGTTAACACGTTTACTTACTTGTAGGATGTAAATTATGGAAATTTTACTTTACCGATGGATAAGTTCGTTACACTTGGACACCTTATCTCAAGGTGGCGTCCAAAGTCAACAGTAGTTATAGATTTTTGAAGACTTTCTCATGTCTTGGTCGCCCAAATTTTGGTGGGATTCTTCCAATTAACAACTAATCACACCAGATGACTCCTAAATCAGGGAATCCATGAGTTAACTAATGCTTCCACCTCCAAAGTCTGTTTATCAAACATTTGGACATCCTTTTCCATTATTCTTGTAGGTTGACTCCAAACGCCAAACACATAATTTTATTCTCTACGGCATTTGAAGGATCAAATGGAAGGGGTTTTCAACATTCTTCGTGTTTTCAAGATCAAGTTGCACGAAAGAACAATTTTTCAGACTCCATATCTCCAGGCATCATTTTTCAGAGGCAACAGTTCATAATTTTCAGCTTCTAGCGTTTTGGGTTCTCTTCTTTTTCAATCTTCTCCAAGATTGGAAATTTTTCTCACAGCTTCTTCAACTTCCACGCCTAGGGTTTCTTGCATGTTCAAGAAAACTCAATTTTTTTAGAAATCTGACCAATTGGGTTCATTCAACACAAGATTGACCACAAAACCCATGTGCCATATTTTTCTAGAAAAGTTGCCCCGCTGTTGCCATTTTTTAGGGTTTTTGAAAAAAAATCATCTTTTTCAGAAACAAACAAACTGGGTTTGTTTAGCACACAGGGGCCTACAAAACCCATGTGTCATAATTTTTCCAAGGAAAATTTGCCTCGTTGCCTCTGCCTTTGAGGGGTTCTTGCATGTTGGTGAAAAAATCAGTTTTTTAGAAAACAAACGATTTGGGTTTATTGAGCACGATGTTCTCTACAAAACCCATATTTTAGATTTTTATCCAAAAATCTGCTTTTTTTTGCCTTTCAACGAAGCTATTTTTAGCTTTTGTGCAGAACTTGTCCGAACATATCTGTGTTCACAATCAAACTTCACAGTTTCATCATGCAATACTTTTCCATCGAGAAAATCAAGAAAAGCAACAAAAGCATAAAGCTACAGAAGAAACAGAGGTCATCACTTCAGTTATAGAGTCGCCAAAGTTACTAATCAGTGAACTGCCAGTTGAGGCGTGTGACATTCTCCAAGGATAGAATTTGAAACAGCAATTAGCTTGACGCCTTTTCCAAGTTAACTGATTGTCCTCTTTTCGTGCATGTCTATCCTTGGAGATATTTATTGTACAATTGGAGTCTTTCTTTAGTTTTAGATTAGTTAACTGATGTAGTCTTTCCAGTTAACTGTTAATTATCTTTGTTTAGACATAGGAATAAATCTTGCTGATTGGCAAGACTGATTGTTAACACAAGGAGATTTTAGGGTTCCCTACTCCTGTGTTTGCCTATAAATAAGAGCAACCTTGCTCATTATTTCTTAACCGTTATTACTATAACAAAATTGCTGAGCCTTAGTGCCTTCAAGCTTTGCTAGTCAATATTTGTTCACTTTGTTTAGTGCAATTTGGTTGATCACATATTGTATGTTTGTCCTCTTGATACAATTGGCTGTCCCAAATGTGTAATTATTGTTGGAGTTTGAGGAAATAAAATCTTATGCCAATAGTGCTTTGATCCAAAGTCTCAAGATCTTTCAGTTTGTTGGGTGAAAATTATGTAATCAGCTTTCGATAGATTACACAACTTGGACTTCAGCCACAGCTATGTGAGATGTGAATCTCTCCTCTCGGAAAGGGGAGGCGCCCTTCTTACTGCTAACAGAAGCGATAGTAAATAATCACAAAATGTACACGCAATTCACGGAGTGGGGGGGGGTGTGTTACATTCATACTTCTCTCTTTTTTCAGAGAAGATGTTTACAATGCTTCACTTGTTGGAAGTTCAGAATTCTTAACAACCTAAAACTAACAACCAGCAGTAATACCAATATCTCTATCTCGTCAAAGCGAAGCGTAGAGATACCAGAAGTGATTAACAACAAACAAATAAAGTAAAAAAGGGAAAGCTCACGAAGGCACAAAGTCGTTCCGTAGCTTTATCAGTGTTGGATCCGTGTAGATTACCGCTTGCTACTGCTTAGAAGCACAAAGTCTTCTTAGACGTAACAATTCCTTGAACAGCATGAACGATTACAAGCACAAAGTCTTGTAGATCATCCAACAGAAGTGTCAATCAGCACGAACGATTACAAGCACAAAGTCTTGTAGATCCTTCGACAAGAGTTTCCAAGAGTATGAATAATTACAAGCACAAAGTCTTGTAGATCACTCAACCAGAACATGCAAGAGCATGAATGATTACAAGCACAAAGTCTTGTAGATCATTCAACCAATGATAAACAGAAATAACAATGCAATCTAAATAATAGATGTAACACAAAGTTTACATAAACTACTTAGAGTCTTTCAGATTCTTCGAACTAATCACTACCAAATAAGATTAACTCACAAAAGTATCGAATCCAACACAAAGTTTGGCTTGCAATCCTTTTCTTTATTAACCAAATCTCATTCACAAAGCATGAACGCAAAGTTTCACAAATTTGCTTACAAAAGGGCAGCACTTCGTTGCAAAAAGCTAAAAGATAATTTACAATGAAAATCCCTCACATTATATAGAAAGAGGGATGAGCAAAATTAGGAAAGAGATTGAGAAAATCAGGAAAGTTAGGTGAGCGATTTTAGGAGATCTCACCAACTTTGACCAAAAGTCAAAGTGTAATTTGTTTTGAAAATATTACATCTTTGGACTTGGTGTAATTAATTACAAAATGACATTCAAAATGCCTATGAATATTTATAAGATGCACAAAAGGATGTAACTGAAATGTCTAACACGGAGAACAGAAGCTTTTCATTTTCTTTGCTTAAGGCCGAGTCTCTATAATTCTTCCCCTCTCCTGACGAACTTTTTATTTGGAAGAACCAAGATCAAAGGACGTCACCTTTGGGATCACTTGACGAGATCTGGAGAGAAACCGCAAGGATGGTGAATCAACGCATTAGCAAAAAGCAAAGATTGGGAAGCCGGAAGCGAAATGATGTTGAGCAAGTGTGAAACGAAAGCAACTAGGCACGGAAAACGCGGAGTGAAAACGGGTCCGGAATGGAAATAGAGCAAGTTTGAAGAGACTAAGATAAAAACTGCCAAAAGTGTAAAGGTGCTAAAATTCAGCACCATTGCACAAAAAATGACTAAGTCTGGAAGAAAAGTGCAAAGGTGCGAAAAATAATGCCATAGTCAAAAATTGGCTAAGTCTGGAAAAAGATTGTGAAAAGTGTAAGGGCGCTAAAATTCAGCGCCCTTACATTTTTGGAGATTTCAGTCTTTGATGCAGGGGCGCTAAATTTTAGCGCCCTTGCACTTTTCAGAGTTAGAATTTATTCTGGTATTTTCAACATGTCATGGCGCTAAATTTTGGCGCTTCAGCATCTTGAGCACTTTTTTGGTAAAACAAATGTAGGGATGAATGGAAATGGCGCTCTGAGTTGGCAAAGTTTGTCTGCATGGAGTTGCCATTGAAATTGGAGAATAAAGAGAAAGCAAGGGTAACAACTTACAAAGATGAAACGCGAAAAACGCTGGAGAGGGATGTCGAAAAACTCAAAAAACGTATTTGCAGTTTGAAGAAAACTCGCCCAACATGAAGAGAGGAAGAACAAAAATCATAACAATAAAAATGGCGAATTAAAACACCTTTAAGCAAAAGAGAAAATCGAAAACCTAACTCAAGTCGAGCAATAAATTTAGGCACGAAAAGTGGCATGATTGACAAAAAACGCGAAAAAGATGAAGAAACGCGCCAGGGCCAGAAAAAGTTTAAGTGTCAGGAAAAAGTGTAATGGCGCTAAAATTTAGAGCTATTACATTTTGGAAAAAGTCACTTCATGCAGGGGCGCTAAATTTTAGCGCCCTTGCACTTTTCAGACTTAGCCAAATTTGGCTTCAGGGCAGGAGCGCACTTTTTCAGTGCCACTGCATTTTTCACAATTCGCTAAGTACGAACAGTGAGACTTCGCGAAGGAGCTCGTTTCGAAGGTCTTTGCGAGGCGAACATGGGGGAATGCTTGAATTGACTATTCGAGACTTTGGAACGCATTTCGAGGTGGCTTGAAAATCACTTCGTTATGCGTACTTGAACTTCACGAATCCTAGGAAACAGACAAGTTTCGTAGGGGGGTTATCCGTGAATCGAGCGTTGCTAGATTCCATGATAACACAGTTTTGTTGTTTTTATAATTTTTATTTCGATCTACACCTCAAAAGTACAATGAGTCTCTGAGGGAATTTTGAGATCAAGTTTATCGTTTCATGTTTTGTTTTTATAATTTTCAGCCTACACCTTAAAAGTACAATGAGTCTTTGAGGGAATTTTGAGATCAAGTTTATCATTTGATGTTTTACTTTCATAAACTTTAGTTCAACATACATCGGAAAGAGCAATGAGCCTTTGGATGTGTTTTGGAAACAAGTTTGTCTAAGTTTTGTGTTAACCAAAATCATTCCCCGTTTACTTCTAAATCCTCTTGCTTTGAATTTACTTGAGGAGATAGAAGCGTTATAAGTTTAGGCCTAGTTGTAGTTAAAGTTACGAAACCAAAGAAAACCTCAGCTGCAATGCAAAGAGTTTTATAACCTTGTGCTCTTAGCTGAGATAAAAAGATAGGAATTTAGTTTACTTTTTCTTTTTACGCATAATCAGCAAAAGATGGAGCTTCCCCTCCTAATTTGAAGAGCAGTCTAACTGTGCATAGCTGTCCGTTTCCAATCCACACTAGAGGTGTGAATTGAAATGCCAATAGTGCAAAAATGATGCCCTAATTTCTGATTTTTAATTTCCACTTAAACCCTACAACACTGATGTAATTCTCTGAGTTTTATAATGCATGAACAGCAGCACATAATGCGACCAAAAGATAGGAAAACTTATAGCAGATAATAGTAACATTAGATCACCAACATAGCATGATTAGATCATTCAATATGAGCCAATAAATGTCTGATATAAACCTCCAGCCTGCTGCTACAAAATATGAATGCAAAGTACAAAGTAAAGTGGGCTCCAAACATGCACCACAAAATGAAGAAACGCCAATAATGCAGATGCAATTAACCCTAGCTGGGTGAAGTTGCTCCAGCTACAAATATGCAACTAAATGATGATGAAACTATTCAAAAAACCATAACAAGGGGTGTGCTGGCCTGCTGGACTGATATTAGGGCTTTGCTGCCCTAGAAATCTGAATTAGAGCCTCCAACTTGCACAACTCGTCCTTCAAATCAGAAATCTAAATGCTGATGCAAAACTGACATGAACTAGCAATTATCTCCATTGAAGCACATAGGAACCTCCGTCATGAAGTTCACCCTTGAAGAAGCTAGGGTTTCGTCCGACTTCTCCTTAATGCAATAGGGTTTTTGTCCTACAGCATATGCTGCTCAAAAGTGTAGACCAAAGTAGAAGAACAATTTCGAATATGATGATGAAATGCTCCACAAGGTCTTGTATTTATACATGTTTCCCTCCTCCTTCTCTATGCTGGCTGACCTAGAAATAATTGCTATTAATTTCTTATTTTTTTTCCTTCTCAAGGCCGACCACTTAAGTCTCATAGGCGCCCCACTAATTCTAGCCAACCAAGACTTAAATTTTATTGCCTTCAAGAGGTCGACTCACCACTTGCTTCCTCTTTGGCCAACCTAGGAAAGGGGATTAAAAGAGGGGACATTACACTATCTTATGGTGGGAACACAAGCATAAAGATCATGTTAGAGGAACAAGAGAAAGATATCACAATAGGATTGCATGGTTGCCAAGCTCAAGGGTAGGTTGATGCTGAACAACTACACATTGGATTTGTTTAGGAAACTCCAAAACTTGCACTAAAGGGAGGCATTTATAAGAGTACACATAAGAGTTGTATAGACTCAACATTCACACTAGTCATGTTGAAGAAGACATAGAGAAGGTCTCCAATTATGTGAATGGTTTGTGCATTTCCATTCAAGATGAAATTTGTTTGATGCATATATGTTCCTTAGAAGATTCTTATCAACTTATGCTCAAGGTGGAAGAGAAGTCTCGAAGACAACAAAGCGCATAAGGTAGAGGCGGAAAAAGGGAGGTCCTTGAAACTAGGCCTATGTGTGGAAGAAAGCAATAGAGTCCAACACTAACATGCAGAACCTGAAGGATGAGTAGGCCTTTAGAGGTAGAAGTAAGGCTAAGAGAATCCATTGCAAAGGCTTCAAATAGACTTTCTTCAGTTGTGGACAGGTGGTCTTGAGCATTTGAGTGTTTGGAACCCGAGCATGAGTAGGTTGTGCAAAGAACTGTGTGCATGTTGCACAAGGAGAAGAAGAAGAAGACAGTACCATGGAAAGCACATCTTTATAAGCACAAGAGAATTTGATAATGCACAAGGTTTTTCTCAAACTTGCTCAAGAAGAGAACCATGGTTGAGGAAAACATCTTTTGCACCAAGTGCAAGTTGGGTGGTAATTGTTGCAAGTTGATTACTAATGGATGCAAAATTGATAACTTAGCATCCATAGAGAGGGTTCATAAGTTGGCAATGAAAAAGGTCACACACCCCATTCCATACAAGGTTTCTTAGTTGTAGAAGGGACAACAACTTATGGTGACCGAGCAGTACAAAATGGTGTTTAGCGTTGGTGGTTACACAAGGGGGATCTAGTGTGGTGTCATCCTAAATCTGCAATATCTGGTAACTATAATGCAGTCAAATAAGCTAATAGCACATCTAGTGAGAGTCCTTCAGATCTACTAAAGTACTCTATCAACTAAATCCAGCTTTATTGCCACTGTATCATGTTAGCAACCTATGCTAAAATTTCTGTCATAAAACCAAATAACTGTAAAAGGTCAAATAAAAGCACAATTAGATGTCTCAGATCTGTGAGAAACGTTCATCATCAGATGAAGACACCTAGGCAAGTTTCAGGTGCAAAAATCATCTCCAGAACTTGGTTTTTAGAAACTGCCAGTTTTTTGATAGGGGGCAGTTTCAAAACTGCTAGTTCCCACAGAGGGTGATTTTGTAATTGTTGGCTCAAGAAAAGTGATGGTTTAGTCACGACAGCTGAAATAAGAATATGAAGTGTTTTAACTTTTTAAGCAACCCCATCTCTTTGAATTCTGTGCAAGAGGACTTTGTAAACGTGTTGGAGTCTTCCAGCATTCTTTATGAAGACATTGAGAGGGCGCACACACACAAGAGTGGGGGAGAATTGAAGTTGTTGCATCTACAAGAAGTAGAACAAGAAGCTGAAAGTGGAAAGATAGGCTTGGCAGAGGTTGTATTTGCATTTATACTTGTCTAGTTGAGCAATTCACAATGGTAGAAGATAAATTGCCACTACCAATCTGGTTTTTTCACCCTTCATGGGGTTTTCCCAGGATAAATCTTGTGTTGTTGCATTGTTTTCTCAACTCAGTACATCATTTCACTGTGTGACAGCATTTTAATTCCTCCACATATTACTGTCATTTTGAAGTGCAAGTAGTGCAAGACCATTTAGCTTTGGTTTTGTAGTTTCTAGCTGGATTTTAGTGGAAATTATGGATCAAAATTGACTTAGAACAATGTAAATATGAATAAAATTGAAGACTTTAAACGACCTCAAAATATACTCAAGAGAAGGATCCAAAGTTACTTTGTTTTGTATTCTTAATGCAGCTGTAGGGGCTAAAACTGATTACTGAGACTGTTCAAATATTGCATAAATGATGAACTTGATGTGAAAACCGCATTTGACTTTGAGGCAGTGCTGGATTATTGGTGGGGTAGCACCATCTGCTTAGTTTGAATTGTTTCTTGGAAAATTATCAAGGACCTTAAGTAACCAGCAAAAGTATAGATGAGCAAAGTAAAAAATAATATCTGATTAGGGTCATTCACAAATCCTAAAAGGAAATCTGAAATACTGATGGAGAATAATTTGAAAAGCTAGCTTAGTAACAATTACAATCATACAGTAGCCTGAAATGCACTGAAATGTTTCATTTTACAGATCTAGATTCAATGTCTTGTGTCCGGAATTTAGATATATCCAGAATAAAGCTTTTAGGCAGTGAGTATTACAAGTAAATCACAATTTCCTGTCATGTCTTGCAAAGACAATAAAATGTAAGAAAATTTTGCATCAAGTTCTTTCTTTCAATTGAATATCTTATTGTCTAGGAGTTTTTGGACAGGCATGGTCATATCTGCAGCTAATGTGAAGAAAGTTCCTGGAACAAGTAATTGTTATTTTAATTTAGAATTAAAAACAAGAACATCAAAAAACAATTTTCTGTTGTGAAACGATTGTAAGTTGAGGAATCCAGTGCATTCACTAATCAGCTGATATGCTTGACTATGACAGCTGCGGAATGCTCCAAGGATTTACAGCAATATGTCCCCAAGTTCACAATGTGATAATAGTGGCTGCAACTACAAAGATTTGAAAGATGCTCAGTGGATCCGAACAACGGATTTTACACAATGTTGTAGTATAGGTCAATCTTCATCATTTAGTTTGGAGCTTCCCAATTCTATAAACATTTCTCGTATCCAGAACAAGTTTGCACATTACAAAGAGATTGAAGACAAAATTTTGCTAGAGCAGCGAACACCATGCAATCCAACTTCAATTTTGGTGCCAATCATAAGTCCTCCAGAAGATTTGGACATACCCTACAAAATAATGTTCAAAATGAATTCACTTGTTCAACAAGGCATTCTTAGTTGGCCGACTCTTAGCAAGGAATTCTTCAATTTGCTACTGCCTGAGAGAAGACCACTTGCTCATATATATCAGGCTTTAATAAAACTTAGTAATTCGGGATGGAACACTTGCTATGAACCTGTAGATTGGCTCACAAAGCAACTAAATATGTTGGAAAAATCAAAAGGGCACCTTCATTCTGAAGAATCATCTCTGGATAATGGCCAGATGCGTATCAACAGGGTACAAATTACTCCTTCAAAAGTGTACTTCTGTGGACCTGAAGTTAATGTTTCTAATCGTGTGACACGACATTTTGCAGACTGCATTGACAACTTTCTTCGTGTTTCCTTTGTTGATGAGAACTTGAACACACTTAGTTCTCGTGACTTGTCTCGATGGATGGGCCGTGAAGCACCACAGAAGCATACAAAAATATATGAGAGGATTCTGTCTGTTTTGAAAGAAGGCATTGTGATAGGGAATAAAAAGTTTGAGTTTCTTGCTTTCTCTTCAAGTCAGCTACGTGAAAGTTCATTGTGGATGTTTGCGTCAACTGACACACTTAGCGCAGATGGCATAAGAAAATGGCTGGGTAGCTTTGAGGCACTAAAATGTGTTG
Organism: Sequoia sempervirens; assembly: GCA_007258455.2. NCBI lineage: Eukaryota > Viridiplantae > Streptophyta > Pinopsida > Cupressales > Cupressaceae > Sequoia > Sequoia sempervirens. The sequence continues at coordinate 1,238,423,261 of VDFB02271358.1, forward strand.
CAAAGTGTGCAACAAGAATGGGACAGTCATTTAGCGCTTCCATTGAAACAGTTGATGTTGCCTCAAATGAATTTGAATACATTCCTTTCGACATAGAGGTTCATAGTAGTGGTAAAAAATACATTTTTTCAGATGGAATCGGTAAAATATCTTCTTCTTTGGCAGAAGAGGTGGCTCGTAAGTGTGGATGTAAGCAAACACCCTCTGCTTTTCAAATAAGGTATGCTGGCTTCAAAGGTGTTGTAGCTATTGATCCAGCATCTAGCCGCAAACTGTCCTTGCGGCCAAGCATGCGGAAGTACACTTCGAATAATATAAGTCTTGATGTCCTTTCTTGGACAAAATATGGGCCTTATTTCTTAAACCGTCAAATTATTACTCTGCTGTCTACTTTGGGGGTTAAAGATGAAAACTTTGAGATTCTGCAGAAACAGGCAGTGGCACACCTGGATAAACTTTTGACCAACAGAGATGATGCTCTTGGTGTGCTGCATATTCTCTTTTCAGGTGAAAGTCACCATCTTCTCACAGACATGCTGTCGTGTGGCTACTGTCCAAGTTCAGAGCCTTACTTGTCAATGATGCTTCAAGCATTTCGAGCATCTAAAATTCAAGAGTTAAAAAGCAAGGCACGCATTTTTGTTCCCGAGGGAAGATGTTTAATGGGATGCCTGGATGAAACTGGAACACTAAATTATGGTGAAGTGTTTATTCAAATTTCCTGTGCTCCGGGAAACAAGCAGTTTCATGATGCTGGGAACCATGCCAACTCCATAATAGAAGGAAAAGTAATTGTAGCAAAAAACCCCTGCCTTCATCCAGGTGATATACGTGTCCTCTTGGCAAAGAACACATCGAAGCTCCATCATATGGTTGATTGTATTGTTTTCCCCCAGCGTGGGCAAAGGTAAGGAATTTGAGTGTCATGATGATTTTCCTTATTGTTTTTTGACTGTTTCAGTTTTTATTTTATTCTCTGCTGCTACAATCATGTAACATCACAGCTATATAATGTACATTTTGATATGTTATTCCTTGTTATTGCATTCTAGGTGCTGTCTGGAATCCTCATTTGGAAACCCCATTGAGGCCTTGATATGTTGTCCTAAATTCTATTTTCAAGCATAGACTACTAAAATTTTTAAAGGATTCGATTGCATGTTCTTTTATAGAAAGAGGAGTGATGCTGCCAACTGCTCCATGGGTACATCAACAAAACCGTCCAAATGCATTTGCAAGATCTTCAAACAGAAAATTTACTGACTTAAAACTTTAAGTTTGTGCTTCTGCTATTCTAGTTATCTATATGAAGTTAATTTCATTTGTGAGAGACATCATTTCTTAGTAACAATTAAAGTAGAAATTCGTTATTTTGATATATTAATATTACACATTTGAGGATATCTTCCCAAGCAGTATAAGCTGAAGCAACCTATTCTTTAGCTCCCAAAATCTTTAGCAAGTTCTACTATTATTACATTAAATTTCACCACTTGTATGGTCATAAAGGCTTTGCAACCTTCCAACTTGCACATTTTGAATCATATAGGATGCAATGGTTCTTTGTAACATCTTGAGTGGCAAGTTTTAAAATCCAATTTCCCAGATTATGATCCAAAGCCATAATGTTTCTTATGTAAACTTTGAGAACCTATCAGAGCAGTGTATGTATGTTTCCTTTTCACTAATCTCTACTTTCTTTGAATAAGAGTTTGATAAATTGCTCTTTTAGACCTGAGCCATGTTATCACAGTTAATAGCAATGGTTCAAGGAATGCACTGTTTCTCTGATTTCTCCTGCAATGTCATCTACATATTTAGCACATAAGCATCCTGTTTTCATCATAAAAACTCATTGAATGGAAAAGTAACGTTGTGTTTGCTTCCACTGACTTAGTTCATTGTAGACTTAATGAGAAATTTTTACTCAAAAGGAAGCCAATATTATTCTTGTATATCTTGGCAGTATATGAAATACTTTGGTTTTGAAAAGTCACTTTCCACTGGAGTTGAGTCTCAGTTTTTATCTGATGTTGGCTTGTCCACCAGTACATGTCCACTAACGAGTGATGTCTTTCTGGTAATATATATCCTTGTTTTGTGAAAGGCTATATTATTCAGACCTCTTTGCAGGGTAACTTGTCTCATGGTAGAAAGATGTCCCAAGTCCATGCACAGTTCAAAGAAGACAACTAGGTGGATAATGATTTTTAGGCATTCATCCTTTTGAGTCCACTCCAAAATCCCCAAGGACACAGTCTCATCAAAGTTGGCTATTACTATTTTTTTTGTGCAAGTGATTTTATCATCCATGAAACATCCAAAACAAAACAATAGGAATAAACAAGATCTTTACCCTCAAATTAGAACAACTGATACTTCTGGCAGGAGACCTTCAGTGGTTGCTAAACATGGGAGACTGAAAATTTGCAGTGCCCTCACAAAAGTTTAAATAAGTTTTCTTTTCAAATGACAATCTCTATGTGGTGAATTTTTCCTGAGAAACCGGTAACTTAGGCAATGATATCAAGGCGGGGGCTTTCATTATTTCCTCTTCCTTCCTTGGTCTCGTTGCCTAAGTTGCATTGGCCTGATGTTTTCAGGTTTTCTTTGCATTTTGAGTGATGATGATTGCAGATTTTGGATGGCTTGAGTTGTTTAATTGTATTTATTATTTACTATGGTTTCCATTATGATATTAGCTTTTAACTTTGAATGCCATTATCAATTTGGATGCCACAAATTTCTGTTATTTTTTTGTCTATTTAAAATAAAGTAAAATGATGTCTTAATCATTGTCAGCGTTCAAATTGTATCTTAGTTGAACTGTTTCTTGGGAATACGAAATTTCCTGATGCATTAAAGTTATTTGAAATACTTCTGAGTATGCAGGCCCCACCCAAGTGAGTGCTCAGGTAGCGATCTTGATGGTGATCTTTATTTTGCAAGCTGGGATGAATCACTTATTCCATCTCAAGAATACAAGCCAATGGACTATGTTGCGAAGCCACTTATACAGTTGGACCGCAATGTGACCGTTGAGGTACAAACATAGCAATTCTTTCAATTGTAAACTAAAAGTTTTATATTCTCTATTTTCAGATGTGAATTTTTATAATGGTTTTACAGCATGCTTAAATATTTTGCACATTACCATTAATTCAATATCTTGCCTTTTGTCTTCCAATTTTTGCAAACAAGGGAACTGTGGAATATAATGAACTAGAACGGTATGGATGAATTATTTTTGTCATTTGGCTTCTAAAACTGCACCCTAGGAGAAACAGTCACACCCACTGGTCAATTCCTACATATGAACCTTGGACTTATATTGTTAAAGAGTAAATTATTCATTTATGCTTTATGTTGAATCTTCCCATTTGAACTGAGAACTTCAGTATGTTATTATATTTGAATTTTTGGAACTAGGGCTATAGAAGCTCATTGAACACAAAAATTTCCAACCTCAGGTGGATAATGCATACATGTAGAAATAACTTCACATATTCTAGGAAAATGCTGTCAGAAAATCATGAATATATAAATTTTAGAAGCAAACAAAGATCACTTTTATAGGTTTACCAATTTGTGGTTCCAAAATAAGTATTTATAGTTCATGCACAAGCCAAACTTTGCACGTGCATGTATGGAGGCAGATCCAGTTTGAAGGCATTTGATTCAATTTACCACAAGCTACATAAAGGTCCATGCTAAATTGATTTGAAGTGTTTTCCTTTGTCCTTGAAGCCTATCTGTGCTCAAATGTAGCCAGACCAAATACCCAACTAGGAAATTGTGACATCTTTAGTGGCTTTCCCAACTTCTGCATCCTCTGATGAACTCTGCTGCTCAAATGTGGTATAAAATGGTAGTTCAGTTAAGAAACCTAGACATGTCTTGAATGGAGATAATGTTGTTGAGGTATAAATAACTTTGTTTGTGCAATGATAAATTCATGACAGACTTGTTGATGTGTTTTTTGTGACCGTACCAACACAGAATAAAATTACCAATGGCGACTCTATCCTCTCTTGAACAAAATCTCCTGCATGCTAAGATTGCTAGAAAGATCATGCATTCAACTCCAAGGTTCCTTCATGCAGTGGATAGTCTTAGTTGGCTCGATGTGATTTGCTGGTATTTCAAGGGGACTTACAAAATTGTTCAACAGTGGAGAAAGGAACTTGAATGCTCGAAAGGTTTGTCTATAAAGCTCTTGTTTCTTAAACTAACCATAAAGTACTGAATTGAAATGGTTGCAGGGATAGAAGATGCTATGGACTAATCTGTGCGTGGGACGTGGAGATCAATTTTCACAAGCCTCAACCAGATTCCGCTTTGCCTCACTTCGGACAGCCTCCACATAACTGGTGCAATCTTCAAGGGGAGTAACTAAAGATATTTAGATTACAATTCAACAATGAAGACACCATCACGACGACGCATACCAACATGAAGATCGTAATTGAAGTTAAGTCCACAAGTTTCCAGTTGACCACGCAAGGCGAACTCACCATCAGCGAGCCCACTAGTGGTATGGATGGATGGAGTTTGCTCAAATTGAAGACCACATTCCACAATTACTAACTACTTGCATGAAATGAAATTTACTTTACTTTAAGCTACTACTCGAATCAGAAGGACGAAGAAACCTTGCTAGGTACTCACAACAAAAGACGAGATCATCATCAATGAAAACCCTTTTTATTATGAGAGTGTTCACAACAATTTCTTACAAAGCTTTCAAAGGAAAAACTTTCCTTCTTCTTCAAACTACACTATCGATCTACGCTATACTACTTCTAAGTTGTCTCTATATTCTAATCTCTACTGTCTAATCAGATACAAATGAAGGGGGATGCCCCTTTTATAGTTGGCCAAGTCCAATGGACGGCTCAGATTACAATCGGCTGAATGGCCCAGATCGTGCCACCTCAACCCTAAACAAGATTCACCCTAAAAACCACCACAAAGAGGAGTGGGGTAATAAATGAGCAATTAATGTCCACCATCTTTCTAGAAGATTCTTGTCTGGAAACGCGTTCGCATTGTTCTTGTTCTTCTTCTCGACTGCAAATTTGATGAGTTTGATCATCCAGACTTCAACTTCTAGGATTGAGATGGAAAGTACGTTCAACTGCTTGATGATGATCTTCCTTTTTGTTGTCATTGTTGGAGAACATCTGTTGGGTCACCGCTGAAGGACTTCACACTTAAGAATAATTCCTCTACTTTGTTCTTTAATCTGTCATGATGTTAGTCTCCAACGCCTGGGCCTTCATCTTTTCCTTCATCTTGAAAGATTTTCTTGTCTTGGATTCAATCATTCCCGCTTGCCATTCTCCTGACTGCGTTGGGTGCATATTGAGTCTTTGAGGAGAAATTCCAACACTTAGCCATTTCTGATAACATCTCCCTTCATGGTTTGGACGCAAGTGAGACATCATGGAGACGTTTGAAACATGTAACTTTATTTCATCCTACAGTTGCAATATTGTCCCGAAATATTCGCTCCATCACTTCAAGTCCTCCCACCTTGGTCGTGGCATTCATCCTGCAAAACAAATAAAAAGAAGAGCATCAAAACACTTATAATAAAAAATTCACTTTACTCACCTGATATCCATGTCCTGATCTCCAAGGCTTGAGTGGTCTCTAGGTCTGATAGGGTTCATCATTTTTTCTCTAGCCAACTCTGCTTTCTTCATGATTTTTCATCATCAGTTGGCTGGGCATATAACCCCTGTGCTTCATATTTCAATGCCTTAGACAAATTTTATCATCTCCATGAACATGAGCGCATATAGGGGGTCTAGGAGGAATTTTGAACACTTAGCATATATTTTCTCCATCCATCTTTCTCCAATCATGGCGCATTTTGCTTGGGGTGGAAGAATTATCAACACTAAGAATATTTCCTAGAGCCACCACCTTCAATACCCTTGGGCGCATTTCACATATTGAGGAGGAATTAACGCCTTAGCATATGTCTCATCCATCTAGCAAGTTGGGCGCATTTGGCATGTTGAGGGGGAATTTTATCAACACTTAATAACTTTTCTTCCATCCTTGAAAGCAAGATGATATGGGCGCATTCTAGGGGTCAAGGAGGAACTTTGACTTGCCTTGGAAACTTTTCTCAACCTCACTTTACCTTGGGCGCATATTAGGGGTGGAGGAGGAATTAACAACTTAGAAAATTTTTCCTAGAACCACCACCTTCAATATCCTTTAGCGCATTTTGCATGCTGAGGAGGATTTAACTTCTAGCATATGTCTTAGCTTCATCTTGGACTTGGGCGCATTTCATGTGCTGAGGGGGAACTTAACACTTAGAAACTTTTCCAACGTCCTTATAGCCTAGCAAGTTGGGCGCATTCAAGGGGTCAAGGAGGAATAACCCAACGCCTAGAAATTTGTACCATCTTGACAACTTGGTGGGCGCATTTGGGGGTAGAAGCAGGAATAAGCCAACACTTAGAATATTTTCCATCACCATCTTGAGATGAGGGCGCATTTAGGGGGTCAAGCAAGAACTTTGACTTGCCTTGGAAACTTTTCTCAACCTCACTCCATAACAGGGCGCATTTAGGGGGTCCAGCAGGAACTTCTTCAGACTTAGAAATTTTTTATCACCTCTATTTCTCCTTGAGGGCGCATTTGAGGGTATGAGCAGGAATTTGCAAACTTGAAACTTTTTCCATCCTTCTGCCAGTCTCATCTTGGGCGCATTTCACAGGGGGTGAAGGAAATTTCTCAGACTTAGACATTTCTCTGGCTTGCTCGCTCCTGTTTTACTATATTTAGTAAGCCCTTTGATTTTCATACCTCTGAAGCTTGGATTGATCTGAAATTTCAACCATAGGATCTTCATGACCAGGTTGATCTGTTCACACTGCCATCTCGTGTTGACTTGCTATTTATAGCATGTTTCTGGAGGTGATTTACTATTTATAGGAACTGCTTGGTTTTAGGACTTCTACAACTCCGTTCAACTTGAAATCTAACTGGTGTGATCCTCATGGGATGACTTGCCTGTTCACACTGGCGCCTGCTGCACTGACTTACTATTTATAGCTTGTTTCTGGAGTGCCTTACTATAAATAGTAAGTGCTCCGATTGCCTTCAAATTTTATCGGTGGATAGCTTAAAAGATACTGATCGCAGTGGGATACACCGGTTTTCAAAAATTTTGGCGTTTGACCCTTCATATTAGGCCCCGAAGCTGGAAACCCTAATCTGACTTGCATGTCGATCAAATGATCTCCGTTTGACTCTGTTTCTGTTGCATGTCGCCTTGTTAGTGATACGAGGTGCTGGGCAGGGGGTTGCCAAAGTGGATTTGCTAAAAATAGTAAGTCCTTGAAAAAGTGACCAACTTTGTTTGCATGTCACATCACTGCGTAGCTCTTGAAAAACCCATGAGGAATAACCTGACATGCGTTGAAAAGTCCTGCATGCAAACCCTAAAAATAGCCTCTGAAGGCGGCTTTTGAAAAAGGTCCTGATCCTGATTTGCATGTTATACCACTGCGAAGCTTTCGAAAAACCCACAAAGAATATCCAGACACGCATTGAGAAATCCAACACGGAAACCTTGAAAATTGCCTTCGAAGTCAAACTGTTAAAAATAGGCAGTTGTTAGAATTCAGTGAAAATGGGATGGAAACTTGCTAGAAGCTTCCTGACTGCAGTGTTAGGCTCAAATTTCAATTCGCTTACTCAATTTGGCCTCAAACTGGCATGAAGAAAGCAAACCTAATTCTTAGACTTAGCCAAAATTTCACGTTTAAGCTCAAAGACAGGCACATCCACGGAAAGGCAGACGAGAGAGAGAGAGAGAGAGAGAGAGAGAGAGAGAGAGAGAGAGAGAGAGAGAGAGAGAGAGAAAACCAAAGCCAAAAGACGAGGAACGGAGCAAAAATTAGGGGGTCCCCATTTTAAATGGTGTGATGTGTGAAAAGGTCACAATAGGTACAAAGTGGTTGATGGATTGGTACACTATAAAGGAAGGATTTTTTTGGTGGCCAATCTAAGCTCAAAAAGAAGATTTTGATGACTTTCCATGACATCCCACTTGCTGGTCATCAAGGTTATTTCAAAACCTATAGGCAGATTCGAAAAAGGTTTTCTTGGAAAGGGCTGAAAGAGGAAGTCCAACGCTACATCAAGGAGTGTCACACTTGCCAAATGAATAAGAATGAGCATGCTCTTCCAGCTGGGTTGTTGCAACCTCTTTCTATTCCCAATAAAAAATGGGAAAGCATATCAATGGAATTCATCACGGGGTTGCCCAAGACTCAAGGCAAAGACTGTATCTATGTTGTGGTGGATAGATTTGTTGATGTTATTAGCAACGTCAGGCTGCTTCTTCCAAGTCCGCGCGTTTTGAAGACAATTCAAATGCTAGCCTAACGACTATTTGAATTGTGATTATTATATTCGATACCTTGCTCTTGGCCGACTTGAGATGAATTGAAGAGACATGTCTTTTGTAGACATTTAATATTTGTTATATTTAATTAATGAAGAGGCTCAATTTGTCTTGGAGGTGCAATCTTCTATGGAGGCTGACCTTGTACTTATTGGAAACACGTCCTTTCATATTGGGCTGACTCTTGGATTTGAAGAGGCACGACTTCCCTCTCCTCTTGTATATATGCTCGATTGGTGATCACTCCATTCATCAATTTTATTATTCTTGCATTCCTTCTACATGGCGTGAATTTGTACAAGGCAGATTCGAAGTTCATCTAAGATTAAGTTCAGCATTATTGAAGGCCGTGAGTTGATTAGCGATTTGTTTCTATATATTTCTATGTGCATCATAATATTGATGCTTGTATATAGGCCTTCATATCGGCCTCTTGTAAGGAGATCATCATTGTGATAATTCAATATATAAGTGATATATTGTTGCTGGGTTTTTCTCCATCAAGAGGAGGGTTTTCCCAGGGTATCTACTGTGTTCTTGTGTCTGATTTTGAATTAATTTCTGTGCATTAAATCTGATCATAAAACGAACAAGATTAACGAAATTTGTTCATTTCTTTGCCATTACTAGTTCATTTTTAGCAGCTCAAGTTGCAGATTTTTTTTTTCATTAGGTGTTTAGATTGCATGGGTTGCCAAAGAACATTGTGAGTGATGGGGACAACAAGTTCCTAAGCACCTTTTGGCAAAAAGTCTTCAAGTTGAGTGGTAAAGTGCTCACTCCAAGCACTAGTTATCACCCTCAAATTGATGGACAAATTGAGATTGTTAACAAGTGGTTGGAGGGCTATCTCAGAAACTATGTTTTAGAGCAGCAGAGAGTTTGGGTAAGATGGCTTCACCTAGGAGAGTATTGCTACAATTCGTCCTTCCACATGTCAATAAGGATGCTCTCTATGGTTATGAGGCTCCTAGCTTTGCTGATTTGGTGTTTGGTGATAGCAAAGTCCTTCAAGCGAAGGATTTGTTGCAGCAAAGTCAAGATATTTTGAAGTCCTTGAAGAGCAATCTCCAAATAGCACAAAATCAACAAAAGATGTACGCTGATCAGCAACTTGTTGAGCGTTCATTTGAGGTTGGAGATATGATTTATTTTCGACTTCAGCCCTATAGACAATTTACTCTCAAGAAGAGTGGAGTGGAGAAACTCAAACCATGTTTCTATGGGCCATTCAAATTCAGCAGGAAGGTTGGGGCAGTGGCTTATGAGTTGGAGTTACTAGCAAGCAACAAAGTTCACAATGTTTTCCATGTGTCTCGTCTCAAAAAGGCACTTGGGCACAACGTTGTAGCTTCATCAGATTTGCCTCCATTGGATGAGGAGGGGCAGTTGGTTTTGACTCTAGAAGAGATCATTGATTCCAGAGAATGTTCTTTGAGGAGAAGGACAATCAAAGAATACTTGGTGAAGTGGAAGAATTTGCCTTTGGAGGATGCAACTTGGGAGAATGAGGAGATTTTGCAGTATCTAGGCTTGTGATTGCTTAAGGGCAAGCAATCTTGGCGAGGGCGGATTGTAATGTACCCTCCTCAACAGTGATTAATGTAGTTGACTGTTAGCCTATTTGCGGAGGCCCGTAGGCTACTTGGAAGCAAAATTAGGGTTTCCTACTTTCTAGGAGGTTATTTTTGCATTTTCTGTGGTTTGCACTTGGAGTTTTGGATTTTGGATTGTGGGTTCTTTCTGGGTTTTCAGAGAGCTTCCCAATGGTATGGCTTGCACATTGATCTGAGCAACTTTCTAAATTTACTATTTTTAGTAAATTCTATTTTTTGGCAGTGGTCTTGTTGGCATCAACACAGTTGGCTTTCCTCTTCTATCAGTTCAGTTGGTAATGTTGGTTTTGGATTTGTGGTGAAATTATTGATGGATATTGAATTATTTAAGTTGCTAAGGTTATATTTTAATATTATGACCCCTTGGCCTAATATTATAAATTTAAGTTGTTTTTGAAAAGGGGACTTGATGGGTGGACGCCTCATCAGGAGGTTAAGTGAAATATTTCAAAAATTGATAAAGTATGACCTTGGGAAGTGGGAAGCCAACTTTGGAGGAGAGCTTTGTTTTATTTAAAATAATTATTTCATCTGGAAAAGGGACGCCACTTTGAGGATATGTTGAAGTCAACTTGAAATTTGAAAATGTTTGACTCTTGGTGTTTGGGCGCACTTTCTAGAGGCTTCTAGAAGATCTTCACAAATCTATAAAAGGAGTCACTTGTTCTTCATTGATGATCCATGAAGAAATATATTGTTACGCTGCCGAAATGGTGAGTGAGTTGCTTCGAGGAATGCACACCTCCTAGCTTGGCTTAGCTTCTTGCTTGAAAGATAGCAACTAGTTAAGATTATGACTGTTCTTGACACTTGAGACCAGATTGAGCAAATTGTGATGGAGTTTCCAGTAGTTTTTAGCATTTTGCAGTTTGCTGGTCTAGTATAGCTGAAGTACGTTTTTGCTTGTAGGTCATAGGGTGAATTTTATTCGGTTATGGGTATTTGCTAGAAGTGTTTTGCTGATTGGGGCAACCCTTTGTTCCAAGTATCAGATTTTATTATCAAGTGTGTGATTTTAGAGCAAGAAATTGCCCTTCCTAGAGGGTCGTACCTTTCTGGAGTTGCATTGGTTTTCGTGCAAAATAAATACAAGACTTTTGGGGTTGTTTCAATGTTGCTACTTGGGTGCCTTCATCATTAGTAGTTTATACATTTTATTTCATGTCATTTGAGTGAGTTTGGAGTGAGTTATAAGCATTTTAGTGAGTTACAGTGTTGCTGGTTGTGCATTTTCAGTCGCAGGTCTGTCATATCAGATTTTAGAAATCTGAGTTTTGGGTTGTATTTTTAGTATTGCAGAGTTTTGGATGTTGGGGAAAATCAATCATACAGTTATTGCATTGATTGGATAATTGTAATACTTTGTAATCCGTAGATTGTTGCATTGTAAGGCTGCAAATAGTAGTACTATTTCGGTCATCTAATTTTGCAGTTACTTAGTTTTCTTTAAGCAACAAACATAAGAATCTTTGGACGGTTTACCGCCAAAGAAGGCAAATGAACAAACACACTTAAGCTCTTGGATGGTTTACCGCCAAGAAGGGGAATTAACTGATTGTTATTTCATTGTAATAGCTCTCGCTGAATAAGTGGTCGAGCTTTCATTTCAGTATTGTACTTCTTTTGAGCACTAATGATCCCCATCGCCATATGATAGCGCCTCACCCACCTCGGGTCTTGTGTGCACATTCTTGGCATTGGGTTACCTTTCAACATTGTAATCTTTCAGTTGCTACTGACGATCCTTGGCGACATATGCTCACACCTTGCCCAACATTGGGATCCTGGTGTACATTCTTGGCGTAGAGTTACTTTCCAACAGTATTTGGTTTTGGGCTAACCTTAACGGGTCCTTGTTGTATTTGCTTGATCATTGTAAAAAATTAAAAAAAAATTGGTTCGACTCATTACAAATTCCTCCTGCTCGACCTGGATTGATGTTATTCCTTTGGATTTTTGAATTTGTGTCAAGAAATTGTCTAAGTATGGAAATTTGTTTGGAATACTTTTCTTGCCACCATTTGATTCTAATTGGGAGCTTGTCTTTAATTCTTCAGGAGATGAAATCCTTTAAGAAGTGGCCCTGATTGCTTCAATGTGTCTAGGATTGTCCAAGAAGTTGCGAATTTATTTAATTTTTTTAGATTTTCACCAAGTCTGAGGACTTTTCGTTCTGTCCATAGGCGGAGTTTGGAGAGCTTCTTTCCTTACCAAGGTGGACTTTGCCAAAACTTTTCCTTGCTGAACAGAGTTCACCAAATATTTTTCTCTTCTAGGCGAACTTCATAAAAACCTTTCTTCATTGTAGGCAAACTTCATGAAATTTTTTCCAATGAATGCGGACTTAGCAAAATCATTTCCGTGCTGTTTAGACTTCACAAATTACCCTAGCCAAGGCGGACTTTGTCACATCTTTACCATCTCCTCTTGATCTAGAGCGGATTTTGTCATTGCTTGGATATTTTGTGCTAGGGCGGAGTTTGGTTTTGTTTGGACATCTTCATGTCCTAGGGCGGATTTCATGCTTGCCCTTCCATTTCTCATCATCCTTCATGGGCGGACTTTGCCAACTTCATGCCAACTTCTACCTTGGGCGGACTTCACCTTCTCTTGGACATCTTCCTTTGGGCGTACTTCATGTGTGGCTAGACAAGTGCATAGCGGACTTTGGAGGTTTCCTAGACGTCATCCTTCTTGTTGGGCGGACTTGGCACATCCTTTGCCATTTCCATGTGTTGGGCGGACTTGAACTTGTGTCTAGATCATGTACATTTTTCTTAGGCGGACTTCACCTTTGTCTTGGACATTGTTGGGCGGACTTTGCCAAAACCTTGCCATCTCCATTTGAACTTGTCCTTGGCAGACTTCATGGTTTGCATGTCATTCATCCTTCAAGCTAGGGCGGACTTTACCTTCTTCATGCCAACTTCTACCTTGGGCGAACTTCATCAATACTTAGACAATTTTCCGCTTGGGCGGACTTGGCTTTCCTTGTGCCATCTTTTATCTAGGAAGACTTTGTCTTGGCTTGGATGAGCATGGGCGGACTTTGTCTTGGCTTGGACATGATGCACTTCCCTTGGGCGTGTTGACGTGGTTTTTCCGATTGCACCAACACAGAATAAAGTTTCCCAACGGATACCCTATCCTCTCTTGAACAAAGTTTCCTGCATGCTAAGATTGCGAGATAGATCATACATTTAACTCCAAGGTTCCTTAAGTGCGAATAGTCTCAGTTGGCTTGATGTGATTTTGCTGGTATTTCAAGGGGACTTACACAATTGTTCGACAGTTGACGGCAGACAGCGGACTAAGGGCTTCGTGTAATTCAAATGATTTGGCAAGTGAGCACAAGTTTCCTAATCCTAACCAGAAACGAACTGAAATTAAATGAGTGTAGGGCCTAAGAAGTTTATGTTCTACTCTAGGGCGTGGGATATGGCGATTAATTCTTACAGACTTCAACCGGGCCTTGCTTTGCCTCGCTTCGGACAGCTTCCACAAAACCGGTGCAATCTTCAGAGGAGTAACTCAAGATGTTCAGATCACGATCTAACATGAAGACACCATCACAACGACGCATGCCAACATATAAACCACAATCGAAGTTAAGTTTCACAAAGTTCCAGTTGACCATGCAAGGCGAACCCACCGTCAGCGAGCCCGCTAGTGGTATGGACAAGCGAAGTCTTGTTCAAATCGAGCACCACATTCCACAATTACTAAGTACTTGCATGAAATGAAATCTACTTTACTTTAAACTACTTCAAGATGCTACATGAATTGGAAGGATGAAGAAGCCTCGACAACTACTCATAACAAAGAAGAGATCACCATCAATGAAAATTCTTTTATTATGAAAACATTCACGACAACTTACAAAGTATTCAAAGGGAAGACTTTCCTTCCTTTTCAATCTAAACTAAACTATTCTACTTTCTACTCTATCACTTTCTCTCTACTCCTTCTCTGCTATCCTAACTCTGATCTAATTCTAATGAGATACAAATGAGGGGGACTCCCCCTTTTATAGATGGCCAAGTCCAACGGACGGCTTAGATTACAATCGGCTGGATGGCCCAGATTGTGCCACCTCAGCCCTAAACAAGATTTGCCCTAAAAACCGCCACAAAGAGGAGTGGGGCAATAAATGAGCAATTAATGGCCACCATCCTTTTAGAAGATTCCAACTTTGAAACGTGTTCACACTGTTCTTGATATTCTTCTTGACGTTGTTCTTCAACTTCGCTTGAGCTTCCATTCTTTTCTCCATCTTGAATTTTGAAAACATTTCTTCGCTGTCACTAAGTCTCAACACTTAGCCATTTTTTGCAACTTTTCTTCCTTTGAGGTTGAAATGTCATCTTGGATTATTTTCTTCATCACTTTAAATCATCACCGCTTGGTCTCGACGTTCCTCCTGCAAAATAAGCAAGGAGAAGGGTATTAGAACACTTCATAATATAAATTCACTTTACTTACCTGATTTTCACGCTTTAACTCCCGAGGGTTCATCGTTTTTCAAGCCACCAAACTTCATCCTCAAATTCTTCATGCCTTAGCCAAATTTCCAACCCATCTTGTATTTTGCCTGGCGCACTTCACTCTGATATTTCATCCAACTCAGGCTTGAGAAAAATGCTTTCATCAGGAATTTGATCAAAAATCATCTAGGCGATCACCTTCAAATTCATCAGCCACAACACTTTATCTCAACAACACACTTTGCCTTAGAAAATTTCCTTGGGAAAACTCATCAATCCTGGTGTCCATCAAAAATATCCATCCTGAAGGCTTGGCGAAGCGCGGAAGACTTTAAAATCCATTCCTTGTTGAAGATCATCAATACCCAGAAGAAAATTCTCTTTCAGAATGCGTGGAACTCAGGGGTGTACAACGAACGGGTTCATTTAATTTTTCTTGAATTTTGAACCTTGGAAAAATAATAATTTTTAACAAAATTTAATCCAGTTCTTTGATCCTGAAGTATTTCTTTGCTCTGACTCGGAAAATTTTTATTGTTCCTGCACTGCCAACATCTTCTGACTTCATCACTGGAAAAATTCACTCGGACTTTAGGAAAATTCATCACTTCACCAGACTTAGGCGTTTTTCTCCTAAGGAAATTTTTTTTGCCTTAGAAATTTTTTGAATTACTCAGCACTCTTGAAAATTTTGCCTTAGAAAATTTTATTTCATCCTCCTGTGGTGAGAAAATTTTTTATGTTTCAACTCACTTAGAAATTTTTTTCTTTTAAATGCCAAGGGCGCATATTGTACCATGAAGGACATTTTCATTTAAAAATCCCAACGCCTAGCATATTATTTTTATTCATATCACCTTGCACTTGGCGCATTTATCTTGTCATGAAGGACACTTTTTATTCCAACGCCACTCATATTTTATCATTGCCACCTTCACCTTATAGGCTTAGCATTTCCAACACCTAGCAACACTTACATCACCCTATTCCTTTTACCTCACCACCCTAGGCGCATGTGACACTTGAAGAAGAATAATAACCACGCCTAGCACTCTTTATTTTACCCTCAACACCTTGGGCGCATTTTTCATGCTGAAGAGAATGAAAATTTTCAACGCCTAGCATGTGACTCTTGGGCTTCCGGCTTTTGTCCTCACATGGCCCCATTTGGGTGCATTTGAGCCTAGGAGGAGGATGAGTTTCTAATTTAGAAACTTTTGGGATTTGCTTTGACTTGTTGACCATAACTTGGGCGCATTTTTCATGTAGAGGAGGATGAACTTTCAAACGCCACCAACAAGTAACCTTTTGACTTCCTTGTTTTTGTCCTCACATGCCCTCATTTGGGCGCATTTTGCCATGCATGAAGGATGGGCGCATTTGGGAGGTGGTGGAGAATATCCCATACTTAGAAATTTTCTTTCATGCTTGGCTTGAGGTGAGGGCGCATTTTGCCTATGGTGAAGGATAAACTTTGTTGACTCTTTGACTTTTTCCTAACTTGCTTTGAATCATGGGCGCATTTTGCTATAGGAGGTGGACGAACATCAACACTTAGCCATTTTTTTTAGCATGCCACTACCTTGAGGTGGGCGCATTTTGGGGTAGCTGCAGGATAAAACACTTTGACCTCTTTGACCTTCTCCTTGCACTTCCTTTGTGGGCGCATTTTGCCTAGGCTAGAGGATGAAGCCTAGACTTAGAAAATTTTTCAACGTTTTGAAGGCAAGCCTGTGAGGAGGGCGCAAATGGAGGCATGAGGAGGATGAAGCATATCTCATGCCTTAGAGATTTTCTTAATTTCTCCACCAACTTGGGCGCATTTTGCATGTCCAGCAGGATAAACTCCAGACTTGGAAATTTTCTTAGCCACTGCCAGCTTCTTCTTCTTTGGGCGCATTTCAAGGGTGGTATTGGATGAAGCTCAAACTCAGAACAAAAATTTTCATCTCATGCCTTAGGATTTTTCTTTCCTTTTGCCAGCCTCTCCGTGCCCTGCTATTTATAGTAAGTCCCATGATTTTCATACTTTTGAAGCTCGGATTGATTTGAAATTTTGAACACTGGATCCTCACGACTTCATCAACCTGTTGATACTGCTATTCTGAGTTGACCTGCTATTTTTAGCACATTTTTGAAGGTGGTTTACTATTTATAGAAATTGCTCGTTTCTGATACCTCCACAGCTCCGTTTGCTTTGAAATTTGAATGAGGGGCTCCTCACCACGTGACTTGCCTGCTGACATCGACGCATGCAGCTGATTTGCTATTTTTAGCCTGTTTCCAAAATGACTTACTATAAATAGTAAGTGCTCCGTTTGTCCTCAAATTTTACCAACGGATAGCTTGAAGGATGCTGATCGCGGTGGTTTACACCGGTTTTCGAAAATTCTGACTTTTTACCCCTCTTTTCAGGCCTCGAAGCTGGAAACCCTACTTTCTTCTACATGCATATGAACTGGTCTCCGTTGGTCTTCGTTTCTGCTGCATTGCGATCAGCTCATGATTCTAAAGTGCTGGGAGGCGGCTGCCGGGATGTACCTGCTAAAAATAGTAAGTTCCTAAATGGGTGATCATCTCCGTTTGCATGTCACATCACTGCGAAGCCCTCGAAAAACCCATAAGGAATATGCAGACATGCAAAGAAAACCCTTAAATGCAAGCCCTAAAAATAGCCTCGGAAGACTGAATTCTAAAAGTTGTCATCTCATTTTGCATGTTACACCATTGCGAAGGTCTCAGAAAACCCAGAAGGAATCCTCAAACATGCACTAAAAAAACTCTGCATCCAAGCCCTGAAATCTGCTCCGGAAGCTGAACTGCTAAAAATAGCAAGTTGTCTGTTTTGGCTCAAATTTTGCACACGAGCAGCTTGATGTGTTTTGAATGCAGTGTGACTGTCGGAATTTCAAAAATGCTGACGGTATGCCTTGAATTGCATACTTACTAAAAATAGTAAGTACTCGGAATTTGATGAAAATTTGCTGAGAGCCTGCTGGAGGCACACTAACAACAATGTTAGTCTTTATTTTCAATTTATTCACCTCGTTCGACCTCGGACTGACCAGAAAGATGGAAACCCTAATTTACTAGACTTGGCCAAATTTCACATTTAAACTCAATGGCGGGCACGTCCCCCGAAAGGCGACCAGAAAAAAGAGATAGACAGAGGTAGAGAGAGAAAAACCAAAGCCAAAAGACCAGAATGGAGCAAAAATTAGGGGTCCCCATTTTGAATGGGGCGATGTGGGAAAAGGTCACAACATCTAGCATCCCCACAGGAAAGTGTTGAAAAACACTTTAAGAATTGAACCTTGATTAATCTTCCTGAAACCATCATACAGAAAGGACACTTACTCGAAAGGGGAGAAGAATCCGATATCGGATTAGAACACTTTCATCTAAGACCCTGTGAGTGTGTGCATTCGTTCCATCTCTAAACCATCTCGACTTCCAGAATCGGCCGCAACAGGTTATATAAATATCTTAACTTCAAAAGCATCCTATACATTGCCTCGCTGCTAGTCAGGCATCCATAGCCCCGACGAGGTTGTCGCTACAATTCTCACGAATATTGCTCCACTGTCGGCCGGGCGTCTATAGCCCCGGTGGAGTTACTCGTATGTTCCCAAAACCAATATTTCATAATATCTTCTTTCATTTTTCATTTTCTTTTTTCCTTTTGATATTTCTTTTAAGCACATTTACTTTTTCTTTTGATCTTCCGTCAATTCCTCAATTGGCTGGCAGGCAATGAAGCCTCCAATGGGTTTGAGAATTGTAGTGGCGCTGAAGCAAGATGTAAGATTTTCACCTGCCATAACCTTTCCCAAGAAACCAAAATGACTCAGAATGGAGATAGGTAATGTATTTAAGGTCTTTAGACTCGTGTTAAGACACAATAACGGGTTAACCTCCCGAGACGAGTTTAATCGCAAAGTGGATGATGACAAGAGGAAAACAACCTTGGCCTTTTCAAAAAATTTGCACAATTTCCAGTGGAAAGAAACCACGTGAAAATTAAATCATCATCATCCCCTTCGCAACGGGGAAACCCTAAAATCTTTGCCCATTCCAAACCAAAACCACTTGAGCGGACAACTCAAGGGAAGAACGCCAAACCAAAAACCCAAAGGGCAACAAACCAAAACCAAAAACGAAACAAAACAGGAAAGCAAACGGGAAAGCAAACCTAATCTAACTATGTTACAAAATAGGCTCTCGGAGAGAACCTAAGACTGGAAATAATGTCTGAGGAACCCCCCATCGACTGGCAATGGGATATCCCCTCCTGTTCGTGTCCGTAACTTAAATGCATTATCCCCCGAGATCTCAGAAGCTTGATAGGGGTCCAACCACGATTTGTCGATCCATCCGTTCATAACTCTTTGATGCTTAGCCGAACTTTCCAAAGCTTCATTTCTTTTCTCCCCCAAGTGCATCGACTGAGACAGCCTTGTTTGAATCTGGTCCTCTTTCTTATTGACCTCTCCATGTTCTTCTTCTAGAGTGACTTGTTGAATAATCTTTGGGACTTGCTTCAAGGAGATCTTACTCATGGGACCCGTATTCTCTGAATGGGGAGCCTTGTGGACTCTACATGAATTGGGTAACAATAAACCTTCGATGGAGGCATTTTCTTTCTCATGTTTCGCACCTTTTAACATAGAATCTCCGAACATCCCTTCATTCTCATTCCTACTTGAATCGTTCTCAATCAATACTTCAGTGGAGGCAGGCGTATCTTCTAAAAGCTTTTCTTCTTTCGAACTCTACAACATGGGGACTTCTTTCTTAATGGGCTTATATGAACCCAAATTAGTTTCCACGAACAAAATATCACGATTTTCACCACATTCTGTGATCATCAATCTGAGCCGTGGTGTACTTTCAATTTTTATTTGATTTGGAACTCCTCTCCAAGGTAACCACATGTGGGAGAAGTCAGTTGCAATGTATCCATTCAATTTCCTTGCCCAGTCCCTACTCAACAGCATGCCATAACCATCAGGTATATCCACAACTGATATGTCAATGCGGCTCTTAATTCTGGGATCCGCTTCTAGCTGCATGTGGATGTTATTCAATTCTCCGACAACTGGAACTTCAGTCTTATCCAGCTGAGTCACCTTCTTGTTGGTCTGGAGCGGAATTATACCCAACGCTTGACATACCTTCAAAGGCATTTCATTACTTGATGCACCAGAATCGATCAAACAATTATGCAATAACTTCCCAAAAATTCTAACTGAAACCAGGAATGGGGCTGGCTCACCCTTTCCCTGATAAAATATTACTGGCTTTTTCCTTTCATTTGCTGAGGCATTCTTACTTTCATCTTTCCTATCCAATTGAACTTGGTCATCCTGGGTAGCCTCCTTCAGATTCCGCGTTTGCTCTTGCTTTTGTTTTGCAAGAATATTGAACCGAACTCTCCTTTTATCCTTAGTCTTTGATTTCTCAGAAGTGTTTGAAGAACCTTGTACCATACCTATGAAGTTTTGAGGCTGTTGCGGAGCTTCCCAAGTGTCAAATGGCGCGTGAGGCACCTCTTCTACCACATTCGTATTTTGTGCGGGATGAGACTGTGTGATGACAGCAGGGTTTCTTGGTGTACTGGTTGCTTCTTGGGGCGTACTCCTCACAATGGGCGTTTCATACAAACTTCCTAGAACAGTCTCCCTTACTTCTGAAATCTTCATTAGCTCATGTAGGGGAAGACTAACTTTCATCTTTTTGAATTCTTCTAGTACATAAGAGCCAAGTCTTTTCACATCTTCTCTAGGAAGATTCTCCTTTTGTCTTTGCCCAACTTGATGAACTGGTTGTTGAATAGCTTGTTGTCCTACTCCGCCTTGCGTTGTATTCTGTCGCCTGTACTCTGGAGAATCTCTTGGTAAACTTGGGTTATTGCTCGCATTGGGATTCGGTGGAGTTGCGAAGTTGTTTGGGGGAATAGATGATGTCAGAGGCTCACGTTGTTGGTGGTAATTCCTCTGATATACTTTAGGAGCTTCACCTCTAATAGTCTGAAGAGCTTGTACCTCCCTTCCTCCTACCAAGACGCTGTTGTTGAGAGGCGGAAAAACATAACCATCTCTATGAAGAGGTTCTTCTGGTGATGCATATGTAGCGTGAACTTCTGACGGTACTTGAAACTCTGGCATCCCCACGGGGCTATTTACTAAAGCTGATGGGAACTTGTGATCAATTGGTGGGGGCGTGTAACTTTGAAACTCAGACGGGAAATTGCAATCCTCTATTATCAATGCCTGATCATATCTGGGTGCTGGGACTAATTCGTATCCCGTAATTGGAGGATTTTCTGTGACCTCTGTATTCCTTCCTTCACTCTTGAGAATACCAGCCACAACTTGGAATTCGTGACACTGAACCTCAGAGTGCTGGTTCGTGTTATGTAACCTACACCATCTTGACGAGGCAGTTTCAGCCATATAAATTCTATCTGCAGGACGGGTTTCAGGAGGTGGCGGATTGTCCAACGGCGAGGGCACTCCTCCATTGTTGGGTCCTGTATTCCAAGACCTCCTCTGAAATCCTTGATTGTTATTTCTACACCCATGACTGTTTTCATGACTATATCCTTGATGGGTATCCTGATGACTTGGAGGATTATTTTGATATCCTCGATTAGCACCTTGGTGTGCCCGATAATTTCGTGGCATAGTTTGCGTCTGATTATTTTGATTCTTGAGGTAAGTCACCTCAGTTGACAGCCTCTTCACTTGTTCTATCAAATCTTTTATTTCATCTTTCTCCTCTTGAGTTTTCACTGGCGGTACTGTGTTGTGGAGATAAACAGGCTGTGTGACTTGCGTTTGGGACAGAGGCATCCCAGGATGGAGAACTAACTGACTTGATGGTGTTTGCACTTGATAAGCTGGTTGTGGAAATACATTTAACGCCGGAACTTGTTGATTCCATGTTGAGCCAAGCATTGGCACTTGATTGTTTGTGACTAGGCCAGTATATAGTGAGGGTCCAGTTGTATTCTGTCCCAAACCTTGACTTAGTTCAATAGCTTTAGCATAAGCTTGATTCATGTTTGCCGGAGTGGGGTGAGATCTCACAAACATTGCAGTCAAAGGATCAAGTGCCGAATAGTAGCTTTCTCGAGCATCAGCAACAACATAAGGAGCGCGTAATCTTGTGAGGGCCTTTTGGAACCTATTGTTGAATGCATGGATGGGCTCTTGGTCCTGTCTTCTTACTTTTGCAAATTGACGATAAAGCTCTACAGGGGTGGCTGGTATATCAAACTTTCCGATGAAGGCCTCTTTCATCTGCTCCCATGATCTTATAGACCCTACTGGTAGGTGAATGAACCAAAAATGAGCCTCTTCTCCCAAAGAATATGGATATAGGCGGCAAGCCACGTCTACATACCCAATCTGCCTATTGCGTAGGTGACCTTCAAACATCTTGATATGGTCCTTGGCCGTGCAGTTAACATTATTGGCAATGAACTTAGTACAAAAATTTTCAGGATTCTTCGGCATCTCGTGGTAGTCTTGAAACTCTAGCGGAGACGGGTTGATAACCAACCATGTAGCACCGTTTGGAGCTGGTTGACCTCCTGGTTGAGCCATTGCTTGAACTGGTTGTCGCCGCTGATATACAATAACTTGGGCTGGCTGTTGTACAATAGCTTGAACTTGTTTTGGCTGAGCAAACCTCGAAGCACTAGGTGGAGTTCTAAATAAACTTGAAATTTCTTCTCCGCTTTCTTCGCTTGACTGAACTTCTTCGTTTGATAAAAATTCTTCACTTGACTTAGCCTCCTTACTTGAATGACTTTCTTTCTTCTTCCTTGATCTCGTAGGTAGCTCTAACTCCACAAAATCTTTATATGAAATGAGCATAGACCTCAAGATTCTCTTCAACTTGTTTGGCGAAAATGAACTGATACGATCCAGGATGTAGCTGCTTCCTCTATTGGCGGTGCACGGGATTGTTCAATCCTGAGAGAACACCATCTTGACTCATGATAATTTTCTCCAATAGAAACTTTTGTACTTCCAACCCTTTCTACTTCAACACAACTGTATGCTATAGCTGTTAGCCCTCCTCCTAGCGCCAATTCTGCTGACGTGGTTTTTGCGACCGCACCAACACAGAATAAAGTTTCCCAATGGATACCCTATCCTCTCTTGAACAAAGTTTCCTGCATGCTAGGATTGCGAGATAGATCATACATTTAACTCCAAGGTTCCTTAAGTGCGAATAGTCTCAGTTGGCTTGATGTGATTTTGCTGGTATTTCAAGGGGACTTACACAATTGTTCGACAGTTGACGGCAGACAGCGGACTAAGGGCTTCGTGTAATTCAAATGATTTGGCAAGTGAGCACAAGTTTCCTAATCCTAACCAGAAACGAACTGAAATTAAATGAGTGTAGGGCCTAAGAAGTTTATGTTCTACTCTAGGGCGCGGGATATGGCGATCAATTCTTACGGACTTCAACCGGGCCTTGCTTTGCCTCGCTTCGGACAGCTTCCACAAAACCGGTGCAATCTTCAGAGGAGTAACTCAAGATGTTCAGATCACGATCTAACATGAAGACACCATCACAACGACGCATGCCAACATATAAACCACAATCGAAGTTAAGTTTCACAAAGTTCCAGTTGACCATGGCAACTCCACCGTCACGAGAGCCCGCTAGTGGTATGGACTGCCAAGTCTTGTTCAAATCGAAAGCACCACATCTCTACAATTACTAAGTAATTTGCATGAAATGAAATCTACTTTACTTTAAACTACTTCAAGATGCTACATGAATTGGAAGGATGAAGAAGCCTCGACAACTACTCATAACAAAGAAGAGATCACCATCAATGAAAATTCTTTTATTATGAAAGCATTCACGATGACTTACAAAGTATTCAAAGGGAAGACTTTCCTTCCTTTTCAATCTAAACTAAACTATTCTACTTTCTACTCTATCACTTTCTCTCTACTCCTTCTCTGCTATCCTAACTCTGATCTAATTCTAATGAGATACAAATGAGGGGGACTCCCCCTTTTATAGATGGCCAAGTCCAACGAACGGCTCAGATTACAATCGGCTGGATGGCCCAGATTGTGCCACCTCAGCCCTAAACAAGATTTGCCCTAAAAACCGCCACAAAGAGGAGTGGGGCAATAAATGAGCAATTAATGGCCACCATCCTTTTAGAAGATTCCAACTTTGAAACGTGTTCACACTGTTCTTGATCTTCTTCTTGACGTTGTTCTTCAACTTCGCTTGAGCTTCCATTCTTTTCTCCATCTTGAATTTTGAAAACATTTCTTCGCTATCACTAAGTCTCAACACTTAGCCATTTTTTGCAACTTTTCTTCCTTCGAGGTTGAAATGTCATCTTGGATTATTTTCTTCATCACTTTAAATCATCACCGCTTGGTCTCGACGTTCCTCCTGCAAAATAATCAAGGAGAAGGGTATTAGAACACTTCATAATATAAATTCACTTTACTTACCTAATTTTCACGCTTTAACTCCCGAGGGTTCATCGTTTTTCAAGCCACCAAACTTCATCCTCAAATTCTTCATGCCTTAGCCAAATTTCCAACCCATCTTGTATTTTGCCTGGCGCACTTCACTCTGATATTTCATCCAACTCAGGCTCGAGAAAAATGCTTTCATCAGGAATTTGATCAAAAATCATCTAGGCGATCACCTTCAAATTCATCAGCCACAACACTTTATCTCAACAACACACTTTGCCTTAGAAAATTTCCTTGGGAAAACTCATCAATCCTAGTGTCCATCAAAAATATCCATCCTGAAGGCTTGGCGAAGCGCGAAAGACTTTAAAATCCATTCCTTGTTGAAGATCACCAATACCCAGAAGAAAATTCTCTTTCAGAATGTGTCGAACTCATGGGTGTACAACGAACGGGTTCATTTAATTTTTCTTGAATTTTGAACCTTGGAAAAATAATAATTTTTAACAAAATTTAATCCAGTTCTTTGATCCTGAAGTATTTCTTTGCTCTGACTCGGAAAATTTTTATTGTTCCTGCACTGCCAACATCTTCTGACTTCATCACTGGAAAAATTCACTCGGACTTTAGGAAAATTCATCACTTCACCAGACTTGGGCATTTTTCTCCTAAGGAAAATTTTTTTGCCTTAGAAATTTTTTGAATTACTCAGCACTCTTGAAAATTTTGCCTTAGAAAATTTTATTTCATCCTCCTGTGGTGAGAAAACTTTTTATGTTTCAACTCACTTAGAAATTTTTTTCTTTTAAATGCCAAGGGCGCATATTGTACCATGAAGGACATTTTCATTTAAAAATCCCAACACCTAGCATATTATTTTTATTCATATCACCCTGCACTTGGCACATTTATCTTGTCATGAAGGACACTTTTAATTCCAACTCCACTCATATTTTATCATTGCCACCTTCACCTTATAGGCTTAGCATTTCCAACGCCTAGCAACACTTACATCACCCTATTCCTTTTACCTCACCACCCTAGGTGCATGTGACACTTGAAGAAGAATAATAACCACGCCTAGCACTCTTTATTTTACCCTCAACACCTTGGGTGCATTTTTCATGCTGAAGAGAATGAAAATTTTCAACGCCTAGCATGTGACTCTTGGGCTTCCGGCTTTTGTCCTCACATGGCCCCATTTGGGCGCATTTGAGCCTAGGAGGAGGATGAGTTTCTAATTTAGAAACTTTTGGGATTTGCTTTGACTTGTTGACCATAACTTGGGCGCATTTTTCATGTAGAGGAGGATGAACTTTCAAACGCCACCAACAAGTAACCTTTTGACTTCCTTGTTTTTGTCCTCACATGCCCTCATTTGGGCGCATTTTGCCATGCATGAAGGATGGGCGCATTTGGGAGGTGGTGGAGAATATCCCATACTTAGAAATTTTCTTTCATGCTTGGCTTGAGGTGAGGGCGCATTTTGCCTATGGTGAAGGATAAACTTTGTTGACTCTTTGACTTTTTCCTAACTTGCTTTGAATCATGGGCGCATTTTGCTATAGGAGGTGGACGAACATCAACACTTAGCCATTTTTTTTAGCATGCCACTACCTTGAGGTGGGCGCATTTTGGGGTAGCTGCAGGATAAAACACTTTGACCTCTTTGACCTTCTCCTTGCACTTCCTTTGTGGGCGCATTTTGCCTAGGCTAGAGGATGAAGCCTAGACTTAGAAAATTTTTCAACGTTTTGAAGGCAAGCCTGTGAGGAGGGCGCAAATGGAGGCATGAGGAGGATGAAGCATATCTCATGCCTTAGAAATTTTCTTAATTTCTCCACCAACTTGGGCGCATTTTGCATGTCCAGTAGGATAAACTCCAGACTTGGAAATTTTTTCAGCCACTGCCAGCTTCTTCTTCTTTGGGCGCATTTCAAGGGTGGTACCGGATGAAGCTCAAACTCAGAACAAAAATTTTCATCTCATGCCTTAGGATTTTTCTTTCCTTTTGCCAGCCTCTCCGTGCCCTGCTATTTATAGTAAGTCCCATGATTTTCATACTTTTGAAGCTCGGATTGATTTGAAATTTTGAACACTGGATCCTCACGACTTCATCAACCTGTTGATACTGCTATTCTGAGTTGACCTGCTATTTTTAGCACATTTTTGAAGGTGGTTTACTATTTATAGAAATTGCTCGTTTCTGATACCTCCACAGCTCCGTTTGCTTTGAAATTTGAATGAGGGGCTCCTCACCACGTGACTTGCCTGCTGACATCGACGCATGCAGCTGATTTGCTATTTTTAGCCTGTTTCCAAAATGACTTACTATAAATAGTAAGTGCTCCGTTTGTCCTCAAATTTTACCAGCGGATAGCTTGAAGGATGCTGATCGCGGTGGTTTACACCGGTTTTCGAAAATTCTGACTTTTTACCCCTCTTTTCAGGCCTCGAAGCTGGAAACCCTACTTTCTTCTGCATGCATATGAACTGGTCTCCGTTGGTCTTCGTTTCTGCTGCATTGCGATCAGCTCATGATTCTAAAGTTCTGGGAGGCGGCTGCCGGGATGTACCTGCTAAAAATAGTAAGTTCCTAAATGGGTGATCATCTCCGTTTGCATGTCACATCACTGCGAAGCCCTCGAAAAACCCATAAGGAATATGCAGACATGCAAAGAAAACCCTTACATGCAAGCCCTAAAAATAGCCTCGGAAGACTGAATTCTAAAAGTTGTCATCTCATTTTGCATGTTACACCATTGCGAAGGTCTCAGAAAACCCAGAAGGAATCCTCACACATGCACTAAAAAAACTCTGCATCCAAGCCCTGAAATCTGCTCCGGAAGCTGAACTGCTAAAAATAGCAAGTTGTCTGTTTTGGCTCAAATTTTGCACACGAGCAGCTTGATGTGTTCTGAATGCAGTGTGACTGTCGGAATTTCAAAAATGCTGACGGTATGCCTTGAATTGCATACTTACTAAAAATAGTAAGTACTCGGAATTTGATGAAAATTTGCTGAGAGCCTGCTGGAGGCACACTGACAACAATGTTAGTCTTTATTTTCAATTTATTCACCTCGTTCGACCTCGGATTGACCAGAAAGATGGAAACCCTAATTTCCCAGACTTGGCCAAATTTCACATTTAAACTCAATGGCGGGCACGTCCCCCGAAAGGCAGACCAGAGAAAAGAGATAGACAGAGAGGTAGAGAGAGAAAAACCAAAGCCAAAAGACCAGAATGGAGCAAAAATTAGGGGTCCCCATTTTGAATGGGGCGATGTGTTAAAAGGTCACAATAGGGCGGACTTTGACATCTTCATGCCATGTATTCTTGGGCGGACTTTACCTTAGGCAAGACATAGCATGGCGGACTTGGAAGTAGCTTGGCCATGTCTTGGCGGACTTGGAAGTTGTTTAGCCATCTCCATATTAGGCTAGGGCGGACTTTGCTTCAGCCTTGCCATTTCATCCTTCAAGCTAAGGTAGACTTTGCCTTGTGCTTGACATTTTTATCTTGGCATAACCTTCAAATGAGTTTCTTGCTTTTGTCTGGATCATCTGGAACAAAACCCTCGCCAGGGGATTTTCTCTTGGTTCTTGTTCTTGGAGGCACAAATTTTTGATTCTAAAGATAAAACGTTGATACCATGACTTGTGGGACCCAGCCCTAGGTCAACTTTCAAAAAAGCTGAAAAAAGTGAAAAGCAAAAAGTAGGCCAAAAAAGTTGCTTCCCGGATTGGTCCAAAAGTGCCAAAAATAGAAAAAGCAAAAAGCAAAAAAGCAGAATCCCTAAAAAATAGGAAGTGTCAGAATTGACCCAAAGCAATGGCGTTCTTCATCCTCTAGGCTTTTTGAGTACTTTGACGATGTCAAGACACTGCTTCAATCATGATTTCCTCTATTTGACCCGGATGACCACCTAAAAACTCTAACTCCTCATTGTAAAAGAAAAATGGTGATTTGCAGTTGCGACGCCAATGCAAAAACCCAAAAAGCAAAAACAAGGGGTCCCCATTTGCAATGGGGCGATGTGTGGAAAGGTCACAACAAGAACCCAATTAAAGGTTGGCTAACCAAGCAGCAAGATAACAACACAACACACAAATGTGAATACACAACAAACCAAATATGAATAACAAAAATTATGATTTAGAATATATATACTTCTCTAATATAGTGGATATGACTTGGTACAAAGCTGAATTTCTTCTCCCTCAATCAATATGAATATTTTCTAACCAGGGTGAGTGAACTTCTTTCTGACTTGAACTACCTCTCCAAGGCATCATCCTTTCATATATATAGGAGGGCTTTTGAAAAGTCGTTATATGATCCTAATGAAAGTGGATAATCCTTCAGGAAATAAAAATTAAAATGTATTACAAGATGTTATCCTTAATCTCATGGATAATTGGGCCTACACAATGGTTGGTGCCATGCTATATTTTCCAAATAAACTTATGCTAGCCTCAGAATACCATGTTTGAGCTCCACTAATAGTGCCCTCTAGGTGGCACATCCTTTTGCATGCTAAGGAAAGAAGATAGAAAAGCTTCGGAATAAGCATTTCAAATGAGTGGAGTTGTGCATCAATCTAGAATGCAAAGCATATGTAAAGGAACTCATTGAAAAGAAACTAGGTAAAAACTACCCGATTTCCACAATAACCCTATGAAAGAAATAATGCATGTAGATACATACCTAAAAGCATTTGTAAAGGAACTCATTGAAAGATAAGTAATTAAGTAACATGGTTATTAGGAGATGGGTATTGGTATTGGTATTGGTTACAAGTATTTAAATATATTAATTATATTGATATTTGATAATCATGATGATAGAAAAAATAAATTAAAACCATAATTACCTAGTGATGACAAAGAAACTAGGAGGGGAATCCCATTATTTTTAAAAACATAGTATGGGGGATCTTCGAGATGACTATGTTTTCAATCAATTGATAAAACTTCAATGCATGTACACATCGTAGACCTTACTATTGTTTCACTTTATATTCTTACCTCTTCGGGATTTAATAAGGAAATTCTCTACCACCAAAAAAACTTGTTAACTTTTATGAAAAAAATAGAAAATTACAAGTCTATTAGCGTACTTGTTTAGTTCTTTTAACTTTTGTCAATCACATATCAACACTTCAAGAAAATCCAATGTAATTTATGTGATATATCTGAGAAATTGATATTGGAAGTGTCCTCATAGTTATTTTTAGTAGATGCTTATAGGAGTGTGATATCCCTTCCCATTCAGTGAAACTCTTGCTAGAGACAAACATCCGCACAGTAAAATTAATTGTTAATAAGAGAGAAGCAGGGACGACTTCCCTAACATTGGCAGATAGTCCCTGATGAAGGCCGACTTCTTCTTTAGTTAAGCAACAATAAGGTATAATATTGATAACATCAATTATCCCTTAATCAATAGTCGGCATCATGCAAGATCAATTACCACAAACAACTCAAACGTTATTTAAAAAGCAACAATTCAATCAAAAGGTTAAGCAATCATCTTATAAAGAGGTGCGCCCCTTTGAAGAAAGACGACTCACACAAGAGACATGTCTCTTGGCCAATCAAAGGTATTAAAAGGGAAAAATCATCCAAGCAAAGTCATTGACTGAGTTTGAGAAGAATTTCATTTCTGCAGAGTAGATCAAGACGCCATTAGGGGCCGCTGATCTTCAACCAGGCTGCATATTAATTGATAATATTCAGACACCCAGCCCCTCGTCCCTTTGCATGAATTGAGAGATTATATCAGAAACAGCAAGGAGATAAGCATCAATTTACTCCATTTGCATATGCATAAAAGAAGATAGACAAATCTGAACAGCATCAAGATTTAATTGCATGTTTTGAAAGAAAATTACTCAGAAATAGCAATCATCAAGGGCCACCTCACTTGCATGAATTTAAAGAGTTATATCTGAAACAGCAGATCAATATATCGCCCAGCTTCCAGTCTTGAATCGTCCATTATTTCAGATTTATTTCAAGACAATTATCAAAGACATATTCCGTATTATCTATATTTACTAATATACTTATTTTCTTCAATAGTACAAGCTGGTATAAACAATTGAATACATTAATTTTATCAAGATATTACTTATTGTCATCTGATATCTGATTAAAGCTAAAGGATAATTCCATAAGGGGACATCGCAAGGAGACATATAGGGGATGCAAAGAAACTTCATCTGAAGTCTCCTGATGTCTAGATGTCTCCATATAGGTCTACAAGGTGGGGGACGTGTTTTCAGTATGGGAGACAAGAACCAAGGGTCAGGGTATGAATCTCTTGGTGACTATGGTTAAAAACTATCTAATTTCCAAACTAACCCTTGAGAGAAATAATGCATGTAAATACATATCTAAAAGCGTGTGTAAAGGAACTCATTGAAAGGAAACTAGGTAAAAACTATCTAATTTTTATTCTCACCATATGAAAGAAGCAATGCATATATATAGATCTAACTATTTTAACAACAATGAGACACACAAAACACAAGATATATCCTAGGAAAACCCTTTTGAGAAAAAATCTAACAACAAAAGAACACTCAATGTATTAATCACAACACTTGGATTACAAGACGCTTTTAGATTATTAACTTTTCAATATAGATCTTCAACTTATGTCTTGAGAAATTCTAGCAAATTAACATCAATCTCCATCTTCAAGTGTCTGTTAAATAAACCAAGGCAGACCAAGAAACCATAAGTGGTTTCCTAAATCATGGGCCAAACCAAGAGACCCAGCTTGGGTGCTCAAATTGGTTTCTTCAAATTCCAACACTCGTTGGGATGAGTCCACCTTCTAGGAATAGCATGTAACTCCTAGATTCAAATATGCCACGCACCAAACTTGGGCAGTCCAATTTAGTCCATTCAAACCGCTTACAAGATGCTATTATGGATGCCATCATTATGGGTCAAAGGTCTCTTCTATGTCCTTTCAAGTCCACTTTGTAATTCCCTCTTACTATTATATGTCATAGATTCTATTACTCAAGTCATGATATATTTATGCCGAGTGGCATAGTGTGATTCCACTTTGCTTTCACCTTTTTAGAATCCATCCTAAGTACATCTCTTGAAATCACAAACCCTAAATATGCTAGCTCTTCTATCATGAAACTGTGCTTTTTCAAATTAGTCAACTTTTCTTCTATGTTACTTGAGGATGCAACCACTTGGCATCCCGGGTATAGCCGGATGGTAGGGGACATCTCTTGGCTGTCCCTTGTCATCAGGAAAATTAGGGATGCGTCTCTAGGAAGGTGTGCACAGGGGTCTAACATCCTTGGGATGGACATCTAAGATGTTCCTCTACAGTCTAAAGGAAGATTAAACATCCCCCAGGGGGTGTGAATTTTTTTCATCCCAAAAACAAATCTACTATACAAAGAGAAAATGTATGATTGCATAAATTGTCAAAAGAAAACGTAAAACTTTGGAATGACTGCATACAAATATAGAATGAAAGTGTAAAACTGTGAAATGACTGCATATAACTGTAGAATGAAATCTAATAACATCATAAATTTCTAACTTTTTTCATCAATGGAAATTGTGATCACATGCAATTATGGAAAGAAAATTTACAGTTGTTGAGTGATTGCATACAACTATGAAATGAAAACATACTCCTATTGAATAATATCATATAGTTGTTACTCTTTTCGTCAGTGGGTGTAAAATGAGCAGAAGTGTGATGGCATACAATTCAAGAAATGTATGTTACTTATTAGACTTTCATATATGATTTTGTATCCTTTGGGTTCTCTGTTGTAACGAAAAACATTGAACAATGAAATTAGAAATTTCTATTTTTTCTTGCCGGTATACTTGAATCAATTTGAACATGTTACATTAAATATCAAATTTCATACATTATGTGAATATCTAAACTTGCACCGTCCCCAACAAATGCTCCCTTGGAGTGGCATCCCCTGCTGCCCATGTCCCCGAAATGTTATTAATAGCTTTTCTTCTTTCAAATTCTACAGCACTGGCTACAAGTGTGCCAAGTGTTCTTCCTTGGTCTTGCTGAAAATTAGTACATCATCCAGATATACAATAAAAAATTTTCCTATATAAGGCTTCAATACTTCATTTATGAGCTGCATGAATGCTCTTGGTGTGTTAGTGTCATCCAATCCTTCACTTGTTCTGAATGTTGTCTTCCATTCATCATCGTGTTTGATCTTGATTTGAAGGTAACCACTCTTCAAATCTTATTTAGCAAAATATTTGGTCCACTCAAAAAGTCCATAAGGTTATCCATTCTTGGCAATGGAAATTTGTACATGATAGTGATCTTATTGATCGCCATTGAGCTTGTACCCATGCACCTCTCTCCTTTGGTACAAGCATTGTTTGTACCATAGTGATAAAAATCTTTTGGGAAAAAAAATGGCAAACCAAAAGTATAAGATTTTTTAAAAAATTTGGGGAAAAATCGGATTAAATTTAAAAAAAAAATATAGGAAAAAGGGCAAGAACTTGTATTTTTAAAAATTTAAAGGTACTTCAATTGCATGAAGATATAGAGAGCAAATAAAAATGAGAGTTCAACTCATCAAGTGTGAAATACGAATTTTTGTTATTTGTATCATTGATCACATTGCATTGCATAATGCATACTTCACTAGCACCCCTCATAGGGGTTTGGGGCCAATGCCCCTAGTGGGATTGAGGGGTAGTGCCCCTTGTGGGGGTTGGGGGACAATGCCCCCAATGGGGTTGAGGGGTAGTGCCCCTCACAAGGTTCGGGGGCAATGCCTCTGTTGTGTTCCCTGTTGTGATACAGGGTGGGTCAATGGGCAGAGTCTCCACCACACAGACCTTCATGGCACAAGCCATTTTCACAATTTTATCACTTAATGGCGAAATTAGGTATTTGGCACATTTTTGTTTATAAAAATGTTTTAAATTTTTATTTATTTTTACTTTTGTTTGGGTGGCCCTTGGGTCCCCTTGGGTTTGCTCGAAGGCGGCTTGGGTTTGCCCAAGGTGCTTGGGTGGGACCTTGGGTGAACCCAAGCCACTCTCGTCATAGGATAATATGGGACCAAGGGCCCAGAGGGGTGTACTAGATAACTTAGGTGGCAAATACACAACTTGAGACTAATTGCCTGATACTTATGTTTTTTGCACTTTTTTGCTTCTTGCAAAAAATGTAAACAAACACATTGAAAACCAAGGTTTCTAGGAGATTGACATTGTTACTAGTACAAGAAATGGGAACTGCACCCTTTTTAACAAAGTAGGAGACAAGTATTCAAAGACACCATATATACATAATTTTCTAAAATTTAGAAATGTAAAATTTCAAATTATAAATAATAAATGTCAAATAGATAACAACTTAAAATTTACATTCAAATATGATGACATATTGGCTTGGGGTTCGAATCCCGAGGGTGTTTTTTCGGTTGCTGTTGGGTACCAGGTCCTGGATAGGCAGAAGCATGGTGGAGAGGAAGTTCCTTGGTGGAAGTTTGTGTGGAACAAGTTTGCATGGGCTAAATGCAACTTCTTCCTCTGGTTGGTGGCTTGTAATAAGTGCCTCACTTGGGATAATCTTCAGAAGAGGGGCTTTCAAGGGCCTTCCTGGTGTGTTTTGTGTGGGAGCAACGTGGAATCTGCGGTGTACTTGTTGCTTCAGTGTAGGTACTCGAGGATTATTTGGCACTATTGGTGGGAGGCTTGGCGGAAGTCTTGTGTGCATGCTTCTTCTTTTGTTGAGTTTTGGAGGACTTTGGGTAGGCCTCCTACCAGGACATTTTGTCTTCAGGTGGCTTGGGGTATTGGCCCTTCTTGCATTTTGTGGCAGACTTGGTTGGAGAGGAATCGTAGAATCTTTTAGGGAGTGAGTATGTTTGCACTCCAGGTTTGGCAACGGATTTGTAACATGATTCAAAAAACTATTTAGGCCAAGTGTGAGGTGGATATTCCTCAAGAGGCTATTGAGGTGGGGGTGTTTCGTGAGCTGGGTTTGGGTGGTGGTGGTTCATGGAGGTTGTGCTTTGTGGATAGGAGACAATCCACTACGAGGATGTAGTGTGATCTTAGATGACATCTGCCTCCTGCGGGTGTCTTGAAGATTAATACTGATGGTTCTTCCAAGGGTAACCCTAGGTATGTTGGGGTTGGTGGTGTTGGCAGGGACAATGAAGGGTCTCCCATCTTTATCTTCTCCAACTTTCAGGGGATCCAAAGTAATAACTTTATGGAGGCTTTGGCTATCCTTTTTGCTTTGGAAAGGAGTTGTGTGTTGGGATGGCGTAGGATCATTTGAGAGTCCGATTCGCAGATTGTGGTGACCATGTTGAATAAGGGCTCCTTGGGTGGGGTGAATTGGCTGTTTGATTCTATTGTTTGTTAGATTAACCGAATTAGTTCCTCTTTGGATTTGGTTGCCTTTGTCCATATCCCTAGGGAGTGGTACAAAGTTGCTCATTGTTTGGCAAAATGGGCTTCAGAGTATAAGGGTACTTGGTAGATTGATGATTGGGAGCAACTTCCCATGGATTGTTCCCAAAAGTTGAAGTTATTGATTCAGGAGGATATTCATGGTTTGTAGGTTGGTTTTGGGTTTGTGATTTGGGTTATGATGGGGTTGGTTTGGTCTTGCGGGTTTTCCTAGTGGTCCTCATTGTGGGGACATGCATTGATTATATTATCTTTCTTCTTGATTGAATAAACTTTTAACCCTTTTTAAAAAAAATTACATTCAAATATTAAATAAATTTAAATTTAATAATTGTTGTGACCTTTTTCACACATCGCCCCATTCAAAATGGGGACCCCCTAATTTTTGCTTCATTCGGGTCTTTTGGTTTGGTTTTTTCCGGTTTGTCTCTCTCTGGTTTGTTCTTCCTACCTGATAGTGTACTTACCATTTGACCTGGATCTGAATTTTGATTAAGTCTGAAACATTTTCTAGTGAATTAGGGTTTGCAATCTTCAGACTGCTTTGAGGTCAAATTGGATTGGCTAATCAATTTATGAGCTTAGCATTGCTGTTAGGATGCTTCCGGCAAGCTCCCTCTGAATTTTCACTGAATTCCAACATCTTTCTATTTTTAGTAAGTGTCAATTTGGAGTTTGTTTTCTCGAGATTTTCACGTTCTGACAACTACACTACATTCTGAGCACTTTGAACTCATCACTGGCAAAATTTGAGCTGAAACAAATGACTTACTATTTTTAGCAGTTTAGCCTCCAGAGCAAATTTCAGAGTTTATATGCAAGGATTTTCAGTGCATGTCTGGAGATTCCTTCTGGGTTTTTCGAGACCTTCGTGATGGTATAACATGCAAGATGAGATAACGACTTCCAGAGTTCAACCTTCAAAGGCTAATTTTAGGGTTTGCATCTCAAGGTTTTCATTGCATGTCAGATGATTCCTTATGGGTTTTTCGAGAGCTTCGTAGTGGTGTGACATGCAAAGCAAGGTGATTAGTATTCAGTGACTTACTATTTTTAGCAGGTGCTTTCCGACAACTCTCTCCCAGCGCATCAAAACTACAAACGGGGCGCAGTGCAACAAAAACGAGGTCAAGTGGAGGTCGTTTGATATACATGCAAGTCAAATTAGGGTTTTCAGCTTCGGGACCCAAAAAGAGGAGTAAAAGGTCGGAATTTTCGAAAACCGGTGTATCCCACTGCGTTCAGCATCTTTCAAGCTATCCACCGGTAAAATTTCAAGTCAAACGGAGCACTTACTATTTATAGTAAGGCGTTCCAGAAACTGGCTAAAAATAGTAAATCAGTGTCAGGCGCCAGTGTCAACAGGCAGGTCACCCGATGAGGAGCACGTCATTCGAATTTCAAGTCAAATGGAGTTGGGGAAGTCTCAGAAACGAGCAGTTACTATAAATAGTAAACCACCTTCAGAAATGGGCTATAAATAACAGGCCAGCTTAGAATGGCAGTGTGAACAGGTCGACAAGGTCATGAGGGTCCTATGCCTAAAATTTCAAATCGTTCCGAGCTTCTAAGATGTGAAAATCAAAGGACTTACTATTTATAGTAAGGCATGGTCAGCTAGCAGTTGGCAAAATTTTCCAAGTCTGAAAATCTATCCTTCATCACCTTCCAAATGCGCCCTCATCCTCAACTGGCTGGCAGATGGAAAAAGATTCTAAGTGTTATATCCTCCTCAGCATACAAAATGCGCCCAACTTGCATTCAAGCAAGAAAATTTTTTGAGGCATGAAAATATCCTGCTAGACATGCTAAATGCGCCATGCTTGATCAAGATGCTAGAAAATTTCTAAGTAAAAGTCTTATCCTTCACCACCCTCCATATGCGCCCTCAAGGGATGAAGAATGAGGATGTTTAAAAAATTCTAAGGCATAATGCTTATCCTCCTCCTATGCCAAAATGCACCCACCTCTCAAGTCAAAGAGTCAAAGGTTTCATCCTCCACTATAGGCAAAATGCGCCCATCCTCTAGCAAGTGTGGAATGCGCCCATGTTAAGAAGCTAGAAGGAAGTCAACAAGTCAAGGGTGGCGTTAGAAACTCTATCCTCCTCCTATGGTCAAATGCGCCCAAGTGAGAGCATGTAAAGACAAAACAAAGACAAGTCAAAGATGCCGTTGAAAGTTCTATCCTCCACTCCCTTTGAAATGCGCCCATCCTTCTCAAGGGGTAGTGTCATGTCCCCTTCTAGTTGACATCTCTCAGAGCTCACGATTAGCCTATTATGCGACCCTCGTAGGCTGATGGGATGGATAGAGGGTCTTGATGGAGCTTGGCTTGGCTTCAGTTGTCAGTTTGTTATCAGTTGGCTTTCGTTCGGGCTCATTCGGACAGTTTTTGCTCGGATTGCTATTTTTAGCAGTTTTTGGCACTTAGCGGAGCACCCCTGCTATTTTTAGCAGTAGGGTTTGATCGCGTGCAGAATCACTTCCTTATTCGTCAGCTTCAGACGGTTCGTGCATCGGGTATATATCGAGAGAGATATTAATATTTAATTGATTTAATTAAATATTAATTATTGGAGCTTATATTAAAAGGTTATAATATTTTAAATATTATAACTTAAGTGATTTTTGGCTGAAGGGGTCGCCCATCATGGAAGGGGCCATTTTAATTATATTTTATAATTAAAATGTGATTTAAAACTATTGAAAAATTAAACAAGAAAAGTTCGAATTATTTTAATGATGCCTTTTTGAAGGAATTTGCACTTTTCAAAGAGTATAAGGCTTTGCTTTGGAAATCGAGCCATTATGTTATTGATTATTGAAAATTGAGCAAGTCTTCTTCCAGAGCACGAAAGTCGAGGGTTTCAGTCTCATAGCATTGGGGAACCAGCCATCTCCAGTGAAAGCAATTCAGAGGTTGTGAAATATCATCCGATTTATTGCCAGGCAAAGAGATTTCTTCATTCAGGAGAAATTACAGAGCTTCACAGTTGATTCAAACTTCAGGGTTTTAGTTAGCAATTTGTCCAGAGGAGTTTCTTCCATTAAGGCGCATATTTCTTTAAGATCTGGAGACTCAGAGGAGGACCGTACTTTTCTTTTAATGCTGTTGCTGCTGTCAGCCGTACCATTCTGTACCAGGCCGTACTTTCCAAGAAAGCCGTACTTCTCTTATTTAAGCAAATCGCCTACTATTGGATCAGTCTGCCATTACCAGTTTGGGCGCCTATATTCCTGGCATCATTGTGGATCATCAGACGGAGGGAGAAAGGTGTATTGATTGCAGCCGTACCAGATCAAGGCCATTTTCATATTGCAGCAAATCAGGTTTTTCATCAAATAAAATATTGCCTTTTTATTTGCATGTACTTGGATCTTATTTGTAATCGTTCCAGAAGTTGAATAAATAGTCTGGCATCGAAAGTTTCAATAGATTCTATCATTTTCAGAGTTATATTATTTTATTTAAATTTATTCAGCAATTTCTTTTCAAAATCGCCATCTTCTTCATTCATGCAAAAAACTCAAAAACAGTCAAAAAACCCAAAATACTCAAAACAATCAAAAAGCAGTCAGATTCAGAAACAGGGGAAACAAGGGTTTCTACAGGTAGAATGCGCCCAAATCAAGGCATGTGAAGACAAAAGTTAAGGCGTTGGAGTTATTCCTTCCACATGTGCTAAATGCGCCAGGCTATGAGATGATGTGAACAACAAAATATGCTAAGTACGCCAAGATGTAAAGTGAGGGTGGTGAAACAAAATAACTAAGGTGTTGAAATGAGGTTCATCCTCCTGCCTGTGTGATATGTGCCCAAGTTGATATGATAAAATGAAATAAAATGGCTAAGGCGTGGAAATAGAAATCCTCTTCAAGTGTCAAATACACCAAAGGAAGGTGAAGTTGATAAAGTGCTAGGCGTTGAAATTAAAAGTATCCCTCATGACATCCAAAATGCGCCCAAGGCATTTGAAGGAAAATTTTTCTAAGTGAGTTGATAAAATTTTCTTCACAGGGAGAATGATTGAAGGTGAATTTAAAAATTTTCTAAGGAAAAATTCAAAATGTGCTAAGTGATTTTAAATTCTTCTAAGGCAAAATTTTCTTCCTTAGGAAAATTACGCCCAAGCTGAGGTAGTGTTGAAATTTTCCTGAGACACAAATGAAATTGCCAGTGGAGAAGTCAGTGGATGCCAGCTTCACAGGGTTGATTGGAAATTTTCAAATCAGGGCAAGAAAATACTCACAGGAATGAGGAACAAGAATAAATTTGTCGAAAATTATTTTTCTAAGGTTCAAAATTCAAGAAAAATTAAATGAACCCGTTCGTTGTATACCCATGAATTCGACACGTTCTGAAGAAAATTTTCTTCTGGGTATTGGATGTTCGCGATGAGGAATGGATTTCAAAGTTTTCCACACTTCGCCGGGGCCTTCAGGATGAAGATTTTGATGGGCACTTAAATAATGGATTTTCTAAGGGGAAAATTTAAAAATTTTCTAAGGCAAGGGATAAATGATGTTGTTGGAGATAGACTGCCTTGAGTGATGAATTTGAGATTGAATGACTAGATGATTTTTGGTCAAGTTCTTGATGAAAACAATTTTCTTGAGCCAGAGTGAACGCCTCGGCCTGTGGAATGAAAATGGAGGCTCAAGTCTCCAGATGCGCCCTAAGGGGGATGAATGTGGAAATATTCTAGGGCATGAGGAATTTAAAGGAAAAAGTTGTGCTAAAGAAAAATGATGAGCCCTATCAGATTCAGAGATCATTCAAATCTTGGAAGTCAAAGCATGAAAATCAGGGAAGTAAGGTGAGTTTATATTATGAGGTGTTCTAATGCCCTTATTTTTATCTATTTTGTAGGATGAATGCTGAGGCCAGAGCACGATGACTTGGGGAGATGAAGCGAATACTTGGAGAAAATGGCTAAGTGTTGAGACCTAGTATGTGGCAAAAGAAGAATGTTCGAGTTAAAGACTGGAAAATCCTTTGGGCTTAGGCATTGAAGAATTGAAGAGCGACAGCTAAGAAGAAGGTTGTCCTCAAGCACTTCGGAGTTGAAAAAAAACAACAAGGGAAAATCATCATCCAATAGAGGAAAGAGGTTGCAGTCTTGAAATTTTGGATTGGGAGCATGCCTGCTATATCAAGTTCAAGAGGATTGAAGCTGTGATGATCAGATTGATCCAGTTTGCATTCAAGAAGAAGAACAAGAATAGTGTGAATGCATTTCCAGACTAGAATCTTCTAGAAGGATGATGGACATTAATGGCTCATTTATTATCCCACTCCTCTTGGTGGCGGTTTTTAGGGTGAATCTTGTTTAGGGCTGAGGTGGCACAATTTGGGCCATCCAGCCGATTGTAATCTGAGCCGTCCGTTGGACTTGGCCAGCTGCATCCCCCCTCATTTGTATCTGGTTAGAATAGGCATTAGTTAGACAGTAAACATAGAGTAGAGGGACAACTTAGAAGTAGCTTAGTATAGATTGATAGTGTAGTTGAAGAAGAAGGAAAACTTTTGCAAGAGATTGTTGTGTAAAACTTTCATAATAAAAGATCTTTTCATTGATGGTGAAATTCGTCTTTGTTATGGATAGCTAGCGAGGTTTCTTCATCCCTTCTACTTAAAGTAGCGTAGAGTAGCGTAATTTCATTTTTATGCAAGTAGATGTTAGTTGTGGAATGTGGTGTTTGATCTAAGCAAGCTTCGCTTATCCATACCACTAGCAGGCTTACCGATGGTGTGTTCGCCTTGTGTGGTCAACTGGAAACGTTGTGGGCCTAACTTCAATCACAGTTTGAATGATGGTATGCGTTGTTGTGATGGTATCTTCATGTCAAGTGGTGGTTTGAATATCTTTAGTCATCTCCCTTGAAGATTGCACCGACTCCGTGGAAGCTGTTTGAGGCGAGGCAGAGCGAAGTTTGGTTGAAGTTTGCTGAAATTGAGCTCCATATCCCGCACTTAGAATAGATTTAGACTCTCTAAACCTTGCAACCACTTTACATTCAATACTTTCTGGTTAGAATAGGAAACCCGTGCTTCATTGATAAATCTGTCGAATTGTGAAAACCCCTTCCTCTGTTGTTGAACAATTCCGTAAGTCCCTTTGAAATACCAACAAATCCAATCGAGCCAACTGAGACTATTCGCACTGAAGGAACCTTGGAGTTGAACGCACGAACTCTCTCGCAATCTTAGCGTGCTGGATACTTTGATCAAGAGAGAATAGATTATCCATTGGGAAACTTTATTCTGTGTTGGTGCGGTCACGAAAATCACATCAACAATAATTAAAATTAAACATATTTAAATTTTATACATTTAAAAATTATTGATTTAAAATTTGAAAATTAAATTTTTTATTTTAAGCTTTTAATAATAAATATCAAATATCATAATATTTATATATTAATTAATAAGAATACATTAAATATTAAATAAGCATGCATTAAATATTAAATAATAATACATAAAATTTAAAATAATAATACATAAATTATTAAATATTAAAGGAGCCCATGGATTGAGAGTTGTGACCTACATGGCAACATATGGCTTGCTTTGTGATGTGTGCAACCTAAAGTGGTTTGTTGTGCAGCACATGCACTACTGCAGTTGGAAGATCTGCTCATTCATCCAATTCATAGAATCTAATAGTTGCGCTATCATCTATGAGAAAGGATCTAGTTTTCATCAATCTTGCTTGTCTCTTCTAGTAGTATATGTACCCTTTCCTTTGCTTTATGTCTTGTTTTGTTGCTTCCTTGTCAACTTTTTTTCTTCCCTCAAGGTATACTAATAGGCTTCCTCAATAGTTTAGAGCTTAAGCATGCTCATTTCATCTTGAATATTGAGCCACAATCCATTTATGTCCCACACCACTTTTTCTTGATTGATTTCATAGTGATTGACTTTAAATGTAAATTGGTAAAACTTAGTATAATTATTCACACTCAACTCCTTTTGCCCAAAGTTTTGGAGCTTCTTCAATAGATCCAACTGATAATCTCCAAATAGGAATTTTCCTCTAAGTCTGACAACCATATAGTTCCAACGTGTGATCTTGTCCTTCCCGTA
This sequence comes from Sequoia sempervirens, assembly GCA_007258455.2. Classification (NCBI taxonomy): domain Eukaryota; kingdom Viridiplantae; phylum Streptophyta; class Pinopsida; order Cupressales; family Cupressaceae; genus Sequoia; species Sequoia sempervirens. Next base: position 1,238,464,817 of record VDFB02271358.1, read on the forward strand.
CCTAGTTCTTTCCCATTGAGTTTCTTTCCACCAAAGTGGAGGGGGCTTGAAGATATCTTCATACTCGAAGTACTCCTTTATCTTTATGAGCCAATCAATCAATTCCCTAGGGTTTATTCTTGGAAAAATTCGGAACATCCTTTTGTGGTCCCTTGCCAATCCTTGAAATAGCTTGCATCAATCTTTCTTTAGCCTGATTCCTTTGCAATCCTTTGGCTTGCACTTGCTTTTCATACTCTCCTCTTTCAACATCTTTTGAGTCACTAGGGTCTTCTCTTTGAACAAACCTATTGCACCTATCTTCCTCCATTGCATCTGGTCTGACTTGCATTGCTATGAGCATCTTGGCAATTTCATCTAGTCACCATGCCATTTTGATAACTCAAGCTCTACCTCTACTAGTAGCTCTTTTGGGGGGCATGTTGACAATGTGCACACAAGACCTACTATTGTAACTTTGGGTTAATTTACTACATAGGTGGAGCACGCTATGGATACTCCTTAGAATTCACACTTCGCAGGAACTATGCCTGCTCTAGAAGCATTTCATGCAGTTCAAGGTTAGAGAACCCAATTAAGGGCTGTCTAACCAAGGTGAAAAACAAAATAGTTTGTATAGGAAGAGCTCAAATTATGATTTACAATGTAAATGCTTCAATACAGTGATAGTGCAAAGCCAAATTGCTTCTTTCTCAATCAATATGAATCTTTTCAAATCAAGTTGAGCGAATTTCTTTCGAACTGATCTGAATTGCCCTACCAAGGCAACGACCTTTCATATATGTAGAGGGCTTTTGAAAATCCAGCAAATGATTCCAATGAAAGGGAACAATCCTTGATGAAATAAAATGTATAACAAGTTCTTATCCTTAATCCTGAGATTAATTAGGCCTCCTCAATGGTTGGCACTTTATCACGTTTTCCAAACGAACTTACGTTGGTTCCAAATTACCAACATTTGTTTTGGCTCCACTAATGAAGCCCTTGAGTTGATCCATCCTTCTGCATGTTAAGAAAAGAAGATAGAAAATCTCTGGGATGAGCATTTAAAATAAGCGAAGTCCGGTAAGCGAAGTCCCGTGCCAATCCAGAATGCAAAGTATGTGTAAAGGAACTCACTATGTTATTGTTCAGTCTCTGGGTGAAAATTTATCCTGCAATGATATTGCATGGTTCAGCTTGCTCCTCAACCAATTGTACTCTTGTGGGGCAACATAGACTCATCCAACCAGCTTTTCATTCCGACGACATCTTATTCATGCTTACTTTAATGGCCTGAAACTTGCTCACTGTTTTGCCCTCTTCTCTTCCTTTTGTGCCCAATTGGTCTTTTGAACTGCTTGTGATTTTTTCTTCAGACTTCTAGTTTTCCTTAACTTACCTAATTTGTGAGACTTTAGGGCATGATCCCATGCCATTAATGTTTTTTAATAATTTTTATTAATTTTTTTCAAATTATATATAGAACTCTTTCATTCAAAAATTATTTAAGTTTATTTTTTCCAAAATGAATTTATTCCTATGGCACTGTGGACTTATTTTACTTCTATTTGCATGTAATTTCTCTTTTAGTCAATTTCGTTTGTGACTCTACATATTTCTTTTTTAAGCTTAGGTGTATTTGTTGTTTCCTTGGGTGTTTTATAGTCTAATGGTCTATCTCTTGTTTTTCATTTTTATTTTCTTTCATTTTCTCCATGATCCCTTATCTCTACGGTCAACCTCCTTTTCAGGGTTTAACTTCTAGCATTCCGACAAACTACAAGATTCATGCATATTATATGTAGTGTCTAATGATTAAATAAATAAAATATATTTTAGGAAGTAGAATAAAGCAGTGGTGGGAGTGTTTTTTTGGACAAGGAAAGAGTAAAAATAAATACATATAATTCTATTTTAATTAAGTTTATTTTTATTAGATTTAAAATATTCTTTCCTATTTTATTTACATGTTTAGGAGAAAAGTTTTGGTATAAATTTTAACAGAACCTTTTAAAACAAGTTACATAAAGAATGCAGAGATTTTTTTTTGGTTTGTGCTTCTATTAAATTAATAGAATCTTAGATTGTAATTTATTATTGTATTTGAGAAGAAATAATTAATGAGATCAATGGGATTGTTTTGTAAAGCAAGTATGATAGTAAGGAATTAGGAAAAAAGGTGTAATGACCTATCCCTTGCATAAATTAATTTTTTTTTCAATTTTACTCCAAACATATAAAGGTAACAAGTAACAAAGGCATTACAATAAAATTTTTCCTTTCTTCATTGATAAATGCATAAAAGTTGCAATATATTTCCACATGAATTCCAGTTTCATTGCAAATATAAATTAGAGTACAAAAGTAAAACAATTACATACATAGCTCAAGAGCTTTTGAATAAATAGTAGTAAGACGGTCCAGGTTCCTTTCCTTTCAAATCTTGGTGCATCGATCGCTTGCTGTGGAGGAGAAACATCACTCAGGCACTTTTCCGCCAACCACGGACTTATAATGTGGTCCTCCGCACACCTATCGTTCGATAGATGGCCCTCCCTTTGAAAGAAGAGATTGGTAGGGTATCCGTTAATGATTACCAACTGAGCATAGTGCTGTGTCCTACACAACTAGAACCTTGCTATTTCACAGTCTCGAACTAGTATAAAGGATCACAATGAACTGACAGTGTAGTCTCATTTAACTCACATCTATGTGGAAGTCGTACATTTCACTACTTTGGCCAAAATATTCTCATTTAGTACTTCGAATGAAGGTCATCTATCGTAAACACTACTTAGGGCCGATTTGACTTAAGGCTATCTTACACTACGCATAGGCTTAGTTCTTCACTGGATTATCTATCATCCTAGACTATCCTACTACAATCTAATCTACTAGAAATGAACCAACATAACAAGTAAATCACTTAATCCCTCCTATACTGGAAATCTTTCTCCTAGGAGTCTCTCAAGCTTACCTCAGTTAACCTAATAACTTTAAGCTGACTGAATATACTTGACTCCTATCCTCATTTCGATCCTAGTATATATTAGCTAGTAAAGCCATATTCTCCTCATATGGAGTTCATTCAGTTAATGCAATCACACAAGTATGCACCTTCTATCCTTCTTTATCTAGAATGCCTTACTTATACTTTTCATAGTAAAAACGCATCTTTTAAACTCTAAACATCATATTCCCTAGATGCAAGCTATTATGCTGAATATTGAACATACAACAGACGTTCTAGAACATACACCTATTTAATCACAGACATAAAACATAATCTTTTCAAAATAAGTAAGAATTAAAAGTGCATTGGATAGTAGAAGAATATCCCATGCCTGTATTAAAGTTTTTCCCAAAAGTTGCTGAACTCGGGTAATTCGCACAACACTTCCAACACTTCGAATTAGCTTGGAAATATCCTCTTTCCAATTTCTGCCTTTCTCAGATAGAAATTCCTCTTCAATTTCACTACACTTCACTTAGTATTCTCTCTAAACTTCTCACTCATAATTGTGTAATTCAACTGGTAATGATACAACTGAATTTAAGAATAAAAAACTCAGAAGAAACAATTGTGAAATATTGGTAATTCACAGCTATCAGGAAATTATAAATCACTCTCAAAAATTAAGCTCTTCAAAAATTGTGAACTCGTAAGTAAGAATGATGAACAGGGCGGCCTTTTATAGAGCCCTAGCCCCTTTGCTTTCCACTTCTGCAGGCATGTAAGTTGCCACAACTGCATTTTGATTAATTCAACCACTATGTGGCGGATTTTTACTTCCATACTCAGCTGTTTAGAGATGAATCGACCTCCATAACTGACAGCAAATTGGAGAAAGTTTCAAACTGCACATGTTAAATAAAGAAGAATCCACACCTACAGGAAATGGCGCCAACTGTGAAAATGATTCATCAAATTGGAAATGGTCTTGGTTATATGAAACCCACATTACCATTATTCATGGTTCGATTGCCAAGCACTCAGCTGCGTTTCACTTTTCCCAGGCGACCTAGTCATTGCCATGCACTTCAGGTACGCATTTCTTCTCACACAACTTTCACATTTTATTTTTCTAAAGTTTCAATATAGTTTCAAATGAAATATTTCCTCTTCATAAGTTCGGCGTGATTTATCTCCCAAAACATAAAGTTCGATTCAAATAAAGTGATTTGAATAAATTGCATATAAAGCATTGATATAACTTCATTTGATTTAAATCGGTTTCCATAATTCAATATTCGATATTTCATGAATTGATTTATTCATTGATTTTCATAGTTTGAAATAAAGTCTTCATTTAAAGACTTAACTATGAGATATATCAATTCCTAATTTATTTCAAATTAATATATATATATATATATATATATATATATATATTTATTTATATATTTATATTATAGTTTTATTTACTTTACCATATATATATATATTATAATTTAAATATATTTACATATATATATGTATATGTTTTGGTAAGACTATAATACATATATATAAATATATATACATATACATATTTATTCGTTGAATACATATATTGCGAGCCAGTCAGCATACTTTCAATATATATATCTATGTATATGTGTTTACATGTGTATATGTAAATTCCAAGGCAAATATTATAATAATATTATTAATATCCACATAAATCATTGGTTGTGGGTATATATACATGTATATACGTTTGTATATTTTACTCTATGTGCACATATATGTATGTATATCGTATCGATGCATTCGTATGAGTTTATCCATTTTACTATCATACATTTGTATCGATATGATTGTACATATGGATACGTGCATATACTATATACATGTATATATGTCCACCTTCTAACCAATTATGTTACCATCATGATGGTTGTAATAACATGAACAGATACATAGATAAACACCACTTATACATGCATTCAAAAGTAGACAAGACTCCTAATGTCAACATACAAGCCTACGGATGACTTTACCTGTAACTTCAAACAAACTAACTTAGCTTACTCAGTCTAAGGGACATGTGTGCATGCTCAAATGGTTCTCGTTACTGTTTACCCGACCAAGCTCCTCTCCCGACTGATATTTCTCCTTTGCTTGGAGGAATGGTTCGCACACCTGCATTCAATGACACGTTAACGAGAGTCATATGTTCACAACAAAGCAGTATACATGAAACATCTCAAAAGTTAGAATAAACATTATTCAACAACTTACATGCAACATTCATCTAGGATTACATCAATAAAAATAACAATCAAATGAGACAATCATTAAATGGAACACATTCATATTGATAACAAGAAACAGCATGTTTTATTCATCACATTGATTCAATCATTACAATCAATTTCCCTATGCAATAGTAGCTATACAATCGGGGTGTAACAAAAGGATACCTTAAATAAAAGATAAATAGAAAGGAAGGCTAACCAAAAAGTAGAGCAAACCCCAAAGGAGTACAATAAAAGGAGTGAAAGGGGAGGACGCTGTAATGCAATAAACAAAGAAGACCATCTAAATGAGCAATCAAAATCCTCAGATGTCCATGTTCCAAGATGCGTTGTTAGATAAATGTCTATGTCAGTTGGCATTAGAGCTGCTGTATCATGTTTGGTATTAAAGTATTCAAAGATGTTGAGAATAAATTTATTTGATGGGATTTGTTGACTAAAATTATAGTTTCAGTCTTTTGGCTGTTGGTCCCTTCTTTTTACTGTTTGTTGGGCTTTATTGTTAACTTTTTGATTCGTTGCATGCAGTTAGGTTCAAAATCCTCATTTTTATTCTTTATCAATAATTATACTCACTGCTTTATCTGTAAAGGTAAAACAATTTTTTATTTATGCATTGAAAATTTGTTATTTTAAAGATAAATATTTATATATCTGAAGAAAGTGAAAAATTGGTTTAAACAAAGGCTCATTTTTAATGCTTATAGAAGCATAAATATGTATAGAGGAATATTTTAAGATGATTTAAGAAGTTGATTTAATGATGAAGAATTACTTTAGAAGAAAGAGAGATTCAACATGGCAGTTTCTAGATCCTTGGGGTCAGCTCACTCGCTCCCTGTTGTCATTTTAGGTAGTTCAGATTGTGGGTTCAACTCCTGAATTGCCGTAGTGTGTGGATGAGGGTCCGTTGCACATTGTTCGAGAGATTATAAGAGGGTGTTCACCTTGTAAAGAGCTAAGCTCTAGATTGCTGAACTAAACTCTTAATTCCTCTCAATAATTAAAAGAAGAAACATGGAGGTTTCTCAACATGATATAAGGAGAGGGAAAATAAATGAAAATTATAGATTCCATGAAAGAGTTGAAAGAGATGATTTTAAGAGATTTCTTTTCTTCATATAGAGAAGAGAAAGAAGAAAAATGGAATGGATCAACCATGCATAGCTAGGATGAATGGAAAGATGGTTTCTTTGAGCAAGAAAATCTTGGAAAAGATGAAAGAATATTTTGTGGAAAGAGAGTATTCCAATTTAAGAAGCTAACAAATCTTTGGGAGAAAGAAGTCGAGGGCATTATATGCTACCCTGAAGGTGAATAAGTCCTTGAACAAGTGATGGATGGTGATGCTACAGATGTCTAGCAAGTTTTAGCACTTTATTTTGTGTAGCTTGAAAAGGAATGGGAAAATATGGAAGAAGAAGATGGAAACGTTATTATCTCACGGAGGTGCTGATAAATCTACACCTTGTTAGTGGGAATGGTGAGGTACCAATCATTTCTAACATAGAAAAATATAGTGAATTGGAGCAAAACAATGGAAGAGAGCCATTTTGAGATGGCCATTGTAAACATGGAAGCACAAGAGAATAGGATTGGATCGGAGAATTCATTCATGCAAATATGAGTGAGGTAAGCACTCGAGTCAAGTTGAAAAACATTTATGATTTTAATTTTTTTTTAAATTTTAGAAGGCACATGAAAATTAATTTATTGCCACAGCTATATAAATCAGAGTACCACATGCTAGTAGGTAAGTTCTCACAGCTATGGTAGTCAGAATACCACATTGAAGTGGTTAAGCGTGCACTTATTTTAGAAGGCACACGAAAATGAATTTATCCCCACAGCCATACTAAACAGAGTACCAAATGCTAGTGGGTAAGTTTACTTATTCTCACAGCTATGGTAGCCAGAATACCACATGCAAGTGGTTATGCAGCTTAAACAATAGAATGGTTTCAAGATCAATTGAATATTCCATGGTTTTTCCGGACTTAAAATTTCCAAGAGAGAAACATATTTCTTCTGATAACTTTTAGTGAATTTGGAATGCAGAAGGATGCCATTTTCAATTTGGTTAAGCAAATTGAGTGTTACAAAATGCTAGTGGGTAAGTTTACTTATTCTCACAGCTATGGTAGCCAGAATACCACATGCAAGTGGTTATGCAGCTTAAACAATAGAATGGTTTCAAGATCAATTGAATATTCCATGGTTTTTCCGGACTTAAAATTTCCAAGAGAGAAACATATTTCTTCTGATAACTTTTAGTGAATTTGGAATGCAGAAGGATGCCATTTTCAATTTGGTTAAGCAAATTGAGTGTTACAAAATGCTAGTGGGTAAGTTTACTTATTCTCACAGCTATGGTAGCCAGAATACCACATGCAAGTGGTTATGCAGCTTAAACAATAGAATGGTTTCAAGATCAATTGAATATTCCATGGTTTTTCCGGACTTAAAATTTCCAAGAGAGAAACATATTTCTTCTGATAACTTTTAGTGAATTTGGAATGCAGAAGGATGCCATTTTCAATTTGGTTAAGCAAATTGAGTGTTACAAATGTGGATGCAAGCATAGATGAGCTCGTGCAAGAAGCAACACAGTTAGATTTTTGAACAAAATGAAAGAAACAAATAAAACTGTTGAACCAGAAGGTTCAAACTTCTTTTGTAAGGCGAGAAAGATGTAGGAGCATTTCAACAAACGACAAGATTCATATACAATGCTTAATGATTAAAATATATAATATGGTTTAGGGAGTAGAGTAAAGAAGTAAAAAAGCATGGAGTTGCATGGTAGATAAAGAATAGAAAGTGGGATTAATTTTAACTTTGTCAATTTTTTAAATTGAAATCAATTACTATTTTATTTGTGTGGTTTAGGAGCCAAATTATATAGTACTATGTGTCGAAGCAAAGTTGGTATCAGAGCTGCAGTATCATCATCCTTACACTTCTTCGGACAGGTATTTATTGGTTTTCAATCTGATGGAAATAAAAGTTTAAATTACCTTCTCAGGTTAGTAACAGGGAGACTACCACTATTTCTCGGCAAGAATGTTGGCTGAAATTTCTGAATTCTGATTTGGAAAATCTGCTAGCCCCTTGTACCTGCGTGGTTTCCCTTGTTTCGCCAACTTGACCACTGAAAGTTTCTATTCTCACCACCCAAAAAAGCTTTCCATATCACTTCGTAAGACAGCAACACAGGTTGGATTTTAAGAGACACAAATGCAGCGTAGAAATCACCCAGAGAAAAACTTACAGTCAACAAAACTGCATAGTTTCTATTTTGTAACGACCCAATTCAGCGTAAATTAAAAACTTTCCAATCCTCACTTAAAACATGTAAAAGTAACATATAACAAAGATATTACAATAAATTTCTTCTTTCCTTTATTGATAAACACGTACAAGTTGCAATATGTTTCCTCATGAATTTCATTTTCATTGCAAATATAAATCAGAGTTAAAAAGTAATACAGTTACATACATAGCTCGTAAGCTTTTGCACAAATAGAAGTAAGAATGTCCAGGAGTCCTTCCTATCAAATCTTGGTACATCGGCCGCTCGCCGTGGAGGAGAAACATCACTCGGGCGCTTTTCCGCCAACCACGGACTTATAATGCGGTCCCCCGCACGATCATTTTGCAATGAACGGCCCTCCCTTCGAAGAAGAGATTGGTAGGGTATCCTTTAACGATTACCAACTGAGCATAGTGTTGTATCCTACACAACTAGAACCTTGCTATTTCACAATCTCGATCTAGTACCCGGATCACAATGAACTGACAGTGTAGTCTCAACTATCTCACACCTAAGTGGATGTTGTACCTTTCACTACTTTGGCCAAAGTATTCTCATTCAGTACTTCGAATGAAGGTCATCTATCATATACACTACTCAGGGCCGATTTGACTTGAGACTTACTTACTCTACGCGTAGGTTTTATCCTTCATTGGGTAATCCGTCACCCCAGATATCCTACAATCATACGAACCTACTAGAAATGAGACAGTCTACAAGTATCCTGTATCAACTCTCCTAATTAAGAAATCTTTATCCTAAGAATACTTAACTTGTCTCAGTTATTTTAATAACGTAAGCTAAAAGACCTTTCTTGACTTTGCTTTTATTTCGATCCTAGTAGATAATAAGTATATCTATGTAATCTCCATATACAAAGACCATACACAACAAGCAATAGTCATTCAAAATGCAAGCAAATCCCTCTCTTTTATCTTTTCCCATTATTTCTTTTAATGTAAGATAAGTAAATTAATCCCCTAAGCTCTTTACTCATATATTTCCTTTTTCACAATCCTTTAATCATTGAAACCGAATATACTCCTCATATACAAAACACACACTAATGCAAACAGGTATACGCTTCAGTAAACATGTATAACCATATCTTAAAGTAGTTTACTTACATGGTGCAACAGAGATCTACTTCTTTGTTTATTTTAAGTGAAATATTGAACTCAATGCAATTTCCCTATCTATGCACATTCAGTAAACATACTTTTAGATTTATAACAAGAAATACATTCAAGATCATGAAAGAAGAAACAGCATGCCTGGTTTATGTCTTTCCTTTTAGAAGATGAACTTGATTACGTTTGCAGCACTTCAGGCCTCCAACAATTCTCAGACCAGTCTCAAACTCTTTCTCAGAAATTAATCACTTGCTACAGATGAAAAGTAATCTCAACTTCTTACTGTGAACTCATAATTGGTGAAAATAACAAGGGATGTCTCTCAACAAATGGTGATATATGATCTCAGAAATTTATGAAAGGCTTCTCTCAGCAATAATAAAACTCACTCACAGCTCAAACAGGGATAGCCACAGTAACTGGTAATTGCTGGTAAAAATTCACAGCATCTTTCAAACTCAGCAATACAGAATATTATAACCAAAACAGGGAATGATTATGGAAGCTCAATGAGAATGATAGACTCGGGTTGCTCAAATTGCAGTGTATAAGCTCTCTAAAAACGTCACAAATGAGAAAATCCGAAGTGTATTCGAATGAAAGTTTGTGAAGTATTTATAGGCCGCAGTTAAAATAGTTTCCCCATTTCTGGGCATGTATATTGACAAATTTCAAAGTTTACTCAGTCAAAATGTTACTTGCCATTCATCTAAACCCTTAGTCGTGTTCTTTCATGATGATTCGACTTCTATACAGCCAGCAATTCGAAGAACATTTCAACTTGCAATAAAAACGAAATTTACATCCACGTTTTTCTGCCAGGCGTAAGAATTTTCCATGATATTTTTGCTGCGTTCTAGGTCAAGTTCCAAATCGACACAGCTCAGTAGTTTGTTGCTATTTTCTGGTTCAAAGCTTTGACATTGTCTTCTTCCATTCCCAGCTGTGCAGGGAGTTCCGCCATTTTCACGGGTAAGTTTCATTTTATATTTTCTTTCATCTCCTTAAGTTCGACTTTTAATATTTCCTTTTTGCTTCATTTTCAAATGTAATTTGAAAAGTTTAAGTATTATACACGGCTATCTTCTAATATTTAGGCTTTCACAAATAAAAAAATGCGAATTTAATCCTTCCAGAAAATGCGAATTTCATTCTTTTGAAATTGAAATTGTTTTAATACTTTCTATTTATATATTTTATTTATTAATGTGTTATTTTAAACATTAATATTTATTTGTATATAAATGTATTTATATATAAATAAATATTAATTTTAATATTAAATCAATAAAATATATAAATATATAATTAAATCTTCCAGATAATAATTCTTGAATATCATTTATCAAGATACCAGGCGGAATGTGTACGTGTAAACATGTCTACATGTACTCTATGCATATATACATATGTATGCGTATATACATGTCGATACATATGTACGAGCATATCCATTTGCTTATCGTACATACGTATTGATATGTCTATACATTTAGATATGTGTATACAGTGTATACATGTATATACGTACCCATTCGACCTTTATCACATTCTTTCTATTACGTTCATTCACAGGGATTCACAGTAAACTCAGACTATCATTCAATCACATCATATAAAGCATAAGGAAGTAAATCATACTCCTAAGCCTATGGATGACTTATCTAGACCAACATAACTGACTTGGTTTCTCAGAACCTATATTGACGTGTGTGTATGCTCATTTGGTACTCGTTACTGCTTACCCGACCAAGTTCCTCCCCGAGTGATATCTCTCCTCTGTCCGGAGGATCAGTCTTCATACCTGCACACCATGACATGACATCGGCAGTCATATGCTCATAACAAAGCAGAATACATGAAACATTTCAAAAGTTAGATTATTCATCAATAACCTTCTATTCTCCTTTATGCAGTATTTCACCAAGAATAACATCAAATGAAACATCATTCATATTGAAAACAAGGTTCAAGCATCATTATTTCACCTCTAGAATTCACATTTACTCTATCTAGTGATGGTAAATTGTAACGTCACAATTTGGGATGTAACATATTTACGTAGAGCTTCCTCTCCAAACTCTTTCTTTACTATACAAAAGGGTAAACCATGTACATAAGGATATGAATAAGGGAACAATAATGTAAAGACGTAAGGATGCATGGGTAAATGACGAGGGAAAAAGTGCACTCGATTAAAAGACTAGAAGAAAATGGTTATAGATTCACAAACCTTATCCTTAATATTGCTGCATCCTATTGAGAGAGGGAGAGGGGGTAGGAGGAGAGAGACGAGAGAGAGAGAGGGGGGAGTGGGAGAGAGACATAGGGTAGAGAGTTTAAGGGTTTAGGGTAGAGAGGAGAGAGATAGAGGGAGTGAGTGCGAGGGAGGGTGGAAAGGAAGGAGGGAGGGAGAGGGTAGAGGGGAGAGAGATAGGAGTGAGTGAGAGAGAGAGAGTGGAGAGAGGAGAGAGAGGGAGAGGGAGGAAAGGAGAGGGAGAGAGACTAGGAGGGAGAGACTAGGAGAGAGAGAGAGGGGGAGGGAGGAGGGGGAGAGAGAGATAGAGGGTGGAGGGTGGAGGGTGGAGGGGAGGGTTTAGGGAAGGGTAGAGGGGAGAGAGATAGAGGGAGTGAGGGTAGAGGGGAGAGACATAGGAGTGAGTGAGTGAGAGAGAGAGAGACTTGAGAGAGGGAGAAGGGGGTAGGAGGGAGAGACTAGAGAGAGAGAGAGAGGGGGAGGGAGTGGGAGAGAAATAGTTGCGAGTATAAATATTATTTGGTGAATTCAGACAACATTCTTAACCTGTTACAATATTTGTGATGGATCATTTTGTAAATACACATGAATTTGTGCAACTCATTGATGGATTCTTAAGTATTAGGAACTGATAATATTGCATTTAAATGCTTAGATCAGTTAGTCTGTCACTTTATCTTGCATTTCTCTCTATCAGTTGTGACTTTGTAGTCCTTACATTGGCACCGGTATGGTCTGCATTCTTTCTGATTGAACTAAATGAAAGCACAAATCATTAAAACCAGTATTTTAACGTATTTCAGAGCTGTGCAACTCATGATTCCACAAGAAATCAAGGTACAAACTTATACAAATTGTCATCATTAATTTACCTTGTGGTCCAAGTATTTTTCTCCCACCTTGCACTCATTGTAATGATGTTGTAATCAGCTATATAGAGGTATTTGGATAGCTGGTTGTTCTTGGCTCAGTTGAACTGAAGACAATAGATTGGGTTTAGCTATTACTCTTTTTGGTTGTTCATTTTGTTTAACAAATTTTTTGGGAACACTCTCTTGAGTTGAAGTTGAACTCAAAGAGTAGGAGAGAAGACCCACTTTTGTGGAGTTGACCTTCAACCCTCCATAGTTTGTGGATGAGCAAGTTTCACTTTCATAATGACAACCCTAGCCTTGAAAGTGACATGTTCTAGGAAGTGGAACTGTGGTTTTGGGACCCAAGAGTGTAAACATAAAATATATATATATATATATCATGCTCTAAATGTTCTATATTTAGGATTCCTTAGTCTAAATTTAGTAGATAATAAACATGTACTAGTTTTTATATTCTAAATTAAAGAAGAGGAAGTTGTTTGTGAAGAATGAAGAACAAGAAAATTAGGTCAGAGAAGCTTAGTTATTTTGAGTGTTTGTTGAACTACTTTATTTCAATTTTGCTTGAGAGTTCACTGGATTATTAATTTGTCTCAAGAATGTGTATCTTACTTTTATCTTTTTGGTACATTACCTCTGTGTTAGCATGATGCTATTGCACACAGTCCCATTTCATTTGGCCTTGTTTTGCACAACCACAAGATTGTCCTTCATCTGTGGTGGTGCCTTTGGTTGTAGGTTTTTCCTTTGCAACTCTATAACTAGTCTTCAATGTGCAATATGTAGGAAATGGTGGTGCCATAGGCACCTTTGGGGGCTTTCCCTAAGGTGTTTGACTAACATAATTTCCTCAATCATGATCAAGGCCCGCAAAAGATCTAAAAGATTTGATAGTGGTTGCTTGTTGGAAATGTGGAGTGTTTGAGGTGGGAGTGTGTAGATAGAGATGCAGTGATGACTTATATCGTGTTGTCTTATTTTTTTTATATTGTTGCTCTTTGTGTTTATGCCATTCTGTTATATTTTCTACATATATGTTCATATAACAATCCTCTCTTTAATAAATAATAGTTGTGGTCATTTATGGCCATTTGAGCATAAAAAAGGATAGGGATGTGAACTAGAATGGAAAAGACATACGTTGAAATTGCATTCTTTTTTTTTTTGAATGTTGGGATGCTATTGTGTATGGCCATGTATTCATGGGACAAAATTGTGGCCATGGTGGCATCTAGGTTGCTTAGATAGTCTAGGTTGAAGTGGAAATAGGGTGTTTGGGTTTGAATAAGCTGAATTAAAAGTGAGTTATGGGATCGTGGGTAGTTTATGTACTAAACAATCATAACAGGTTGTTGCAACATTTATTAAGGACAAGGGACTAAGAGTAGGTGTTAAACAAGAGGGAGAAGTAATAAGTAAGCCCTTTTCATCTCTACATTTTTCTCCCACTTTAGCATGCATGTGAGCTTAAGTGAATCATGCATGCTAAAGTAAAAATAATAATCGTAACCTATACTTAATTAAAAAGGATACTAAAGAATTTTTTTAATGTTATATTTTATGCTCTCCCTCACTTAGCAATATTTTCAAATTTATAAAATATAAACAAATGTCATCATAAACAATTTGCATAAGTCCAAGGAATTCTACCTCCTCTATCAAATGTAGAGGCGAATCATGGAGATTTAATGTAGTTCACCTCTAGAAAACTCAAGAAAAGAGGTTGGAAAAATGGAGGAATAATGTTGTGTAACAATCATGGAGTTGTTATGTAATTGGACCACGTGAAGGATACAATTCATGAGTGGTGAAAGTGACGTAGGACCTTTGGTGGAATCCTTTTTGCCATTATATGGTGTAGGACCCATAAAGATGTCGCTTTAACCATTGTTTGTTTTAGGACCCACAAAAAATGTTGCTTTAATCATTGTCCATTGTAGGGCCATGTCATCAAATCACTTTAGTCAAGGTGTGAGGTGTAAGACCCACAAACGAGTCATTTTAATTGTTGCACAATGTGTGTTTGTGAGTGATAGGATAAGATATATGGTCCTACTCACACTAGCTGCATATAGAGGTATGGGATCAATTTGATGCAAGGGAGAAAGGGCTTTCAATAATGAAATGCAAGATTAAACAATGTGTTTGCCTAAAATATATTTTTGTTTGTAAAAGATGTGATCATTTAAGATCAAACCAAGGGGCAAGAATGTTGCCACCAATTTTGCCCCCAAAGTGAGGACAAGTGTTGTGTAAGATTTAACACTAAAGAACAACACAATGAAATGGCTAAGATAAAAAATGATATCGACAAAAAAAAAAGGTCTTTACTAAAAGAAAATATCATGTTAAGATATATGTGGATGTGAAATAGTAAAGGAAACATGTGAAAGAGTTTTCTCTTAATCATAATATCACTTACAATAAAAATATTGAGAATATTATATTTATAAGTGTGGCATAAGATTTTATGCCATGAACTTACTATTGTTATACAAAGATCACAAAGTGAGCATTCCAAATCAGTCGCAAGGAGTTGTGTTCTGTAGTTTTAAATGTTTTATAACAAAAAAGGGGGACATGAACTTATAAAATATTATTACTTATGACAATGGCATAGGAAAAGGAAGCACAAAAATTATGGCATAAGCAAAAGGGCCAAAGCAAAGAGAGTGAACAAAATACTAAAATGTGAAAATGGTCAATGTGAATGGAAATATGTGAAATATTTCAATTACTTTGTACAGCTCCTAACTCAAAGGAAAAGCATGAAAGGGAAGGAAAGCAACATAAATAAGAGGTTCCAAACAAATTTAAATGTTCAAGACCCCTAGGAGTCAAAATGTACCAAAAAGGCGAGTTTGCATCATTCATGAAGGCGTGATGAACATAACAAGACAACAAACATAAACAAGAAGACAATGAATAGACAAACAAATGCACACATCATATTATTGGTCTAGAAGGAGTGTGTCCACATCAAATTATTCTAGAGAGAAAGTATCAAAAGTGGTCGTTAAGGCAATATCTTTGGAGGTGCTAGCCTTGTCAAGGGAAAGAGTGTTAGGAGTAAAAGTATTTGAGAAAAAAATGATGTTGATTTTGGATTTTTCCACCCAAACTTAGGTTATCCTTCTTTGTGGCAATGAGGGCAAGCGATGAACCGATGTTTGATGTAGATATGAATGGTGAAGATTAAATCCAGGCTTGGGATAAGTGTTGGAAATACAAGGTGAAACTTGCAGCAATAGAACTTAGTGTTTGCAAATCTGAAATTATGTATCCAAGATTACCATAAAGTGATAATGTGATTAACAATTCCAAACATGAAAGAAAAACAACAATACCACAAGTTGAGAAACGCAAGTGACAAGATATACATGGAGAAACCCTTGCGAGAAGAAACTCCACACCCAAAGAGATCCAATGTTTGTATTAATCTTCAAATGAGATACACAAATACAACACTCCTCTTTGAATTCCGGTAGCACATTATTACTCTGACAACCTATAAACAAAACTCTTACAAACCACTATCTCAATGCTCCAATATATAGAAGTTTTTGGGAGGGAATATCACAAATGGTATCCCAAAACAACAAGCAAAACCACTTGGAAAAACCCACGCCCCCCTTAGTGGATAACTCATAAGCATGGTGAACATATTAAATGATCACATGGCCTTCACATGGGAACCTAACCCATAGCCAATCAAAATTGATCAATACTAAGTGCTCCATAACTCTCCGACGGCTCCGACAACTTCATGCAAGAACATGCACCAACATGCAAACTTGGGCACCCCACCATGCAAAACATGCAAATAACATGGAAGGACATGCATTCCAAAGTGGTCCCCACTCAGAAGTTGGATGCCCAAAAGGAATATGCTCCCAGGATGCTCTATAACCCTCATCGTAGTGGGTCCACCTCTTTGAATGCAATTACAATTTTTTATAGGAAAATAAATAATAAATATTTTGCCCCTCATGTCCTCTAGAACACTTTACAAAGAACGTGGAGACACACAATTATCAACTTAGGATAGCAATTATGATGTCATCTATCCTAACAATAAGGAGAGGAAGAGAGGTAGATTTAAAATTCAATTTGAAGTTTAGGTTGTGGATGTGGTTTGGTAGTAGTTTTGAATTTAGGTTTGATAGGGGCAAAAACTTTTTGAGGTTTAGGATTAGTTCTAGGTTTGGGTTAGGTGGGCTTTGGAGTAGTTAAATATTTTGGTTGGATAGGGTAATTAAAAGTTACAGGTATAGATGCTAGCAATCACACCTTGGTGTGCAATGGGTATGCCGATGGTTTTTTTGTTTATTTAGAATTTGTATGGATAGAGCTTAGTATTTAACATTAAGTATAGTAGAATGTAATTGTGAAATGCTTTAAACTAAGAAGAAACACAATTTGAAATAAATGTTTGTTTTGTGTAGGAAGATGGAATAAAAGTGCTTATTAATGATGGTATATAGATTATTATAATGTTTGAAACTCAATAATATTGAGTATACATTCAAAACATTAAATTATTGTTTTGCATGTTTATAATATAATTTATAAACTACAAAAATACTAGTGGAAATTTAGAAACAATATTTAATTCTTTACTTTCTTTCTTTGTATAAAGTGCAATGATTATTTTGATAAGCTAAATTTAGTGTATTTAAATATATTTTTCTAAAATATAATAATTTTTATTTTTAATTTGTAAGATATAATAATTATGGTCTTTTTGTTTTTTTGAATATTAGTGAAAAATTAGAAACAATATATAATTCTTTGCTTTCTTTCTTTGTATAAAGTGCAATGATTAATTAGATAATGTAAATTCAGTGTAGTAAACTATTTTTTGTAAAATATAATAATTATGGTTTTGTTGTTTTTTTTTTTTTTCTATTAGAAATGTAGAAAGAATATAAAGTGTTTTATTTTTTTTAATATTATTTTTATTTATATATTCGTTTCATCGAACGGTTAGATCTTTTTCAATGGTCAACCATCATTCTACCACATTCTCAATTGTCAATCATTAAATCCAGCCGGTAATGTTAATATAGGGAATGCCTTTGGCGCAACTACTCTAGGTAGGATGATAGGAATAGGAAGAAATGGAGGAAGGATTAAGAGGTGGGTGAGGTGATGCAAGAGCATCTACCAAAAACAACCAACATCAGGGGTACTTCTGACCCAATCTCAAATGGAGAAGATCAAATTGAACAACCATCATTGTTTCACAACACAAATCCATCAAATTTACTAGTTAAGACTTCAAAACAACATGTCAGTATTCCGAATTCACCAAATCAGGTACCAACTCAACTACCACACCATTAAATATCCTCATATTGACTGAAATCAAGCAAAATCCTGATCAGAGGACTCTGGACTCATCCATTTCCTCATCATGCACCAATTCATTCTTCAATTCAACTTATTTCCACAAGGCAAAATAATCACAAAACAACTAATCAGGCTACAAACCTCTTTCCAGTTTTCCAAGACACTGGAATCAACACCATTTTAACTGAAACAAGCCATTAACAAACTCACATAACATTGATTTATCTGATTCATTGATTCTTACAGTCAAATCACCACTTGCACATAGGGAACAAATGGCTCCAATACATCAAATCAACAAGTTTAGCCTCAAGACCTTTTCCAAATCATTTAAACATCTTTACTAACACCACTAAAGCATATTCAATCCCAAACATACACTCATTCCACTGTTTTTGCAGATTTCCACATTCTTTGCATTCAACCACATAATTGCTTGTAGCATAGCAACTTGCCTAAATCAGGTGCACCAGTCAATCCACTTAGAACCATTACAAACTATTAGCATATTCTGAGACCCATTTTGACATATAATCACACACCTAAATGTTAGATATACTTGCTTTGAAACAAACAACAGAAAACTTGACTGTATGCTGGATAATCACACCAATTAGCGCAAAATTCCAAAGGAAGTACCTTAAATTCAACTCCAAACACCCAAATAACCCTGGGCAGCATTGAACCAGGTCTCAAAACTTACAAATCACCAACTTTTAGAAGTAGAAAGGTTCATTAATGCACTGAACACTTAAACCCTTGATTCTAGGCTTTTGTAACAAAAAAGAGTGAGGGTTGATTGAAAATAAATGTTGCAAACCTCAAATACTTTTGCCACCTCTTCAAACATATTTAGAAATGTCTTCCCATCTTTTGGGAACAATCTTTTAGCCTCTACAAACGTTATCTTTGAAAACCCTAGACTGTAGCAATCTCTCATGCATGAAAATCACTGTGTTTTCCCTTGTAACAGCAACATCACCTCTGTATTCTTGAATTTCCTGTCCCTGCCAACACACAAATCACTTAAAGCAATCTTAAAACATCCTAAACAATCCATCCCACCAATCTCCTAAACCTACATTGGTGGGATGGGGAATTTAACCCTTACAAGACCCTCAAAACCCTTGATTAGGTTTTCAGACCAGGTTTGTAAAATAGTGTAATGTCCCCACTCTAGTTAGTTTCAGGAGCAGTTGAGTTAGCCTATTTTTTGGATCCTCGTGGGCTAACAGGATCTGGTTAGGGGGTCAGTGGCCGTTTTGGTGGGTATTGTCATTCCCACTCCTTCACTTCAGTATTGGATTCAGTACAGGCATTTGTAGTTCAGTATTAGCCCAGCTTCTGACGGCACGGAGAAATATTGAGTTTGGAGGGAGTTATGAATATTTTTCGTGGTTAAGTTAATTAGTTAACTTATTGGTTTATTATAAGTCAAATTGACTTTATAAAAAGAAATGCCACTTAAATATATTATAAAGTGATAATTAAATCACTTAAGTGAAAAGTACGCCCAAGTCATTTAATTGACTATTGATTATGACTTTAATATATTTTAATGTATTTTAAATGGCAAAAAGTCATATCTTTTTGGGAAGTCGTGCTTTTTGGAGATATAAGGCAAAAGATGCAAGTGGACCTCACCTTTTGATCATTTGACATTGCATCTTTATATCTTCTCTGTGGTTTTTGTCTGAGGACAAGGGTTTTATTAAATTCTTCTTTGGAGAGCGATAATTCTTCATTGATCTATGATTGTGAGACTGTGAAATATCAGTTGAATGGTTGCTACTGAGGGAGCTTCATACAGGAGTTCATTTGTGCTTTCATCAGAGTTATTTTATTTAGAAGATTACAGTTTATAATAAGGAAGAGGCCTTACAAATTTGGGACGCCATCTTCAACCTTTTTGCTGCTTACAATAAATAATCTTCATCACTATTCAGAGGCCGTACTATTGCATTGGGAGGCGTGTTCATTTGGGAAGGGCGTGTGAAGAAAGAGGCTGAAACGCCTCTCCTTTGGCTCCTTTTTGGACTCCATCTTGGGCGTCCATCCTTCTTAGTAGCTTCTCACTAGTTTTTGTGTGGGAGAAAGCAGATCCAGTGTCTAGGCGTTGCATTTCATTAGTTTCAACATATCTTGCCTGGCATGCACAAATCCACTTTATTTAATTATTCTGAAGGTTTCCGGGTATGTTGATTGTATGCAATCTTTTTGTATGATTTGCTAGATCCGCAATAGTATTGCAGTTGCCTTTAATTTGCTTGTATTTCAGTTTTATGTGCATTTTATGCTTGGTGCACTTCTATATTTATTGCTTAAAATTCATCAAAAAACAAACAAAACACAAAAACAGACAGTTATAGTTCAGAGGTTGAGTTGAAGCCAGCAGGGCTCTTCACAAATAGATCAAAACAAACCCTAAACACAAATAAAACCTCTTAAAATCAACTTATTTTGAAGGTTCATACATCCCTTTAGGAAACCAAAACAAGATTACAACCCAAAGTCTGCTGTACAGTCCATATAGGACTGGTAAATGAATGAAAAAACTCAGAAAATGCAAAACAAGGAACTTTATTTCAAAATTTGTTTCAAGATTACAAGATGCCTTCTTTGATCTGCCTTCTTCATGCTTTATAAAGAGTTTTTCCAACCAATAACTGCCTTTACAACTTCTTTCACTGACCACAACCATTCTTTTTCCTACTTGACTCTTGATCTTCCTGCTTTTTGCATTTTTACATAATTGACAACTTTAGCAATTTTTGCAATTTTGCTTTTCTCATCATTTTGACCTCCTAGAAACCTTTAAATGACTCAAATACATAAGAATTGACCATTACATGACCTTTTCACAAGGTTTTACAATTGAAAATTTAAATTTTGCAATTTTTCCTTTTGAAGGCATTCTGTGAGCAGGGTGCTCCTGCATCATGAGGGATCAAGATTGGTTTTCATTAGGGTTAGAGAGGGAAAAAATGTTAGAGAGGGAGTATCATTAGGGTTATGGGTTTGTACACAAAGATGGGGCACCAAAATATGGTCAAGCATTCATATTTAGCCAAAATGTATTTTGGAAAACATAACTCATACATTGTAATGTACTCATGTTAAGGTTTAGGCACATTTTTGGTAACACAAACATGTTATAATGTGGATGGATTTCAATTTAAACCAAGGAAATAGTTCTCTTTGATTTGGGCCAAGTTTGAATTTACCATGTCCAAGGGATGGATATGCAATTTGGGTGACCAAATTTGTGTTATACAAAATATATACAAATTTTGAGTGCACTTTCCACCGGGTTTGGATATTTTAAGACATCATGCAAAAACACCACTACGATGTCAAGATCCATCCTAGCTTTCTAACAATTTAGTTTTTTCTTAAATTTGAATATATGAAGGTTTTAACTTTTGATCATTAATTCTATATGCATTAAATTTTTTTTGGATTATTTTTCTCAAAATTAGGGGGGAGTGCTCAAATTTTATATTTTAGGATATGTTCATTTCAAAAAAATAGATAAACATAATATATTGATTAAGAAATTAGTAGAAAAATATTTGAACTACTACATGATCTTAGCTAACTTTCTATTGAAAGGATTACAAAATACTTAATACAATTAAAAAAATGGGGGAAGCATGCCCAAGCTATGTTTTATTTTTTTGACAAAAATACGTCTTCTTTGTGTGCTCTCAATATTTTATTCTCGTAATCTCCATTATTTTAGAAAAAATGGTAGTTTAGAAATTAGATTCTAGGACTAGTTTTCTATTCTAAGCAAACCTTTAAATTTTGAACATAGACATCTTGAATTACTCGTTTAAATTCAATTTTTATTGTTTTTAAGAAAAAAGTAGTAACTTTTGACCCACTTATGGCTTCCGATTATCATGCACTCACTCTTACATGGTTTGAGATTCTGGGAAGGGTCATTTGGAAACAACTTATTTTTGATCTTTTTTTGCTTCTTATATGCTTTGTAGATCATGTAAGATAGATTAGTGCATTCATATAGTGATATTTGGAAACAGAATAAATATGTGCATACTCTGAAAAGGGTTGATAGAAGTCTCAAGGGATGGTGACTATCCTTGATGTATAAATTTAATGCATTGATGTAGTATAGAAGGGTTGGCATGGCTATGGATGGATGGTTGCAGGTTGTTGCATACAAGTTTCCAGCACAAATACATGTTGGATTGGTCACATAAAAGAGATCAACTCATAGGTGCATTGAGAAGAGGTTCTCTGAAAAGGCATGTTGCATTGAGGATAGGTTCTCTGGAGATGCATGCTATTAGATTTGATAGGATCTTACATGACATTGGATTGTATTGTAAGAGGACTAGCATTTATACTGGTTTGTTTCCCTTTTCTAGCTGTTTCGGTCATTGAAAGAAGCTTCTCCGTCTCTCGAGGGTAAAAGCATTAGCACTCTTTGACATGTTTACCGAACTCAAGTGGATAACTAAGAGTCTCTAGTATGTAATTATTGTGGTATATGCACCAAAAACTTGGATGGTGACTGACTTTTTCAAGAAAAAAACTTTTCCATTTTTTTTGTTTGGAATAAGCCGGATTTGATTTGTATTTTATCCTAAACATGGATTATTCTGATCGTAGATCCACAGGAAAAGACCAAGGTCTTTGTTGAGGCGTTATATGTATTCTTTTTGTGTTTATGTTTTTGGTTTTGGGATCTTTATTTAATTCCTTTGACTCATTCAAATGCTGCATCTCGTCAGCAAAAAATCCATGTAGTTGTGATGTTTTTAGAGATTGCATCATGTCTAATATTTGTCCTACAATGATGCAGGATATTCAAGTGCATTTTGCAAATCATATTGTCAATGATACCTTAGGAATTATAGCAAACTCTCATCTTGCATTTGCGGATCAAGAGCCTGACATGG
The DNA here is from genome assembly GCA_007258455.2 of Sequoia sempervirens. Taxonomy (NCBI): domain Eukaryota; kingdom Viridiplantae; phylum Streptophyta; class Pinopsida; order Cupressales; family Cupressaceae; genus Sequoia; species Sequoia sempervirens. The sequence goes on from VDFB02271358.1 coordinate 1,238,487,898, forward strand.
CACGGAGTCAGAAATGCCTACAGTTAGCTGAGCTTCATTCCACAGCAGTCGATTTTGCCAAGACCGGAGTTGCTGCTGAAATCCCTCCCGAGTTGCATCCTAAAAGATACCCAGATTTTATGGAGAAAGAGGATAAGGAAACATATCAATCAACAAGAGTACTTGGGAAACTTTACAGATCCGTCCAAGAAGCTGCGCCACAGAACTCGAACTATTTTGCAGAGAAGGCATACGACAAAGATTTGGAAGTGCCGGGATATGATAAATATCTTGAGGAAGCCTTAAAATACAAGGATAGGTATGACTCCAGATTAACCACATTGATGGATCATTATGGCATAAAAAATGAAGCAGAAATCATAAGTGGAAACATTGAGAGTATGTCAAACTTCATGGGTAGCAATAAAAGGCATGGAAATGTTAGAGAAACGATTATGACAGCTATGAAATCTCTGAAAAAAGAAGCCAGAGGATGGTTTGATCTTGAATACAGTTACAATGATGTTTTTGAAGGTACCAAAAAAGTTTCATCCACTAAGAACTTTGCCAAGGCATCTGCTTGGTATTACATAACGTACCATCCAAGGTACTGGGGCAAGAGAGTTTGTAGTGATGACGCTAAAACTGCTCATCTCATTAGTTTTCCATGGGTTCTCTATGATGTTTTACTGGACATCAAAAGAACAAAGCAGCAACAGTGTCATGTTTCATGTTGCTAAATTTTTGTTGTTTTCCACATCTAATGCAAATTGTTATTGAAATTCCGTATGATGTAGAATGCCTTAAAAAACCCGTAATAAATCACTAAGTATATGATTTGCCTTGATCAAGTTTCCTTTTAGTAAAATTTATTGACTTTGATGTTTACTGTGACAAAATTTTAGGCCTCATTAAAATTTTACAGGTCTAGTTGCCACCCGCAAGACCAATGAGAAACAGGCTCTAAATAGTAAAGCTCAAACCAAATTAGAAATTTATATTAACAGGCATGGCAACAAAAAAAAAAATAGAGAAATGGATGTTATATAATTGAATTTTCAATTACAAATTTTTAGTAAGAACAGATTTGTAATCTGGTCAGTATCAGGTGAGGTCATAAATGGTGGACACCATCCCAGCAAAGCATAAATGTCAAAGCAGTTCAAGCTTGTGAGTCCATTGGATCAGCGGAGGCATAGTACCTGCGATCACAATGGCCTAGCAGAGGTTTGAACCCTAGTGACAACATCGGCACTACCACCACTTAACCATTGCATAATGGAATTAACCTCTGAATATTTCAACTGTTACAATTATTTATTATTCACGAAAAAGGGTCTACTGCTTTTGCAATTATAAATTTTTATTATATTACATGACAACAACTACAAACTAAAAAAATGGATGTTATGTAAAGAATTTTCAATTATAAATTTCTATTACAATAGATGACAACCACTACAAACAGGACTTCTAAAATTAGAAAATTGTATTACAATAGATAGTAACAACCACAAGCAAGAGACATGAATGTTAATATAGAGAAATTTTTCTTTGTGTTAAATATTCTAACTGTTACAATTATCTATTATTTATGAAAATCCAATCAATCAATGAGACCTGCTACTTAATTTATAAGTTCGCAATTAGAAATTTATATTATATTGTATAGCCAAAAAAATAAAATTATATAAATGAATTTTTAATTTAAAATTTGTATAACAGTACTTGGCAACCACCGCAAACTTGGTTTGTAGCTGCCCGCAATCAGAAATTTGTACTATAATACATAGCAATAATCCAAACCAAGAGAAATGGAAGTTAAAATATAAATGAATTTTCCTTTTGTTAGTATTCTAATCCAACTGTTACAATTGTCCTTTATTAATCATGATTGAATGACTTTGAATTGCGAATTTGCAGGGATTTGAATCGAGTCCCTTACGCAGATAACTTTTTGAAATAAATTAAAAAAGTTGGCCAACAAATTAAATTAAGATCTCTCTATTTCTCTATATAACTTTGGAACACATTTTTATATTATTTTTTTACATCGTTATTGACGATTCCATGTATATTTATAAATCAAATAGGATATTAAAGCCCCCAATATTTTTTAAAAAATAGAATAAGATCAAGTTTTAGATATAATAATATTAGATTTGTTTTATATATTTAGAAGGGGTTAGTATTCTTTCGGCTTAAATTATTTAAATTTAATTAATTTTAGAAGAATTAGAAATAATAAATTAAAATGTTATTTTCAGAATCAAATGTAAAGGTTAAATTCTTTTTGGTGAATCACATTAATTGACTGATGCTATAATTTTAAGCAATAATCAAAGACAACGAACACAAGCATGCAATGGTTTATATTTGATTTAGATGCAACTAGAGTATTTTTAATGCTCCAAATCAAAATGTTCTTAAATGAGCTTCTTCTTATAATGTTTGTACTCTCTTATTATGGATTCCTTCATGTGTTTAGATGCACAAATGAACAGTAATAATTTTAAGAAACCCCATACATAATTCTTGCGAATCATATAAAGATTAAATTTATATATAATATTTGTGGTGAATTTATATCTATTTTAGGAAAAAAAATCTTCAAATTTGTCAACATTGTTGGTTTCTGCTTGCGAATTGTAGATGTATTAGAAAAAAGTAAAATATTCTAGTTGGTGAATTATCTATGTATTCTAAAAAATAAAATATTTGAGTTGGCAAATTATCTATGTATTAGAAAAAATAAAATATTTGAATTGTAAACTATCAAACATTTTGAAAAATATTTATAATGTGGATGACAATTTTTAAAAAATTACATTGATTGATGACTTAAGTTGTATTATGCGAGGAAAATCTAACATACCCACATTAAGGAATTCCAAGATAAACATCACTATTATTATTATAATACGAATATGTTGTCAGCTGAAAAATTATTGTTGAGAATTCAATAATTATTCTAAATAGAAATATAGGTTATTTAAGGAAATATTTTGTATTGTCTATGAACATTGATTGATGGCTTAAATTGCATTTTACAAGAAAATTTTGGAACACCTACATTAGAGGACACACATTATAGAATACAAATTACCATTATTATAATATGAATTCATTATGTTTGTGAAATAAAAGTATTGTAAAAAATTCAATAATAATTATGAATAGAAATATAAGTCCTTTTCAAGAAGTATTTTGCATTGTCCAATGAACATTTATTGATGAAATACGTTTTCTATGATAAAATATTGACAGATTCACATTAGAGGATAAGTATTTCGAAATAAGCATTATTATTCTTATTATACTATGAATATCTTACATCCTTCATGCAAAAATATTATGAGGCAACAAGTTAATGTCATTCTGCATGATATGGTGATGCAAAGTACAAACATTATAACATACTTTGTTTAGTGGTACTCATTTATATGTAGTTGCTAACAAGAGGTCAAAAAGGTCATAAGCTTTACAACTCATGTATTTGTTATAGATTGTGAAAATATCATGTATTTAATTAATAATAATATTAAATAAACAAAAGTCCTTAGATGTCCTATAAAAAATCTTAGTAGAAATTTATAGCTACTTTTAATAGTATAATCAACCATTGAATTCACCTATATTACCATGTAGGACAAGTTGAACGTCTCCACATGCAACTGCCACCTAAGCACAAAGGAAATAGTATCAACCACAAATCTAGCCTTGTCCAAAATGGAACCATTCACTTATCTTTATGAGAGAGTAGAGAATAATAAAAAGATTCAAGGGAACCCATTGCTAAACCCTCTTGAGGAAAAATTTGACAACAAAGCAATTGACCCAAACCTTATAAGGAAAACACCATCGATGTTCCACAAGCCAATATCTACTTCAAAGTCATTGATCACTACAAATAACTTATTATCCAAAATAGAAGGCCTTGAAAATTGAAGATTTCACCAACATTTTCATCATCTCCACATCATGTATTACACCATGATATTAGAAAGAAAAATAAAGATAATAATACTTGGCATGGTAACCTCATTGTCAATAATGCTTCAAACAACAAATTCCACCTTTGTATATTCAAAAAGAAAATATTAATTAATTTGGCAATGTGATTATAGTCATAGTATGAGCTAAATACACCAGATCCAAATGAGTTTAAGCTATATTTAACTAACTAAGCTACAATCCCAATAAAATATTGGAAAACCATTAAAATGAGGAAGTCATTAAACACAAACAAGAAGAAATAAATAATGAAAAACCTATTCTAATAAATCAAACCTCATCCCATTTGGGGATTGTTTCCGTATTGATATGGAATGACAACCCTTTGCTAATCCCTTGATAAAATGAGCTTTCAAATGGATTCTATTGATAAAAGATTGATGAAAATGGATGATTTGAACCACGATGGATGAAAAATGCTTCAAAAGAATGCTAATGGATGAAAGTGTGGATGCATTTCAACAGCATAACTTTGCTCAAATGATTGTAGATCCATATTTCTCCAAAATGTGAGGTATTTATAGGGGAAAATGGTGAAGCAAGGGCCAAGATCAAATGGATCAATCAATGGTCAAGATGGAAAGTGAGGTGGATGCATGGATCAAGGATTCTCATCAATGGATGAGAATGCAAGATCACATGGATCAATGAGTTAATCAATGGATCAAAATGATCAAAGGAAGCACACTTCCTAAAATTTAGGAAGTTGGTTAGAAGTTTTTTAGGAAAGAATATTCCATTTTTGGAGCTCAAATGGGAGAATATTCCAAGGGAATATTCCCATGCAAGTGGATGGGTGAAGGAAAATAGGAATTAGTTAATTATTTAAACAAAGTTTTAATTGTGTAAATTGAGTGAATTTAGGATTATCATTAAATAATTAATTAATTTAATGAAAATGGGGTCAAATGACATTTAATTAAATAATTAAGATTATTTAATGAAAGGAGAGGACATAAGCAATCTAATCAAATAATTTGCATTACTCAATTAAATAAGATGAAATGTTAGTGTGAAAGGGGATGAATTAACCTAATGAAATTAATTATCAGATTAATAGACGATAATGATGCATTTAATTAAATAATTAGGATTATTCAATTAAACAGTAAAAAAAGAGGATGATTTTCAAGATGAAACAGTGTTAGTAATGAGATTCAAGTGTGTAATATAATTCAGGACAATTTTAAGTGTCTATATTTTGCCCCTCTTTGAAGCAAGGACACCTGTTGTGTTGGTTCAAAGATTGATGCTTTTCAGATTAATATTGCTTGCTCAGATCAAAAATTTATTTTTAAAATTTTTTCTAGATGCTCCACTATTGCCCCAGTGAAAGGAATTAAGATTGTACATTGCTCCCTCGAGAGATCGGGAAAAATTCTTAATTTTCGGGTCGAGATCGCGACAAAGGTTTAACATTGATTCAGTTGCAGAAAATGAAAGATACTTCTTTAGAAAGATCAGATATTTGATGTAGACAAATTTTATGATGTACAGACAATCATCAACCATGGGTAGGCTCATGTACATTCTGATATATATCACACTGATTTGATACCTAGATAGAACTATTAGTAAAGATATGGTGAATAAGAAGAATATGATGGATGGATTGACCGTTGATTTTGAGGTTGATTTAGAAGTCCAACAAGCCTATGATTCGTCAAGACTTTATTAGATATAGTGATGAGATTGATGGTATTCTCATTTCTGGGATTGGGACACTTGGGTACTTCATTCCTTATTTTTTGATATAACACATAAACACGATGCATCAAGGTATTGATAACGAGGATGACGTTGTATCTAGTGCAATGGACTTTGACTCTGCAAATAGATAGGATGATCCTTGTTCTCACCTCGACATACAAAAACCTCATTGGAATGTAGTTTAGAAGATTAGAGTATTTCAGACCAAAGCATATGTAATAGTCAACAATCTACTCAAAATGACTTTCCTACACACAACTAAGTATTTGCCAAGATGATTTTACAAGAACATCCCACAAGCACAACAAACAAAAGATAACGATTGATGCCCCATTCCTTTCTCTAAATCGTTTAGACATCATTGAGAGGTCCTTGGAATGGGTCAACAAGACAAATCATACGACAAGATAAAAATGAACAAATAGTCAATGTTATTTATATCTCTTGCCTAAGTAATGTGTTTTGTTTAGGATAAGTATCCAAAGTGATTTCCAAAGATAATTCCCATTGTAGGAAGGATGCATCCTAGGACATGTTAGTGGATGGTGGCAGGTTGATAGGTTGTTTGAAAGGCTGTTGATATAAGGTTCAATTGACATGTTTGATAATGATCAAGAGTTTGATTTTTTCATGTTTAAGGTTTCTACTTTTGCTAATTGTTGTACCTATTTCTCATTTTTGTTACTGTTACCTATTTTTCACTCTACGCTCAACAGGTAGAGCTGAATAAGTTTCAGCTTTTGTAGGTACAGAATTTTTTCCAAATTTTGCTGATAAAGTGTTCGTTGAATCATCAATGATGTCATCTTACAAAGGTATCATAAGATTGTTGTGCAAATGTTTAAAACAGAAAATTAAAGAAAATTGCACTTTTATTCATTTCGTGAAAATGCTGAATCTCGCACAAGCCGCGAGAGTAACTGAGATTGTTTCTGACAATCAAAAAATGAATACTAAATCTAAGCACAGGCCACACTGCTGTAAATAGCATGAGCGTAAAAAAGAAAGCAATTCATCATTGCCTGTTACGGCGAATCACTTCGTTGGTGCTTTTGGTCGTCGAGCCTTCAAGCAGTTGCAGCCTCGCTTCATCGCTCCGCATACCTGCAAAATCATTTAAGGAAATAATGTTAGAGTTGTACTCTAAGCAATAGTGAATTACTTTCTGTCTTACGTTTATGCTACAGACAGAAATGTAATTTGCGTTAAACCGAGCATTCATCAAATGATTGCAAGAAATCAGCAGAAAGACATAATACAATGGAAGCTTTCAGCTTCTTTTATTTTGCTAACATGTTTGTTTCAGTGTGCAGGAGCAGGTTTTTCATATTCGAATTCATTTCAGCTGATATGTGGAGTAAAACGGGCTCCCACAAGGGTTGAGCCCGGCATATCAGGTATTCAATTACAGAGCCAGAAAGGAATACAGAACAGTAATATCAAATGATTAAAACAGTCTAAATCAGCATATTCGAAATGATTGAGCAGTTACAATTTCTAGAAAAATCAAAGGAATAGCAAAGTATCATGGCAGATAACAGATTAATTTCAGCGTTATGAAGATAATTTCCATATTCAGCAATTACAATGACAAGAACAATGCTGTTTTGATGTTTTGGTAAAGCATTTACAGTTGAGTCATTTTTAAGGTAACAGAGGAAATAAGCTTCATATAACACTTTCTCATTGTGAAATAGAATGCCAAATTAGTTGATGAAAAGAGGCAGCAAATTCTGTTTTGAATCAGCATTTGATAATAAAATATACAGATATACATTATCTTCTACCAAATAGAAACAATCTAATGTCTCAAGCTAATGTTATACTCTGGCACATATTGCTGAGTGCGTTTATAAAATACAGCTATGATTCGAGGCTTGAGAGATAGCATGAAAACAGCAAATGAAATGCTTCGTTCTTTTCATCATGATCAAGTGAGACAGCATTCAGCATTTTGTTTAGTTTCTTATACTATGAAAGTGCATGCACATTTTACAAAGGATTCAAGATATAGTTTAGCTTCAGCATTATCAAAAGACTTTCCATGATTGGGCAAAGAGCAATGAGTGGGAAGTAGCGGTAAGCTTATTCATACATTGAGCTGAAGCAAAAGTAGTTCTCTTCAAGGTGAAGGAGAGTTGTGCATTAAGAGCCCTTCTATGTTCAAGGAGTATTGGGGACAGCCTCAGGTTACAAAGGAATCCTTTGGAGATGATGGCTATTTCAGGACCGGTGATGCAGTAAAGATAGATGAGGATGGATGTTTTGTCATTATGGAGCGCACAAGTGTTATATCCTTAAGGTGGGGTTACAAGCTCTCAGCCTTGGAAATTGAAGCAACACTATTAGAGCATCCAGACGTATCTGAGTGTGCTGTGCTAAGACTACCAGACAAAGATTATGGGGAAGTGATCTGTGCAGTGATTGTACAGAAATATGAGGCAAAGAACAGAGCAGCATCGGAATCTAAACCTGTTATCACTTTAGAGGAGCTTCATAACTGGGCTAAGGAAAGGTTGCTCCATACAAGATTCCTGGGCTTTTATATATATGGGATTCACTACCTCGCAATGACATGGGCAAAGTGAACAAGAAGAAGACTTGCTTGCTACTGGCAATAGCATGAGGATTATAGATGGAACATGGTGGTAAACAAAGAGAAACTGATTATTATCACAGAGATGGAAATGATTAAATGTCATGGATATATCAAGAAGAGAGAGGGAACAAAATTCATATGATGAGATATATTATCTAGGTCTAGTATCATTCATGGCGGACTGGGGGTGAATTTCATTCATAGCAGTTTCTGTTTAGTGATAGGGTTTTTTAAGAATACAGTTTGTATTGTCACTTATATCAGGTTTCCCTTTGTGTCGAATAGTAATGAAAGAAAAACAGATATTGTCTCATAGCCATTTCCAGAATAGTGATTATGACAGCCATGGCAGTAAATGGAAATATACAATTATCATGATCAAACTCAGCTATCATCAACGAATAAATACAATACATTTTTTATATGCCAGTTCGTGGAAAGTGCATAAATTCAGATCTAAGCATAATGTTTCAGCTTTTATGCATTGAGCAAAAACAAAAATATCTAATGCTGCACCCAGTTGCATGAGTCAAAGATAGAAATATCTGATGCTTATGCAATATAACAGTCAGATGTATTGTAATATATGGCCATTTCCAGCTCACAGCCAATTAAAACAGTGCTCATGGTGCCCATCGATTTGAAGGGAGAAATAACAAAATTTGCTCAGTTCAACAAAAGAAACGAAGATATCAAAAATGTCTCAAGCCATGGACAGTGATATACATAAATTTCTGCGCCCAGAATGGAAATATGATGGTTTCTTATGCTTAGATATTGTAATGAAACTCAGACACAGGAAGGTGAATTTTCTTCAAAGGTCATACATCAAGAGTCATTAAATAAGCATGAGTTTGAGCCATGATTTTTGCTATCAACGTAATATATCAAAAAACGAATGCTACAGAAAATGCAATGGAAAGGCTAATTACCCAGATAACTTTTTAAACTGGAGAATGCATTAGCTTCATATTTTATGAATTTTTGAAGTTATAAACACAGAAAAACACAAAAACAGAATATTCTTTGTAGTTCCCAGAAATCAGAAAGGAAGGTTTACTGTCATGCGCCTGGAGAGAAGTTTTGCATACACCCAGATGGGGTTCTTACTGAGGAGAAGTTTATGCTTAGTTTATCAACTCTGAGAGAGCTTTCAGAGCTTGCTAACCAGAATACAAAAGGGTAACTGTAGGTTCGTTGTTTTCAAAGGTTAATCAGTGATATGGCGCCGCCTTTTCATTAAAAATACATACTCAAAGTCCAGAAATCACTAGATTAAGCTTAGCCGCAGCCAAAGACAGAAAATCTGGTGTTTATGTCCATTATTAAGCTGAGATATTGTGTTAAAATTCAATGACAGAGAAAACAGAGGCGGATGACAAAATGTTAGAATATCATCATGGCCGCGCCCATAAGATAGCAAAATCTCATGTAAATGCCCAGAAAGAGCTCGAAATTGTGGCGAATGGTTTTTATCTTACCTGTTACGCCCAAAATCTGTCAAAAGATCATGGAAATCGACAGTAAATTGCAGAAGTCGAGCTTGAAACCCTAGTGGAGCCGCGGCCAGTTTCCTTCGAGAAGGTTCTCTCAAAAAGTCAATGTGATAATGATGGATTTTAGGGTTCGATATTCTTTTTGACCCTAAAACATGCTTTTGAGATTCGACAATGATTTTATTAAATCATGATGTTTTATTCATTTTTTATGCCAAGTTTCTTTATCATCATATGGTCGGCTTTGTTCGAATTATTGCTGATGAGTATGGCCGAATATATGCTATGTGGTCGCCCTATTATCATGAAAGAAATGATATGTGTATTTTTATTAAAAGAATGATAGTCGATCGACCTCTAAATTGCATCATAATATTTGTAATTTGCATTATTCAATGAATAATTAATTTGTTAAATGATATACGATAGATCATTTAATAAATTAGTTATTTTAAACATGCAAACTATAGATATTTTAATACAATTTAAAGATATTATATCAGGCAAGGTTAACTGAGGGTGTTGGATATTTTTATCATGCACATGTAATAGAAGTGGAGTTTCAGTTCTTATGGGCGAAGTTGATAAAAACGAGGCAGTTTTGCATGCTTTGAGTCACTTTTTCAGGGAGTTGCAGTTCAGTTGGAATAATGCATGTATCAGTTACGACTTGGCAGTGAATTTGAGCTTAATTGAACTCATTTTTACTTAAGTTTGGCCACTTTTTCAGGAGATTTTCATTTGTGCTCGGATTTCACATTGTAATCGTCATCTTTTCACCTTCTGATGACTGGCAGTTCCTTTTGCATGCCTTTTTGGAAAGGTTTTTGTATATATTGAAAAACTTAACTGTTTTTCAAGTTAGTTCTTATTTTCTGCCTTTGCCTTCAGCAAAGAAGAGAATCTTGTAACTCAGCTTTCAGATTAATATAGCAGTGTTTTATTACAGGTTAAAAGTGCGTAATTGCAGAAGATTCCTTTGAATTCAGGACTTTAGAGTTTGCCTTCTAGATTTCGAGCATCGTTTTGTGAAGAATTTGATCGGAGAATTGCTGTGTTTCGGTTCTGAAACCTTTAGTTTTATCTGTCTTTTTCACATATCTGTATGCAATTTAGTTTGTAATCACTGGTTATACATTGTGCTTATTAATGAGTTAATACATTTTGTTGTGAAAACCTTGTTTTCCTTCAATAGTGCATTAAATCACAAGCCTTTGTTTAAATTGTTCAAGTGATTAAATTATTGAATCTGGTTGTGTGGATTTGAGTTTTAAGAAATTTTTGTGAGTCATAATTGCAAGTCATTATCATTTAGGTGCAATCACCTCTCATAGCTTTAGGTTTTCAGTTCGAGCAAGTTCTTTTTCTCTTTCCCAGCCAAGTCAATTAGTTTTAGGAGTTTTTAATCAGGGAACCAGCCCTCTCTGGAGATTGATTCTCGAAATTAGGCAACCCACAGGCCTGAGAATCATTCCATGTTTCAACAGATTGCTAGGTTTAATTAATCAAGCGTTCGGGTGCAATCTGATTTGATAACAGTTACCAAAGGGTGAGTGTGATGATCGATTTATTATGGATGGAAGTTTATTGCGAGTGCAAGCGAAATGAGATGGGTGATTTTGGACTTTTTGGAATATTTCAATGTTTTTGGTGTTTTTGCAATGTTTTGAGGTTGTTTTTGGTCTTTTTGAATGTTTATGTTTTTAGGTTATGTGAGACTGTTTAGGGTTTTCCAATGTTTTAGGTTTTCAAGTTTTTAAATGTTTTTTTGTTTTCAAGTTTTCAAATGTTTTTTGTGTTTTTTAAGTTTTGAACAAGACCTAAGAGAGATTGACCTAGGGCCTCGAGGGCTTATCAAAGATTATCCTTGCTTACATTATACACATAGAGACCATGTAGTTCAACTAACTTTGACCAGTAATCATTTATTGATGAGATATGAACACTTGAGGAATTGTTAGTTTATTGTGATGGGCTCCTAAAGGACTATCCTAGGGTGTCTTGGGGACACATCAGTGATGACCTTGCCTACATTCAAGCTTAGAGACAATGTAGTTCGACAAGGTAATGTTTTTGATTGTTTTGATGTTTTGACCTGTTTAGGGATTTTGATGTGTTTTGGATTTTTCGCACGATGTTGACGAGTGTATGGATATGTGACGATTTTAGTGATCTGTTTTGGGATTTTTTTGAAAACCAAGCTAGGATTGATTGATAGATTATTGATAGTGATAACATTGTTGAGGATGCACAACAATGCAAGGATAGTGTTGAACAACAGAAAGATTAGGAAACAATATATCTCGAGATGATGATGGATTGATTGTATAAGATGGATCAAGATTTTGAAGCTAGGCTTGGAACAAAATCTATTGGAATGATCTGATGTGCCATTGAAGTGCAAGGTAGATACAACTAATATTGATTTTTTAGATTGATGTTTGATAAAAGATAAAGCTTGATAAGAAACATCTCATCAAAATGTGCCATGGGCTAGTGATTTATATTTTTGCTTATAAATGATTTGACTAATTTTATTTTACATTTTGCAAATGTTTAGATCACCACATAAGTTACAGGATATAGCTCAAGATTTATTCCTAAAGATGTAAGAATCTATCCTCAATGTCTAGCAATGTATGGAATGATATCGGTGGATGCATGGATAAATGAATGGATTGATGGATGGGTATGCGAAGGATGCTCTTGGGATAGGATAACATGTTTGGATAGAGTATGCCTCTTTGTACAATGCCTCATGTCTCAGATAATGTTGGTTAGGATAGGATCAATGATACTGACCCATCTCAAGATGTTTACCATAAACAAATGTGAAGTACATACCAAACCTTTGCTAAGATCAAGATAAGTTAGATTGGATGAAAAGGGATTGGATAATAATTATGGATTTTTTATGGATAAGATGGATGGAATGTGGGATTTATTATGGATGGGATGAGATGCTTCAACTTGAAATGGTGCCACATAGATGCTCGATTCTACTCATAATGCTTGTTTGTCAGGTTTTCATCATAGTACTTGTCCAAAGTGCCACCAAAGTGGTTTTTACTAGAGGACGCTTTTTCTCTTAACTATTTTCTTGATTTCTTTTTGAAACTCTATGCTCATGTCGAACCACCTAGTGGTGCTGATGTAGACGTTGTTGGTTCTGATATAGATGTTTTTGCTATCATGATGTGCCAATGATAGCCTGCTTGGAGGAGTTGTTTTTCTAAGATATGGGTGCTTGAATGTAACCCTTGGATTTTTCGTCTTCTTTATCGATACCAGAGTTAACCTTGCCTAGACGCGCACATTGCGATAAAGTGCCCTTAAAGTCCTTGTGATAAAGAGTTGTTGCCAATACGCAGTCACTACGAGAGTTGGATACCATGGATGTCGAAGTGGATGGTGGAATGCATTGAGGGATATGAGATGTAGATGGATTGGTCAAAAATTTGGAATCTTTGATTCTCCAAACTTGGGATGATGAGCAATGATGGGTGGATATGGAGATTTTATTGAGACCAACTTCTTGATATACCTTGTAGGTCTCTCTTGAAGGTTTTTTTTTGTATTGATGGATAGTTTTGATGTATATGTTTCCCTTTTTGACTTTTCTCCATTGTTTCTTTGACTAATGAAGTGTGATAGGGATGATTTTATTTATTTTGCTTTGGTATCCATTTGAATTTTTCTTGTCCATTTTTCTTTGCCAATTATTTTGCTTCAATAATTTTCTCTTTCATTTAATATAGACCTCTTTCTTATGGTTGGTCCCAATTAGTGGATGGAAAGTTGCGTGGATGACGATTCATGATATGAATGGTTGGAGCATTGGTAGCTATTTCATCATAAGGACTCTTCGTGCTCCCCATGTTGGTGTTTGATTTAGATAAAGTTTCCCCCAATATTATGGGAGTATTACTAACATGCTTTGATTCTACTACTGACAAACCATTTCCTTGCTATTAAAGATTGTTTAGCTTTGTTGATTCTTGATAATGCTTGATATCCTCATACTCACTTTCTTCAATTTGTATGGAGGATGTGTCTGATTTTGATGCTTCTTCAAAAGGTCTTGATGCTTTACAATCCACATAGGAGTCTTCCTCATGATCCATTTTTTATTTCTCTTCAAAGGATGTTTTCAATTCACCATCCATGCAGTGGTTTTCTTCATGATCAATTTTTGATGTCTATGGATTTTGGTATGCCTCGATCATGTGTAAAGATATTAAGAGTAGGAGACTCTTGTTTGGTAATGATATCAATAGTATGAGACTCTTGTTTCAAATGAAGATCATCTAAATTTCCATTAGGGGTTAGCATCTCATGGGTAGATGGAGGAGTATGCGATATATGGATATGATCATTATTTACGACATCTTGTATGGACTGGAGAATACCCATTAAATCATGGTAGTATCTTGGAGATATGGATCCTTGATCTTGACTCTGTGTGGTGTTATCTTCAATATGATTTGGTTCATATTCTTGACATGGATCAATTTCAAAGGATGGATTGTTTGAAAAAGATTCTTGAATGTCTTCATTATGCATGGGTATTGGCTCAATATTTTCTTGATCTTAAAGTGAATTTGGATCAAGTGTTGAATTAAGGATTTATTCAATACTGACAATCATGAGGTCAAATGATGTCATTATGTCTAGGAAAGGACCATTGCTATACTTTGGTGAAATATGTTGATCATGTTTTGGAATAAATTCTTGAGGTATGTCATCTAACTCATTGGGTGATGTAGAAACATTACCAACATGATCATTGGTGGCTGAATCTTGAATTTTATCCTCAACAATTGTGGTAGAAACCTTGTCAATGTCTTCAACCATGAGATCAAATGATATTAAGATTTCTTGAAATGGATCATTGTTAGATATTGGTGAGGGATTCTAATCATGATTATGAGGCGAATCTTGAGGTATGTTGATTGGATCGTTAGATGAGGTAGAGACATTGCCAATATGATCATCTAAGATTGAATCTTGGTCATTATCATCAACAATTATTGTTCCTTGATCAATGAGGTATTGGATAAGGTTCTTGAGTTTGATACAATCTGATGTGTCATGAATTTTTGTGCTATAGTATTCACAATAAACATTATCATCATACCATGAGAACTTAAAGCTAGGTTCACCCCCATTTAATGACTCTAGAAGATTGATAATTTTAGCGTGGACTAGCTTGTCTAATGTTGATTCGATTGGCTCCCCTAAAGGAGTGGATTCATGTTTGGTGATGGTGTTGTTATCTTGTGAAGCTTGTGCTTGATTTTGTTGTGATTGATCGTGTTGTTGTAGGGATAGATCTTGTTGTTGATGTTGTCCTTCTTGATATCCAATATCTTGATGTTGGAGATGTGTTGGTTGATGTTATGGATACAAATCAACATTTTGATGATTTTGACAAAGAGTGTATTGATTTAGAGGTGGAGACTGTTGTTGGAGAAGTGTATTAACTATTTTGGTAAGTGAATTTAGGGAAATTTGATGTTGTAGATATTGATCTTGATATTGATTATGAAACCCTTGATGTAGTTGATTTTGGTATGGATTTTGAGAATGTGGTTGATGTTGTGGATAATGAATGATGTTTTGAGGTGTGAATGCATCTATCCCATAGTTCACCAAGTGTGGATTTGGCATGTTCATATTTGATATGTTTACATTTGGTATGTTCATGTTTGAAATGTATTGACTTGGTGAGCTAATGTTGTTTTGATGAAGACTTATGCTTTGATCATTTGGTTGATAGATTGGTAAGTTCTGAAATTGGTTTAAATATTCCATGTGATAAGATGTTCCAAAGTTTTGAATTGGAATACCCACATTTGTTGTGTCATTATAGTTTTTAGGATATGATGACCTCAGGTATGGATTGTAAGATGGATTTGTGAAACCTCTAGGATTAAGCTCATTCATTCTAAGGCTTTGTTGGTTTGTGTCACTCATGGTAGAAAATTTTTGGTTTTTCTCTATGTCTCTCTTGTGTTTTGATCTTTTTGCAAAAGTGAACCTCTAAGGTGTTTAGGACCAATGATGTGAATGGATGATGAAAGGGGTGAGTGAAATGGGGGATGAACTTTCCAAACTTTTGGAAGACACTTTAGACTTAAAGGTTTGATGTTTTGATGTCTTGGATAAAAGGTGCTAACGAACTTGTGAATCTAAAGGTAGACTTGTGACTTTTAAAATACACTTGTTCAAAATTATGATGACTAAATCAACTAAGTGTATGGAAAAGGATTCATTTACACACAAATAGCTAAGTTAGGGGATAAATTTGAGGATAGCTTAAGTCTAAAATATTGAATGTGTCCAAAAAATTTCTAAAGTTGTTTGTGAAGTGGAATGTAAAATGTGTGAAGATGGATGAGATGTTTGAACCAAAATGTGTTAACCTAAAAGGGACCTTTGTTTTACAAGACCAAGATGGTGAGAAACATGCTTTACCTATAAAGTGATAAAACCTAAGAACTCAATGTTTTGACAATAGAAAATTGATCCAATGTTGACAATACTATTTCGTTATTTCACTTTGTTGCTTGGGAGTCAATATGTTTCCAAAATAAGCCCAATGTGTGGTGTGTTCATTTGGTTTCAAACTTTGATTTAGTGAGATTGATTTATTACCACAACAAGAAGTCTTAATTAAGTTCCAACTAAAATGTCTATGACTTAAGCAATTTTCATTCCACACAGTCCAATATGTGAAAATAAAAAAGCTAAGGCCATAGTCTCCTATGTTGACTTTGGAAAGTGTGAATTAAGATATAAGTACAAATATTTAGAAGCCTCTAAAGATAAAATCTTTAGGGACAAGCAGCAATATAGGACTTCTCAAAGGTATTCACACTAAGTCCAAAGGGTTTAAAATTTGATAAACATGTTGATGTTTGTTTAAGTTGTTTTGAAACCAAGCAAAGTGTCAAACTGATTCAACAATCAATGACAATCCTAGCTCAAGTGGGTACGCTCTTCTTGCTAGGCTTATCTCATGCCCCAAAGGGATGATTTTACATGCAAATTATGGAGGGAACAAAAGCAAAAGAGTCCATTCTCTTTAAGCTTTTATGCCTAAACCATAAATTGGACTTGGTAAGTAACTTCTTGGAAGTAAATTCCAATGCACCACTTTCAAAGAACATTTCAAAAAACTTGGTTGGCTTCTACACAATTTTTTTTAATGAAAACAAACCAAGAACACCAAGATGTATGCCCACATGCGGGCACTCAAGGCATTAAATTTTTCCCTTCTAGCCCATAACTCCAGAGTTGGATTAGGTGCAGTATGTCATCCCATAGAAGATTGCGGCTACTATTTTTCAAGTTCACAACCTTTATATAGCCCACCGGTAAACATGCTTAGATCGAGAGTCACTTAGATGAGTTCTCCACTACAAGATGTATCTCATTAGTAGGCCCTCTCATAATAAGAAAAAAAATATTTCTCTTCACCCAAGATCGCACGAAGAGCAAGGGGAGAAGATATATAACAAGTTTTTAGGGTGAATCAAAAAAAGAAAAGTACAATTGAGTGTTTCTCTTCACCCAAGATCACATGAAGTGCAAGGGGAGTGGATACACACTACAAGTATACACAAGCAAAGAAATCTCATGTCAAACACTCATTCATTTTAACCCATATTGTAAAATGACTTCATTTTAAACACCAATGGAAGTGTTTGTTTATTTTGTTCAATTTTAACCAATATTGCAAAATGAGGTTGTATGGGTTCAATTTTAACCAACTTTGAAAAGACTTAAAGCATTTGTGAATTTTAAGCCCAATTGAAAGCTAGTTGTCCTAAGATTGTAAGTTTTAAAACCCAATGGAAATTTACTGGTCCTAAAACATAAAACAAAGAAGCATATGATGCGTTATAATTATTCCATAGGTGTTAAAAACACTTTTATAATGTATGATAAAATGATAGTATGCTCCTTCACTTCAAGTTTTTTCCCAAATCTGCAAAATCAATTAGTCTCACAAAAACAAAACCAGATGTCAGTAAAAGATTAGAGTATATGAAACTAAAAATTTAAAGCACACATGAAAAGTTGACTCTCTGTTTTACCTAGAATAGTATCATTGTTATGCCTGCAATAGCATCACTGTTTTAACTGCAATAGTGTTACTGAAAGTCAATTGTATCTCTCTGGTGAAATGTGATAGTGTCGCTCTGCACAAACAAGTGACCTCAATAGTGTCAAAATATCAATGGCGTAGCCATATTCAAAATCACAAAATTAATCAAAAAAATAATAGCATTGTAACTGTTGACGCCAAAAAATGACGAGGTAATAGAGCCTTATGGGAAACTCAGTTTAAGGGGGACCTTTTGCGCTAAACTGAGTAACCTTAAATTTTTTAGAGAAGCCGACTTCTTCTATAATGGGGTTTGGAAAGGGAAAAGGAAGCAAATATAATAAAATAAAGTCTAACATAAGGCAATGCGCCAAGATTTAATGATGGGCACGATAAATCATAGATTTAAGGGCCTGAAAGGGTTGTAGTGTTCCCAAACATTAGAGACTTAAGATTATAGCATAGACAATTCATTTATTGACATAAAATAAAATTGCGTACATTCCTACTGCCAAGAAGAGTCCTTAGACATGATTTAGGTAAGCAAACTTGCATCCAACATATATAGAAGTTCTCAAATGAAGTGTCAAGACAATAAAAAACATAGTTCACAGTTTGATCAAATAGCATGAAAAATAGAAAGGCCGAACAATTGGCACAGTTTGAGAGTTTTTGCAATTAAACAAAACAGCAATAAAGGCCTAGTGTCTTTTACTAAAACCAACATTTTCCTTCCAAATTTTGGATCTTTTTCTCATCACAGAGAAAAGTATATATAGCAGGAAAACTTCCCATCGCCTCAGAGAGTAGTAACAGAAAAGATCTCGCGATCCTCGACAATGATGCCTGAATCAGAATATTCCCAAGGCCATTACAACATGATCGATCTAGAACAAAGCATTCAGTCATTCGAGGCATAAGTGTGTCTTCTATAATGATAGCGGTGGTCCCATCTAGGCACGATCATACAAGTTTCACCCTTGGTGTGAATAATTATGACACGCAACGACTAATAGTATTATTTGGTTCATCCGGTCCATCACTCGCATATGAGATCTGCTAGTTAGGCACATGGCAGCCCTTCGTGGCCCGTATGAACTTCTCTCCCCTTGCTATTGAGGACTTACGTTAATGCTACACATGTCAAGTGGTCGGAACCTTCATCAACAATAGAGGGAATGAATACCAGACAGGCGCAAAAGAGATGTGTGGCAGTACTTCGCTGCCCGCGGTTGCTACTTCATTTCCACGCTGAAAGATTTGCGAACGGTAGAAGCGTAGCCAATGTACTCTGCAGTTAGCAACCATGGGGCCCACCAAAAATTTTAGGAACGAGGGCTTCGTGGTAGCATTTTGTAGCCTGATGAGGCAGCAAAAAAAACATGATTAAAAGTATCCCGCAATTGCAACATGTGGAAGCACAACAGAGTTTCCTGGGATGCGAAAGGAACGCCGACACTCAGAGTTGCGAGGAATAGACACGTGGAGCGGCAGAGCAAAACTTAGATAAAAGGGCAAGCAGACCTTGCGTTGCACGGGCCGGCGCATGGAAAATAAACCTGAAGGGAGTTGGTTAATTATTTGTTAACAACTTTTGGCGACTATCAGGGGCATTTCGACTAGGGAATGGAGAACCCAAAAATTCTCTGGTTTATAGGCCATAGTGCCATTACATTTGGTCAATGGAGTAAGAGATTGGAAAGAGCTACCTACAAAGGTGACCATTCATCCTCAGACGACTTCACCATGTTGCAAAAATTCTCTTGTGCTCCACTTAGATCAATAGTTTCTTTGTGAGGTAGCACATTGGGTAAACCGGCCCCTGCTTCGTAATGGAATAGTAGCTGTGAGAGAAAATGAATCACTCCCTCAATGTCGGTCACTGTGGGAGGATCACTAAAATCCCCGAAATCCTCTGGATCATCTTCCCTTTCCTCTATCCTTTCCGCAATCTACTCGGCCATGGAAATAGAACTATCTTCAAGGAACGGGGACGACAAACCCATTCCATTTAACTCGGAAAAACCTCCCCGTATGCTATCCAGTGTCTTATTCAGAATAGCCGTGGTTGCTTTAGTGCACTGGAAGGTGGAGTGGCAATGGATGAACTTATTTTCCGTTTGAGTAGCAGCATCCCGATTTTCAATACTTGCTCCAGCAAGGCTCCCATCAGAGACCGAGTATAGCTTGGTGAGCAGATCTTTTGCCTCAGGAACCCTCTCTAAGATGAACCGTGGGAACTGCTCAATTGTATCATGGGCCTCCTGGCTCAGCTTCGATGCCTTGTCGATGAATCTGAGGGTAGGCTGTAGTGTTAGGAAAAAGACTTTAATTTTTTCCCAGTGAGAGATGTATAATTGCCTAACCAGTGGAATGATATCTGGCTGTGTAGGGGGAGGCAGGAGAGAGACTTTAAGCGAAGCAATCTCCGTGTCTCTTGAAATAATGGCTTCAACCAACTCTGCCCTTTTCTTTTTCTTGGACGCTAGCTATTCCGCAGAGTTGCTCATTTCTTTATTCCAGTTCTTCTCAGCTTGGGAGTGATTTGCTAAGTGCTCGTTTAGAGAAGACTTTGTCTCTCAGAGTTCTTCCTCTAGTTGAGCTTTTAGGCTTTTAAATTTAGCCTCTTTTTCTTGTATTTTCTGCTCATATTGAGCCTGTTGGTGTTCTAACGCTTCATTTCTCTTGCAATTCCTTGACTATACTCAAGGCGAAGACGCTCCAATTCTTCATCCTTCAGTTGTAGATTTTGTTCTGCCTCCTGATACTTAGAGCGCAACTCCTTTATCGTGGCAGGGTTAGTGGCCTGAGTCTTTGCAAGTTTGCTCTGAAGTCTGTTCCTCTCATCCTCTGCTGCCAGTGCCCTTTCAGTCATATGGGCAATATCCACCTCTGAGGATTTCTCTTTCCTCTCCAGAAAAATAACGCTTTCCCTTGCTGCTTTAAGTTGCTCATCCTTTTTCTTTAACTAGCGACCAGTTTTAAGGAAGTTAGAAGTGACTACCCGTTGCGTTTCCTCCATGATTTCAACTTTATCTTATGGTTGGGCTACCTTCATGTCGAGTCCTACAACATATATCTCATAGTCTTCTGGTTGCATTTCTCCCTGAGGCTTGCTTACCCATAGGTACATGGTTGCGAACTTCAATTCTTGTCGGGCCTCATCATAAAGAGCCTGTACTTTTGGCTCAGCAGAAGCACTGTCATCTTTTTCCTTGCGCTTTCTTATTCTATTTGCACGTGCCTCTTTTCCACAATCTATCTGTGCTAAGAATTCGGCTGGTGATGAAACTAGTCCACCTGCGAAAGGAGCACCAGAAGGCAGAGCATAGGGATAGGTAACCTTCATAGGCATGGGCATTTATTTCTTCTGGAGAGTGACAGTTTGTGGGGAGAAGTGGGGCACGTTTCATAGTTTGGTTTGAGAACCAACAACAGGGCTAGTCATTTGTAATGATTGAATTGGGGAATCAACCGTAAGGCTCATTGGCTGGGACGATGGAGGGGTTATCAATGGGGTGTCATCTTGTTGCGATGGAAGAGGATCTACAATAATAGTCGAAAAAGAATGGGCACTCACAGTGGGAATTCCTTCTGAAAGCGAGGTGAGGAAATTCTAAGCGGTAGTGGCGGGTGTAAGGATCCGCAAAGGAGTAAAGACGAGTGGAGTGGTTTGTGAAAATTGGGCGAAGCCTACTAAGTATGCCAGACTAAAAGTAGAAGGAAGAGGGCCAATACTTATGGTAGGGATCGTCAGTGAGGCAGGGGCAGATACAAAGGAATGAGAAGCAAGGGAAGAAGGAGTGAATTTTACCTATGGACTGGTCAATGGCGGCTCCAGAATTTTCAGCGACTCTTCCTCTGCCTTAGGCTCCTGGCTAGCTACAAGCACATTGTCTCCAGCGGGTTCCTGCGCACCCTCTTCGATAATGCTCTCCGTACACTTCCGTTTCACAAGTGGGGTCTCTCTAGCTTCGATAGTCATCTCCGTTTGCTGTAGTGATAACCTGGATGGTTTAGCAGCCCAAGTGAGTGTATGTGAGCCCCTTGATATGTTAAAGCACACATTTGTGACCACATAGGTGGGCTATCTGGGGCCTTTTTCTTTCAGCGTAGACAAGGCCGATGTCGCTGCTTCCTCTTTTTGCTCTTCAGACTCCTCCTCCGAGTCTTCGCTCCTATTAATACTAGAGCTCAGGTTGGGGTGGCCCTCCTTCCACCATTTTTCAAATTCTTGGTCATCCTTCAGATTGTTGTAAGGAGCATCTAATTGTGCTATTTCTTGGCGATACTTCTAGAAAGCCTCTATTTTTTCTTCAGTCCATTCCTCATCCTTCTTCAACCTATTGTACATTCTACGCTCCATCAAGACATTATCCTCGGCCACCGCCACAATAAAGTAGAACTTGTGCCATGGACCTCTAGTGTCTTGCGTAGGGATATGTGCCAATTCAACAAAATTTTCATCTTTGTCCGCCCGCGGGTTATGCCGCTTCTCCCAATCAGGTCGGGGAACATGGGTAACTCTCATGTGTGGCTCTGACAAGTCATCGAAAGGGTTGTATTCCCACTTATCATTTACTAGTACCAACCCTAGATAGGCCAGCTTATCCTCCAACAACTGGTCCGATTGTTTTTTTATTAGAGTTACCGACTTGAAATTCTTCAGACAAGAGAAGAATCCCTTCCTCTTGACACTTTTGCTGCTATAGAAGGTAAAATCAATGATACACACCTGCCAAAAAATTTCCAATGCGAGCACCCTATCTGTGACATAGGATGGGAGCAGGAAAGGTTTTCCAGTAAAGCCTCGCATCCGAAGAATCGTAAAATCCTTGCCTAAGAACCAGTCACAGGCAGGGGTGAAACTCTGCATATATCCGGTCTGCTCCTTGTCGAGTCTAATTATGTTTCCTTTTCTGATTAAATCATGCAAGACCAGAGCTATGAAATAGTCCGAAAATGCATAATAATCATATGATGCGGAAAGAAAAGGCATCCATGCAGACATTGGCTTCCTTTTATTTTGCTCATAAAAAATTGATAACGGAAAATATCGAGCAAAGAAATCCGTGTTTTGATGTAGAAAAATGTGGACTAGGAAAGAAAGAAACCTAAATTTTTTCTCCGCCTAGTAATTCTTTATTTTCCGTATCATTTCTTCTACCATAAACTCAGCAAAATCATACCAGAAGAGATCATGCTGCTTGTGAAATTGGAATGTCAGTCCTAGTTGAAAAGTTTCCACCTTCTCATCGGAATCTTGGTCGCACACAAAATCTAGCATGGACATGGTATCCTGTAGATCGTCACGTAACACACCGCATGACAACAGAATACTTGGAAATTTAGTGGCTGGGATGCCTTTCCTACTAGTCTCCTCCAACAAGAACTCTGAGTTATTTTTCATCCTCTTCCATATTTTCTCTCATTTTTCAGAGTGAAAGGACTCGATATTCTATCTTCTCTTACTTGGGTCTGGGATGCATAACATGTTTCAGATGGCCTGTGGAGTGATGTGCACCCTTAAGTTGCGGCCTTCAATGTAGTGGGTATCAGGGTTATAACGCTGGATAGCAGTATCAACTACCTCCAGGCAGTAGTGCACCAGTGGGACCATGTATTGAGGGAGACCACTGTACCAAACTCTCTTTTCCATAGATTGGTCTGCCTTTGGTGCCAATAACCTTGCACAGGCTACCTCTCTGAAGGACTTAGGGTTTTTCGCGAGTTGTGGATCATAGAAATTATCCCATTTCTCTTCAACCCTTTTTTGGTTTCTGCAATTCTTGGGCCTATTCAGTTCTTCTGTATAGGCCCTATTTGGCCTGCTAGGTATACTAGGCATAGCATACGCCACATCCTCATAGACATATACCTCCTCTGAAGAATGTATAGGTGTAAACAACTCCTGGCTAATTTCTTCTTGCATTGGTTGAGATGAAGTCTTCGATATTTTTCTTTTTGTGAAGATCTCCGCAAGTTCTTAGCTATGCAATTTTTCTTGGCTCTGGATACACAGAAGAAGAACAACTCTGCACTTTTAGCTTTGTCGTTTGTGAAAAGACTTTGAAATATTAAGCCTTCTCATGCAATATTTGGCAACCTTTCCTCAAGGTGGTAGGCGAAAGCATTCCTTTTGCATTTAATTCGGCATGTACCGTTAATTTTGCAATTTGTGCAAAATGAACTACTTGCCATTTTGAGGCGGCCGGAGTTCATTATTGCATTTGGCAATCGCGTGATATGCTGTGATCCCCTTGGAACTTGAGCTAGAAATTTGATTTCTAACCTTGTGTTAGCATGCGCTGGTAATTAATATCTTGGCCGGAATGATTATGCCAAAGCAAATGATCACGACCTGAAAAGATATGAATATTGCCTTGGGCTCTGGGAAACACTTGTGAGATGACACAATAGCCTATGACCATACGTCTTATTGTCAATGAGCACCACCTTTTTAAAACTAATTAATTAGCTCTTATTAATCTAGCATGCATTGAGCCGTACTCTCACAGATGCAATTGGCCCGGAAATGTGAGCAAACGCAGGCATGCCTTTCAAGTTAGCAACTAGCTTATTATCATGTTTTCTCAAAACGAATTATCATGCATCTTGTCATTTTTTCTATAAATAGGCCAGTAAGTAGTGAGGAAATCATACTTAGCATTCGAGCAGTGATAGGTTGGTAGCAAAGTTTTAAGCAAGCCCTCTCATAGGTTAGGTGATAGATAAATTTCAACATTAGCTAAAATGCATAGGAATAGTGTCAGAACTATAGACACTCCAATTCATTTAACCTCATATAAGTCACAAACAACATTCCTAGGGGAGGTTTCTACTAGGAGGCTGAAACGGATGACCAAGAATAAACATTCTTTGTTCCTGATAGCTATAAAGTGGGTTCTGGGTAAAGACTGCATAGAGTATGAGGACAAGTATCAGGTGAACACCGACATATGCTCCCACTTCGTGGAATCCATGCTAGACATCAACATCCCCCAACCTCTTATCCTGAAACTTGTTAAAGAAATATTTCCCAAAAAGTATCTAAATGGCCTTGGTGAGGTTGTTGCTCATGCTGCCTATGGAATAGGTCTGCCATCAGCCAGCGACCTTCGTTGCTTTATTGAGGAAGAAGCTATAGTCATTTGGCTGCCGTTTCTTAGCGGATTCTACCTATAGACACACGACGAGCACCAACAGAGGGTTACTCAGGCCTTACATTTCCTATTCTGTAGCTACAACGTAATACCCTTCTATGATGTAGATTGGTATACTGATTTCAGGAACCTGGTATTCCCCCCGCCAATGGTGGTTATGTCGAATGATGCTGCCAGTGCTGCCGAAGAACCTGTGGATGAGGAAAAGGTGGACGCTGTCGTTAATGCATCAATTTCCGCCTCCCATGCCTTTGGATGAAAACCCCCTTTCTGATCTCAACAAATGTCTCCCTGTTTACTCAATTTTCCTACTGCTGCTAAGAATACCTGCCTAATAGCTTGTATATAAGCCTGAAAAAAGGCTATCATATATATAATATCTCAAATACTTGTAAATTTTTTGGATTATGGCTTCCCAGCCACTTTTGCAATGTAAAGAATATATATAAATAGATATATATCCTTTTAAAGAAAATCCATGTTCTTTCCTTCATTCTGTATTTCAGTTTTATGGGCTCTCAACTTTCATTCTGTTATTTTTCTGCACATGGGTGTGTTTTGTCTAAATAAATCCTGGTATCCCACCCTTCGTAATAATGGGTTAATTTCATAGAAGCACAAACTAATTTCAAAAAAGACCGGCCAAAGAAACAAAAATAAAATAAAAGCACTATTCACATATGTACAAAAATAGAGCTCAGTGTCTAATGGAATAGCTTAAGATGAATCCCATTGACTGAGATTCCTAAGGGTTCCTGTTCCATATTTTCCAGCTCAAAAACGTTATGTTCTTTGCATTGAATGATTTTAAAGGGGCCCTCCCATAGGCTATCAAATTTACCATGCCGACCTGGCTTAGCAGCCCTTTTATCATACTTTAGCACTAAGTCTCTGCATTTTAGACCTTGGTCGAAAGCCTTCTTGTCAAACCATCGCTTGACCACTTGTTGACGGTTCATCATGGGTATTAGGGAATTCTCTTTTTTTTCCTATACTTCTAATAGTTCGGCAAGCCGAATCTCCATGGCATCATTTTGTTCTATCTTGAGAGATTTCAACAATTGCAGTGTTGGAATCTCCATGGATATAGGTAACAACGCCTCCATCCCGTATACCAACTCATAAGGTGAAGTCTTAAGGACTTGCTTAGGAGTTATGTGGTTTTCCTAGAGCGCTGCTCAGAGGTTTTTATGCCATTCCCTCTGGTGTTCCGAACCAATCCTTTTAAGGAGTCGAACTAGGCTCTTGTTTGTTGACTTCGCTAGACCATTTCCCTATGGGTAATAGTTTGATGATGTCTTGAAGAATATGTCATTCTTCAATGCAAAGTGACATACCTTTGCACCTAAGAAAGCTCTGGCATTATCCGAAATGATAGTTTTCAGAGGACCAAACCTTGTCACCAGTTCCTTGAGGAAATCTACAATCTCTGTTTCCGTTGCGCTTTTAAGTGGAATTGCCTCCGTCCATCTTGTGAAGTAATCAGTGGTGGTCAAAATACACTTGTGTCCGACGCTAGAAATTGGGTTGATCATTCTGATGAAGTCTAGGCCCCATTGTGCAAACGGTTTGTCCGCCACTATGGGTTTGAGGGGCATTGCGGAATTCTTCCTTTTGTTGGTAAAGAACTAGCATTTTTTGCAAGATTTTACCAAAGAGTGGGAGTCATTAAAAAGTGTAGGCCAATAATAACCAGCACGCATAATTTTAATGGTGGTGGTCTTAGTGGAGAAATGTTCGCCCGCAACACTATTGTGGAACGCGTCGAGGATCCTCTTTGCTTGCTCCGAAGTGACACATTGCAGGAGAACACCATTGAAATTCCTTTTGAAAAGGACTCCCTCTATTAGCATATATCCGCAATTTTGCAGGCAGTAATATCTCCTTTTTTGGGATGAGAGACCTGGAAAATACTTTCCAGTTTGCATGAACCTCATTCTATTAGTCAACCAACTGCCTTCCGATTCTAATTCATTTATCAAGATGAGCTCTGACTGTTCCTCTGCGGCAAGTGCCTCCTTGTTCTGTGCCATGTACTCGCACAGTCCTCTTCCTTTAATAGTTTTAGTAGGCTTGAATTCAATTTCATATTGAAGTATCTTGGTGATCCAATTAGCCATTTTTTCTATGATCTCCCCTTCCATGATATATTCACGCACACTAGAATGTGCGACATACACAAGCACCTTGTTGCAGGAAATTAGATGGCGAAACTTTTTAAGTCCCTTCACTATTGCAAAGGCCTGCCTTTCGACGAAATTATAATTCGCCTCATATTCCTTTAGGGTTCGGGAGTAGAACGCCACTGGATGTTGTCCTCTTCCTTCATCGTCCTTTTGGGTTAGGACAGTAGCGATACTGGACATGTTACTGAATGCATACATTATAAAATCCTTGGATTGATCTAGATTAACCAGCACCGAAGCTGTGGAAATAGCTTCCTTGACTTTTTCAAAAGCTTCCTAAGCTTCGGTCGTCCACTTGAATGTTTGATCTTTCTTTAGCATTATGGTGATCGACCTGATTATTCCCGTGAAATCAGAAATAAACTTGTTGACAAAATTTACTTTTCCCAGGAAAGACTGAACACCTTTCTTATTTACCAGAAGGGGAAGTTATTTGATAGCCTTTACTCATTTGGTGTCAATTGAAACCCCTTCTTTAGACACAACATGCCCCAATAGCTTACCCTGCGGTACTCCGAATACACATTTCTTCGAGTTTAGGGATACTCCGAATTCCTGGCACTTTTGAAAAAATAATTCTAAATGATCAAAATGATCATCTTTAGATTTAGAGAACACAGTAAGATCATCCAAATAAATTAGAATAAACTTATTGATTAGTTCACTGAAAGCGATGTCCATCGCCCGCTAGAATGTTGCCCCTGCATTGGATAAACCAAAAGGAATTTTAGCATATGCAAATTTTCCCCACTTTGTGGTGAACGTAGTCTTGTGCTGATCTTTTTCTTTAACTCAGATTTGATTGTAGTTAGGATTGACTCCATCAAAGGCAGTGGATAGTGGTCCTTTAGGGATGCTCTGTTTAGGTCTCAGAAGTCCACAGATAAATGGATATCTCCATTCTTCTTTCGGACCGGGACCAGATTCGATACCCAAGTACTATGCTTGATTGGGAAGACAATGCGTGACTCAATGAGCTTAGTTAGCTCTTGCACCATTAGGGCTTCAATTTTAGGGTTGACGGGCCTCTATTTCTGTCAGACTGGTTTTGCACCTTTTGTTAGCTCAATAGTGTGTTGAATGATGTCAGGATCACACCCCTCCAGATCATCATAGGACCAGGCCACTACTCTGTATTTTTCACAGAAATTGATGAGTCTTTCCTTATCATAGTGTGGGACATTTTTACCAACTTGGAGATTCTTACCATCGAAAATCCGAAGGTCCACATAATCACTTTTTTCTGCTACGAACTTCTGTTTATCATTTCGGGCATCATCGCAATCAAAAAAGTTTTCAATCCTTTCAGAAGTTTATTAGATTTGAGCTGCATAATTTGTCCTTCATAAGATTCGACAATATTTGGTTGAAGCTGATCGTGAACTCCCCTGAGTGTTGGATAAACGAGTGATGTGTTCATCACTTTCAAAAACTTGCCAACTCTGATCATTGTCGAGAATCACTGTTCGGACTAGTACTCGTATTGAATGTTCATTATGAAGAAGGTCAGAGATAGGATCAAACTAAGCACCAATCATGGCCATGCGATCTGCGTTGCTATTTTGTCCTCGGGGAATAATCTTGATGTTGAAAGCTTCAAAACCATCAATTAGGTCCTAGACTCGGTGCCGATAGGATCTCATGTAGACATTCTTTGCCGCAGAAACTCCTCAGACTTGGTTAACTACTAGTTCAGAATCTCTGAACACAACTACTTGCTTAATACCCATTCGCTCCGCAAGGCTTAAACCTTGAACCAATCCTTTATATTCAGCCTCATTGTTTGAACAGGTGAAATGAAAGCGGAAAGACCTCAACAATTTTTCATTTTGTGGGGATATTAAATATATCCCTTCTCCAACACCCACTTTGCTTCTTGCTCCGTCAAAGTACAATGTCCATAGTTCATTTGCTTGGCTACCTTTAGATTCTTTGGCGACCCTCGGAAGCACTTGGTCTTCATCATAAATTACATATGTGCCCAATCCTGTAGTATGATAATTGCCGAAAGGATCATTGTCTATGTGTTCACTCAACAGAGCATCTTCTTTATCATTTCGATCTCCACTCACCTTCTCTTCCTTTAGCAATTCAACGCAATAAATTTCTTGCTTGGTGATAGAGGTATGCGTGGCTTCAAAATTGATTAGGGCTTCATCCGCTACATGTTCAGAATGTAAAGCCTCCGATTCTATCTTCATTTTTACACCATGTTTGGTCCTAAGTATCAAATGTGACCAATCCAATGACAAGTATCCGCCCACCTTTGAAGTAAATTCTCAGGATAGACAAAGACCAAACATAGGAGGAACATCTATGATGACCGTGTCTTGCGGGATCGTGATACTAGTACAAACAAATAGAGTTAAAGGAAGCGCTTTGATGACACCTACGGTCTCAACTTATTCCCGTCAAGCTACATTACCCCTGTTTTCATAGGTTCGTAGCTAAGTCCCAAAGCTTCAGCTATCTGTTTAGGCATAACTATGGTACTAGTGCCAGAATCAATCATAGCGTTGTGCAATAAATTCTTTCCTATAATGAAAGTCAAGAAGAAGGGCTGAGGTTTCAACTTATTCTTGTCCTCAGAAGGGGATTCCTTTGTGTTGTTTGTAAGGACTTTAGCCGGCGGTATTTTATTTACAACCTCTGTACTGGCAAATGGCTCTGTTGGTGCCGGGTTGACCTCTTCTTGAAGCGCCTTCTATAATAGCGTCTTTTATTTTGGGATAGCTAGAATGTCCTATAGAGACACATTAGCAGATGATTTCTTCAATTGCTCTACCACATTAAAAGGTGACAAACTCAGAGGTTTCTGCTCCTTGGTTCTTGCTATAATAATTTCCTTTCGTGGTTGAGAAGGTGAAGGGACGATTGAAGTACTGGGAATCTGACCGGAAAAGCCTTTGAGTTGCGGGCTGTCCAGATGCGAAACAACTAGCTCACCGATGAATCTCCTCTTTGAGCATGTGTTATAATCAGACTACACTTGCGGTGTTTTAGATATGAATGCATCATTAGCAGACACTGTTTCTTCCTCCTCCATCTAGGAGAAGAGCGCATGATCAAGAGAAATATAGGATTCTTGTTCTAAAGACATTCCTTGCATTTGCGCGGTAAGGACCACACTCTCCATTTGTGGTGAGGCATATAAATAACCTCCATGTTTCATTGTCGTGCCTTGGCTACGTTGCTCCGCCACCTTTTGTTGTAAGTTGCCACGCGGACAGTTCTGGGGCATATGCACATCGCTGCAGGGGCAACACCATGGATTGATATCATAAATAAGGTTGTTCTGCCCTACGGTTAATTGCCTACTCGAGCTTGGCAACGCGCTCGTCAGCAGAGTAGGCACCAACACCATTTGGTTTACAGTCGAGGCTGGTGGATTAGCGCAAGGCACGCCTTAGTACTGATTCTACTGATAAGAAGACCACTCGCCTTGATAGTTTTGATATGCAGGCTTTGGAGGCGTTGCTTGGTTTCGCTTAAGAGTGGTTATATCATTTTCCATGGTTCGCAACATCTCTTTGAGGTCACTTATTTCATCCTTGGAAGAACTTGATGTAGAAGCCACATTTTTTGGGCTTGCTGCATATGTGTACATTGACTGGGCAGTTGTGGGCGCGCTAGTTGACGCGACCTCTTGCGCGAAGATCGATATTTCAGGAAATATTGGCATAATAGGTCGAGGAGGAAATTTTTCACAATCTATTAAATGATTCTCAACTTTGATAGCGATACCATAAGCATCTGGTAGAGTAGCTCCTCCCATAGAATTGATCATCACAGAAATGTCAGAATTGATGGACTTTAGATAAAATATAAATGCCAACTTAGGAGTCAGGCGTATGGTAACAGGAATCCTCTGCCAATTTGTGTGAAATCGAGCATTACAGTCTGTCAGAGCCTCCTGGGGGGCTCGTTTTATGACAAATAGTTGATAATACAATGAAGAACGATCTCCGTCATTCGAGAACCTCTCAGAGAATGGATCTCTGAGCTCATCCCAAGTACAAATTGAATTAGGTGTCAGTGTTCGGTACCAATCCAGCGCCTTGCCTTTAAAAGACGTGGTGAGAAGCCTTAGGGCTACATTCTGTGTTGTAATCTCATGTACCAGACATACGTCTACCACATCCTACAAATGTTATGCTGGCGTTCTTGAGCTGTCTCTGGTAAACTTTGGTATAGCTTTCATGGCTGAAATTGGGATAACGCCCCATACAGCGGGCACTACCGACATCCCGTGCTATGTAGTTTCTGTTGGCGGCCGACAACATGGTGAGAGGAAAGGGCGGCAGGAATGGAACGGTTACCAGCTGATTTGTGATTTGGACTGTCCCTAGTGGAGGTACTAGTAAACTAGGGTTGCCTGCGGTTTGGGATCTAGTTACAGGCCGATGGCTCATACACCTTTCTAAAATGCAATTTCATTTAAGCTCGGTCCCACCAGGCGTGCCAGAAAAAGAACAAACTGTTGATGCCAAAAAATGACGAGGTAACAGAGCCTTATGGGAAACTCAGTTTAAGGGGGACCTTTTGCGCTAAACTGAGTAACCTCCGAATTTTTAGAGAAGCCGACTTCTTCTATAATAGGGTTTGGAAAGGGAAAATAAAGAAGATATAATAAAATAAAGTCTAACCTAAGGCGATGTGCCAAGATTTAATGATGGGCACGATAAATCATAGATTTAAGGGCCTGAAAGTGTTGTAGTGTTCCCGAACATTAGAGACTTAAGATTATAGCATAGACAATTCATTTATTGACATAAAATAACATTGCATACATTCCTACTAACAAGAAGAGTCCTTAGACATGATCTAGGTAAGCAAACTTTCATCTAATATATATAGAAGCTCTCAAATGAAGTGTCAAGACAATAAAAAACACAGTTCACAGTTTGATCAAATAACATGAAAAATAGAAAGGCCGAACAATTGGCACAGTCTGAGAGTTTTTGCAATTAAAAAAAATAGTAATAAAGGCCTGGTGTCTTTTACTAAAACCAGCGTTTTCCTTCCAAATTCTGGACCTTTTTCTCATCACAGAGAAAAGTATATATAGCAGGAAAACTTCCCACTGCCTCGGAGAGCAGTAACAGAAAAGATCTCGCGATACTCGACAATGATGCCTGAATCAAAATATTCCCAAGGCCGTTACAACATAATCGATCCGGAATAAAGCATCCAGTCATTCTAGGCACAAGTGTGTCTTCTGTAATGATAGCGGTGGTCCCAGCTAGGCATGATCAAACAAGTGTTACCCCTAGTGTGAATAATTATGACACGCAGTGACCAATAGTATTATTCGGTTCATCCGGTCCATCGCCCGCATATGAGATCTGCTGGTTAGGCACGTGGCAACCCTTCGCTGCCCGTATGAACTTCTCTCCCCTTGCTGCTGAGGACTTGCGTTAATAAGCACACGTGTCAAGTGGGCGGAGCCTTCATCAACAATGGAGAGAATGAATACCAGACGGGTGCAAAAGAGACGTGTGGTAGCACTTCGCTGCCGGCGAGTGCTACTTCATTTCCGCACTGAAAGATTTGCGAACTGTAGACATGTAGCTAGTGTACTCTGCAGTTAGCAACCGTTGGGCCCATCAAAAATTTTAGGAATGAGGGCTTCATGGCAGCATTTCGTAGCCTGATGAGGCAGCAAAAAAAACATGATTAAAAGTATCCCGCAGCCGCAACACGTGGAAGCACAGCAAAGTTTCCTAGGATGCAAAAGGAAAGTCGACACTCGGAGTTGCGAGGAATAGACATGTGGAGCAGCAGAGCAAAACTTAGATAAAAGGGTGAGCATACCTTGCGATGCACGAGCCGACGCATGGAAAATAAACCTGAAGGGATCTGGTTAATTATTTGTTAATAGTAACATTCAAACGTGTCACAATATTTCAAAAGCATTGTTGTATAAAAATCAAAGGCGTCGCTATATGCAAATGCATCGTTGTAGCCGTCAAATGCATTGCTATATCTATACAATGTAAAACACGAGAATATTATGAGAAATTTATCAGATTTGGTTGGTATAGCCCTCTTTCTAGTGTAAAAATATGATCATAGTCATAGTATGAGCTAAATACACCAAATCCAAATGAATTTAAGCTATATTTAACTAACTAAGCTACAATCCCAATGAAATATTTGAATACCATTAAAATGAGGAAGCCATTAAACACAAACAACAAGAAATGAATAATGAAAAACCTATTCTAATGCCTCAAACCTCATACCATTGGGGGATTGGTGCCGTATTGATATGGAATGACGACCCTTTCCCAATCCCTTTGATAAAACGAGCTTTTGAATGGATTCTATTGATAAACGATTGATGAAAATGGATGATTTGAACCACAATTGATGAAAAATGCTTCAAAAGAATGCTAATGGATGAAAGTGTGGATGCATTTTAACAACATAACTTTTCTCAAATGATTTTGGATCTATATTTCTCCAAAATGTGAGGTATTTATAGGAGAAAATGGTGAATCAAGGGTCAAGATCAAATGAATCAATCAATGGTCAAGATGGAAAGTGAGGTGAAGGCATGGATCAAGGATTCTTATCATGGATGAGAATGCAAGATCACATGGATCAAAGAGTTAATCAATGGCTCACTATGATCAAAGGACGCACACTTCCTAAAATTTAGGAAGTTGGTTAGAAGTTTTTTAGTAAAGAATATTCCATTTTTGGAGCTCAAATGGGAGAATATTCCCATGCAAGTGGATGGGTGGGAAAATAAGAATTAGTTAATTAAAAAAAAAATTTAATTGTGTAAGTTGAGTGAATTTAGGATTATCATTAAATAATTAATTTTTTTAATGAAAAGGGGTTCAAACATTTGACATTTAATTAAATAATTAAGATTATTTAATAAAATGAGAGGACATAAGCAATCTAATCAAATAATTTACATTACTCAAATAAGATGAAATGTTAGTGTGAAAGGGGATGATTAACCTAACAAAATTAATTATTAGATTAATAGACGAGAATGATGCATTTAATTAAATAACTAGGATTATTCAATTAAACAATCGAAAAAAGGGATGAGTTTCAAGATGAAACTGTGTTAGTAATTAGATTCAAGTGTGTAATATCATTCAGGATAATTTTAAGTGTCTGCAAGTAATATTAAATTTGTTAACATATTTGTATTCACATTTATTTAAACAAAGTAAAACTCACTTATTAAGATGAAAATGTATTACAACAGTATTTAGAAGCAAAGTAAAATGAAAATGTGTAACAGTATATAGAAATGAGAATAAAAATAACCTCATATAAGAAGAAAACCAATTGTCATTACCAAAGGTGGAGTAATTAATGCATAATGCTTGATAAAATTATTTGTTATGACATAATATTACTATATTAATATTAGTAATTTATTATCAGAGACAAGAACAATCAGATTGCAGATTTTTTAAACATTTATAGTAGGAATTTAAAAATGTATTGATTTATTTCTCCAAATAATGTCATATTTATAAATATGGACATATGATTGCATCGTGTAGAGCTTCTAGTTGGAAAATTAGGTACACTAAATATTTATTACAACAAAATAAAATATATTAATAATATTGATCTCGAATCTAGAATAAACATTAGAAGTGAAAGTATTGTTGGAAATTAAAGTTTACAAGTGCTCGAAGGTACTAATAATGTTGTACATTTGATGGCGTGGTGGAATTCATTAGTAGAATAACACTTGCACCAAAATGGGTTCAAGGGTTATGTCGATAGAAAAATATATGAACACCATGGAAAGTGACTTACCTCAAGATTCTGCTCAAATTGTGTTGTCTGTCAATGATGCCGATGAGGAAAAATGGGCATAGTTTGCAAGAAAAATTGAAGAAGCCCTATCACAATAGAATTTTGTTTTAAATTAGAAGAACCGAGCAGGAGGACAATGGAGATAGAGGATTGGATTGCAACTCCCGGTCAGTGTCACTCTTACTCACCAAAGATGCATATAAATCTCACCAACAAAATGGCAATGGGAAGGACAAGAAAATGTCTCAAGTCTTAAAATATGTGCTCGAGTTGTACACTCCCATAAGCACTCAGTTCAATAGCAAGAATGGCGATAGTAAGCAATGCAGTGTTGTTGGGTCGTGGGATGGCATGACATTGTCTGGAGAGGAGGAAGTATATCCAACTTGGAAGTAGAATTTTGTTTTAATCTTTTCCATGTAAATGTGGCTTGGCATGATTATTTCAAACCTTCTCTATTAGTTGGACATTCCAGAAGTCAAAGACGATTATGGAGTGAGCAATAATGATCTTTATGAGAGTGTGCAACAGTATCTGGGAAGTAGTGAAGGGATTGCTCGAAGGCAAACTGCATTTCATGTGAAGAACTCCTGTAATGTGTGCTTCTCTCTAGCTAATGACGAGGAGGTGGAGGATTTCTTCCAAGGAGTGAGACTACGGTGGTCGCACAAAGCACAAAGTGTTGAAAGAGACGATAACTATGAGAGGCAGAGCTTCAGTCTCAAACTGGAAAAAGCTGACAAATCCTTTCTCTCCACTTATATAAATCACATTAGAAGACATGTAAAGGATTTCAGCAGAGAGAATAAAAAACTCACGCACTACACCAATATGGGTGAAGCTTGCTATGGGGACAGATGGAAATGTGGCTTGCTTAAAAACAATAATTGATAATTTGTTTTACGGCTAGTTGTTTTATGACGTGAGACAGGTTTCGGCTCAAAGTTCCTACAATATATAGTCTATTGACTAATTACCTTTTGGTTGTCACTTCTCTTTTGATCAATTCAATCTTACCAAATATCAAAAGCCACATATTGAAAACAAAAACCTCATAAATATATTGGAAACAAAAACCTGATAAACCAATTAATGCTCATTCAATATTATAATATTTTATTACAAGCATCTAAGGAATGAATTTAATGAATTTGTAGGGAATCAATCAATTTTTATCTACTAAGAGTACAAAATTAGGTACTAGTATTCAAAATTTGCAAATCAACAAAGAATGTTAAGTGGTTAGAAGTGATTTGCACTAAAGGCTCAAAAATTTAGATGGTAGAAGAGAAATTCTTGTATTATTGAACAACTAGATGGTTAAAGGTAAAATATTGTATTATTGAGCACTCAAATAGCAGAAAAGAAAGTCTTAAAATTTATGACATTCATCATAGTAGCTATGCGTAGAAGGCAAGTAAAATTATAATGTGTAGTTTTTGAATTTTATATAAAAATAGAGATTAACTACCTTTTTTATGTTTTATATGATTATGAAAATATATAATGATATGATATATACTTTCTTTTTGTATGACTATACATGGTATTATCTATTTTGGATTATCAATATATGAAAAAGTACATCTTTATCAATTCAAATTTATTATGTTAAAATTGATCCTTTTAACTTTTACAAATGAGTCATATTATGGATGACAGATTAAATTTCAGAAAGATAACTATATGTATAAGCAACTATAAATTGAAATTGATGCATCAAATTTGTACTATAACACAATGATAATGACATACAAAAAATCAATTTGATTATATTATGTTGGCCTCATTGTTATCCATAGCTAGTGATTTCTTGTACAACACTATATAAAATTATTTATTAATATTGTGACAAACCATAAATTCAAATTTGTCACAGACATTTCTTGTTAATAGGCTAGTTATGGACTATAGTGACATCTTTGAAGAGAGTAATTAAAAAGATTAAAGAGGATAAAGTCATGAATGAAGATTTCTACAACTTAAAATAATGTAAATATTTTGTATGTTTGAAATTTTAATATATGTGACACTGACAATTTTACTTATTAAAGTGAAAACATAAGTTCTTGTGAACAAATATTTCTCTTAAGTTTTATGATCATTTAAAATTAAATAAAAGTTGTATTTTCAATAAGAATATAGTATTTTTCTAATAAATAGCACTTGTTTGAGTTTGTCTTTTTAGATTCTATAATAAGATCTATTTTAAGGTTTATCTTTACAAAAATCTATGTAAAAGATGCTAAGAGATATCTATTATTAGCTTTCTAATAAATTTCATAGTCTATAATATGAAGTTTAAAAATAATGTAATTACTAATTGTTTTTTCCATCATTTGATGAATAATGATGGACTACTACATGGTTCAAATCCAAAAAGCTACATACTCAGAACACAAACTTTAGAATCAATGAGTTGTTAGATTGGTTTAGATCAATAATTAAGAACTTGACAATATTTTAGTACTATGTTGGGTATGTGCACCAATTTGTGACACAAAAAAGATGCCACTTTTGTTTTTTAGCCTCAAATGACCATTTGGCGAGTGCCAAATTTGGCACTTTCAAGATGGCTTGGATGACCGAGCCTAAGGCTCGGTGATGAGGTAAAAATAACCTCATCAATATAATGAACTAAATACTTAACCTCACATCTTTCAACCATCCTTACCCTGCCAATTAATTTTCTTTAGGATGAGTAATTTCTTTCTTTTGTGAAAAGGCGTACAATCTTTATTTCTTGAAATTAGTCAAAATAAGCTAACTTGCATTGACTTAATGGTTTAGTTTTTGAGCAGTGCATAGGTCAACTTCCACAATCGGCTATCATGCCAGTCAAAGAGGTTTTAACATAGACTTCAACACCATTGAAGACAAGTGAATGGGCACCGGAACATTAGGGGCATACATGATGGACCGAGTTTTTGTAGTTTCTATTATTTTCAGTTTTAAAGACTTTATGGCTCATGTTGAGCCCCTTTAATGTTTCATGTCATGGGCTTTAAAGTCTGTCAGTTGTTGACAATCAGTTGAAGACTTTACCAACTAAAAAGTAGGATTTTTTTAGTTGCTCTTATATAAATATTTAACTGTTGAAAACAATAATACAAAGAAGAATATTGTTATGCTATTACTATGTTTTCTAAGTTACACTCTTAATATGAATAAAATGGGTTTTTCCTACCACCTTTGGAGTTACTGAGTAATGTGAATGGAGTTATTTTGAATGAAGTAATTTTGGAGTTACCAGTGTATGTGATTTGAGCTAGGTATAGGAGCACCCGAGAGCTGGCCACTCAAGGGGTTGTAGATTAGATAGATAAGTATTCTAATTTTAATTCTATACTTTCATTTAGTAGATAATAATTGGAATCAAAGTTTATTTTCATGTGTGTAACTCTGTTAAGATTAATCTTGCAAGTTGTAGCCGAGTTTGTAGTCTTTGAGTTTAGTGTTTGAAGTTCTGGAGCACCTTCTTTCAATTGTTTCGAATTGTTAGATCATCTTCTGTTAGTTGTTTAGATTGTTATCTTTTGTTAGATCAATGTTTCCTAGCTTCTTTACAAGCTTTACTTCTTCAACAATTTATACAATTCTTAGTTTAATTATTTCCATGCTTTCTAGTTTAGTTGTTATGCTTTTTAGATTTATAGCTTTTTGTTTTCTAGTTTAGTTATTTCAAGCTTTCTAGATAAATGATTTCCTACTTTCTAAGTTTAGTGGCCTCTTAGTTTAGAGTTTTATTTTAGTTGTCCAACATCTAGGAAACCCAAGGGAGAAAGTCATGATGTCTTCTATTACATATAGCCTTTGAACACTACCCGATCGATATATTAATGTATTTATGAACTAAAATGTTAGGAATTAACGGTAGCCTATCACTTTTTGGCGTTGTTGCCAGGGACCTTCTTTTTCTAGTGTTAGTAGGAGATACCTTGAATACCTCTTTTAGGAAAAAAAGTAGTCCTTTCGCTTCTTTTTATGCATGGTCAAGAAACGAGGCCCCCACAGAAGATTCATACCCAAAATCTCCCCAATCGACGTACCAACCACAAGTAGGGAGGAAGGAAACTCAAATCAAGAACTTACTGAGGACTTGACCAAGCAGGGTCAACCTGAGACCTTCCCACATACCCTAGAAAGAGAACACATAGTTGTAGACGAGCGTATTCCTTTGCAAGCTCCAGGACCTCGCTTAACTGAGTGAA
Organism: Sequoia sempervirens; assembly: GCA_007258455.2. Taxonomy (NCBI): domain Eukaryota; kingdom Viridiplantae; phylum Streptophyta; class Pinopsida; order Cupressales; family Cupressaceae; genus Sequoia; species Sequoia sempervirens. The sequence continues at coordinate 1,238,527,166 of VDFB02271358.1, forward strand.
TTTTTGAAGAGGAACACATTCCCTTCAACATCATGAGTGACCGTAGAAATGCCGCCAACAATAATAACACTCCACCACCACACACATTCGCTTATCCTATTGCTATTAATGCAGATGATGATACAATGATGAAAAATATCTCACCATCTTTCTTACCAACCTTTCGAGCTTTGTCTAGTGAGGACCCTAACTAGTTTCTATTTGAGTTTAAAGTCTTGTGTCAGACATATGACTACAAGAGTGATAACTAGAAACTAAAGCTTTTCCCCTCCACTCTAAAAGACTCAACCATCTGTTGGTTTATGGGATTAGCTTCTCAATCGATAACCTCCTAGGATGAAATGGAGTCTTCCTTTTTAGAGAAATACCAAAGTTACTATAGGATCAATGATTGGAAAGAGAAACTATTCATAATAAGGAAAAATAAGGATGAAAGTCTAGAGGATTACCTAGACAGGCTTATCTTCTTATCTAAATGATGTGGTGGAGAAGTTATAAGTCTTGATATTCAAAAGACCCTATTCCTTAAGGGTCTCGATGGCAAAGCTTGAGGGAGCTTGGATTTAATGGGAAAAGGAGACATGTTCCAACTGGGGCTTGATGATATTATTGAATTGTGTCAGAATTTCTCTCGTACTCAAGGAGGTATCTGAAAGTACACCTTATTTAAAGGTTCCAATGAAATAGGAAAATTATGTGAAGAGATAGCCAACCTCAAGACTGATATTTTTGTTTAGCTAAACAGCATGGTAGATGGCATACATGCTAAAACACAAAATCTTGAGACTTTTTCCATTTATTTCCCCAGGTGCTGAAACAAACATTTGCTAAGGGAATGCCCTTTGGAAAAAGTTGAAAAAATTGAAATTTTCAAGTTTGTGACAAGAATCATCTCACTGATCAGTGTGAGCTTCTAAATTCCATCAAGAATTCTAAGAAAAGAACACCCTCGGTTGAGGAAGAAATCAACATTGTAAATCAAAGAACTGGAGGGAATTTTTCCTATGGTTAGAATTCAAACCCTAACTGGAGACCTCAACCCAACTGGAATAATAACCAATGGGTAGCACCTTGGCCTTAGGCACCACCTCCGGTATCACCTAATTGGGGAACTTATCCTTGGGGACCACCTGAACGGACAAATCAATCTTGGGGAAATCCTCAGTGGCCTAATCAACCTCAAAAAAAGTGGTATCCTCAAAATCCTATTCCTCAATGGAATCAACCTCAACATTAGTTTTATACTGGTCCCAGAAGGATGCCTACTCAACAAAAACATATTTTACCACCTCCCTAGAATACTCAACAAAATGAACAAGTTAACCAACCACAACTTCCGATGCAACCTGTTCCCAATCCAAAGAACAATCACCTGAATACTCCAGTGTATTCCACTGAATAGGAAAATGTCACTGGACTTAATGCGATACACTGTGGGAACTTGCAATTGAGTCTAGAAAAACACTTTTGTAGCTGAGTATTGAAGAAATTCTAGATAAACCTATTAAGAAGTATACTAAGACAACTACAACAATGCCCACATTTGTAGAATAAGCCCCAAAAGCTACTCAAAAAAAGCTCGACCCGCCATCTTTAGCTGGAGCTTTTGACCTATCTCGGGAGGAGGGGGGCTAGTCTCCAACTGATCTTTTGAAGGATTCCACTCCTAAAGACAAAATTAAAACACCTTTTCTGGAGTGTCTGAAACCAATCATCGTGAAAGATACTCTAGAAATGACCACATCTATCGAGACTGCATTGATACAAGAAATTAAATAGTTGTAGATTGAAGTCACTTTTCTACAAGTGATTAAGGAGATTCCTGAGTTGAACAAACTGATCAAACCGTTGTGTATCAAAACTCTAGGGAGGAAACCAAAGCGAATAAATATTGTCCACATAAATGGTTATCTAGCTGACTTGTCTGGAATGACCACTAATCTGAAATATAACGATCCAGGTAGTCCACTTATAACAATAATAGTTAATGAGGTAGCAATACCTAATGCTTTGGTGGACCTTGGGGTAACCATTAACGTAATGATTGTTGATGTGATGGAAAAGTTGGGACTTACTGATTTACGTCCCACAACTACAGTCTTACAGATGGAAAACCAATCCATAGCTATTCCCAAAGGTGTCATTGAAAATGTTCTGGTTAAGGTGGATGTATGGGAATATCTAGTAGATTTTCAAATAATTGAGTCTCTTACAACTAAAGATAACTATCCAATAATTCTTAGAAGACCACGACTGGCTACTATTGCAGCCAATATTGACTATAGAGAGGGAGGAATGACCATTTGACATGGACCTAATAGAATTTTTTTTTTATATCCTCGTGCCAAGCTTTCTGAACACAATAAAGTATGGGTTGATGAACCAGAAAATCCCAATGGATAGGAAAATTTGGCTTCACTGGCCATGGTAGTCATCAAACAAAATGGTGAAGAATTAGAGGATGAATTGGAAAACAATGTGGAAATTCTTACTATGGATTTGAGTGGTGAGGAGATGACAGATGTAGAAGAGATCCTAGGACACCCAATCAACATAGATCATATATAATTTGATAATGCCAATTTCATTAGATTTCCCTGTCCTTTGACAAACTTAGTTCCAAAAACACACTATTTCTTTGCAGACATTTCCAAGTTTCATAAAACCATACCTCATAGCTATCCTCTTAACACCCTGACAAGGCCCATGTATATTGTCACATCTAACCATTTGGGAGTTAAAACCATTATGTTGCTACTAGGAAAAAATTTGAACATTAATCGTTGGTTGACTTAGCCGAAGGAACAAAAATTGTTTGAAACCCTGGTGAATAGATCTAAAGCTTTCGTTGGGACTATACAGATATGAGAGGAATACACCCAAGTCTGTGTACTTGTCATATATATATTGAGGATGTTTGACCTATTTTCCAACCACAACAGAGACTCAATCTTGTCCTGAAAGATATTGTTAAAACCGAAATTGAGAAACTCCTACAAGTAGTGTTTATTTATCCGATTTCTGAAATCAAATGGGTGTCACCTTTGGTTGTGGTTCAAAATAAAAATAGAAAGTGGAGAGTGTGTGTAGACTATAGGGAACTTAACAAAGCAACACACAAAGATTATTTTCCTCTACCATTTATAGACCAAGTGCTGGATAACTTGGCTAGGAGGAAATATTTTTCATTCTTGGATGGATTTAGTGGTTACAACCAGATACAGGTAGTATTAGAAGACCAGAATAAGATGAATTTTACCTACCCTTAGGGGAAATTTTCATATCAGATTCTTCCTTTTGGGCTATGTAATAATCCTGCAATGTTCTAGAGAGCTATCCTGGTTATATTTGTTGAGTTGGTAAATGAGTATGTGGAAGTTTATATGGACGAATTCACTATATATTGTTCAACCTTTGATGAGTCTCTCCAAAATGTAAATAAGGTTTTGAAGTGATGTGAGGATCATTGTTTGTCCCTAAGCCATGAGAAATTTCTGATAATGGTAGAACAAGGAATAGTGTTGGGACACCATATTTCAGCTGAAGGGAGATCCTAAGAAAATCAAAGTAATACAACAACTTGAGACCCCAAAAAACCAGATCGATGTTAGAAGTTTCTTAGGGCATGTTGGATACTGTTGGAATCATGTGCCTCAATCTCATAGGCTGTAACCTCTAGAAAAGAAAATTCGGTGTGACATTTCTTTGGTCTAGCCGACTGGCAGTTTAGTAACCTTGTGTATTGCTCATGTCGCTGAGACTTTGTTTAAGTCTTGCCAAATGGACCTATCGCTATGACATGGAGACTTGGTGAGATATCTTACCGATATGGAATGTCTCAGCGACAGAAGGGTTTGTTATCGGGTGCCTAGCGTATGTCGGTGTGACCTATGGCGACTGGATCATTGGGGTAACTTGAACATTCAGGAAGATCTCTTGGCGACTAGGAGATGTCTGGTCGACTGTATACACTCGAAGTAACTCAAGGGTCTCAGTTGGCGATATGTGAATCTTGCCGATAGCATCTGCTTGTGGTCGTTGGTGTAACTCATATGTGTCGGAATGATGTCTCGGCGATGATAGGAAGTCTTGCCGATATTGGCATGACCTTTGGTCTCTCTGGCCAATGTGGAAATCGGTATGACTTGTTCCTATCGGCATGAAGTCTTGGCGATGAGCCTTTGTCTCACCGATGTGGTGGGATGTGTTCGGTATGACTCCTGAGCTCGGTATGAAGTCTTAGTGAATATGGAATGTCTGGCCGATAGAAGACTTCAGGGTAACATGAAGGCATCGGTATTATCTCTTGGCGAAGAGCGATTGTCTTGCCGATGGGAATCCTGATGTCGGTATGACCTTTGGACTTTAGTATGACCTCTCGCCGATAGTGATGGTCTGGCCGATGCTTCTTGGATGTCGGCATGACTCTTGGCGACTGGTTGGTATTCGGTATAACATAAAGGCTTGATATGATCTCTCAGGGAATGACGAAAGTCTTCGTGACTGAGGAACACTTCAGAATGACTTGTGAGCTCGGTGTGATGTCTTGGCGAAAGACGATAGTCTCGCCGATGGGTTTACTAAGGTCGATGTGACTTGTGAACTCGTTATGATCTCTTTCCGATAATGAAGACTCTTGGTGATGGATGCGCAATTGGTCCTGTGGCATCGGGGAGACACGGTTAGTGTCTCACTGACATGTGACACAGGTTGAACACCTTTTGACCTAGTGAAGACTATCCGACATGGTGTGATTTGGACCAATTAGAGAAAGCAGGATGTGAACCGTTTACTGAACCATTTCTATGTGGAAGTTGGAAAACTAAAACACGAGGAAGTGGAAACATCTAATGATGCTGGGCTGGATGATTCGTTAGTTCTGATCCGACAGTTGGAAAAGAACGATTTCATAGAGCCTGTAGAGAACGAATGTATATACGTATACATTGGACGTTTTGAAGTGTGTGTTGGTTAGAGAGGAGAAGAGCTGATAAGCCAAGAAGCTGAATAGCCAAGGAGAGAGAATGATAGAGAGAGGACCGAGTGGCTGGCCGAAAGGCTGAGGCCATGAGGTCGAAGCAGAGGATTGAGAGGCAGAGTTAAGCTGCTAGAATCTTCGTGATCATGATTGCTTTGGTTGATCACTCAAGGATAGTTTGCTACTAGTTGTATCTAGAATGAACAAGATGTAATCTATGAAAGGCTAAGAGCCTAAAACTGTATTATAAATTTCTGTTGCTGAATAATACAATGGCTCAAACTTTGGAGAGTGGGGTTTTTTACCTGAAAGGGTTTTCCCCACGTAAAACCTTTGTGTTCTATTTTTTGTAGTATCTTTCATCTGTGTTATTGCTTGCTGTTGAATTTACTTGTGTTTTTCTCAGAAGGATTGATGTGGGAAATAAACTGTAACTGTTTCCGCTTTAAGACATAGTAGTACGTGTCTTTGAGGCAAGCTAATCGAAATTGAAGTTACATAAGGTACTACTGTTCTTGGAGGTTTCTTTGAGATGCCATAGATTTCCCTAACAAGTGGTATCAAAGCCTTCTTCTGGCTGTTGGTTCTATATATTTCTCCTATGAAGATTTCTTAGCTTGATGGGCTAGAAGAAATGTGAAGGAATGGACTGATGTATTGATCCTTTAATGAGTGGAAGCCTTGTGGTATTCTGAGACAACATGTAGCTTGAAGGATGGTCAAGATGGAAAAGGGAGTTGGTCATGTTGTGATCTGTGTCTCCTGGATGGTAGTAGTATAACCTTGGTGTATGAGGTGGATTTTCTTGCTCCGTGCCTGTGTAGAAGTAAAGCTTTCATATTGGGTGTCTATGTGAGAGGCTCCTTGGTGATATGGAGAAGCCTAGTTTGTTTCCCAGCCATGGAAGAGAGTGCTTATGCTTGGTGGTGTTTTTTGGTGTTGGAAGGAACTGTTTGTTGTTAACCTCAAATACATGAAGGCTATTGGAGTTAATCATTAGATGATTTGCAAGCCTCTGAAATAGCTTTTCTCTTCTTCTCAGATGCATGTACATGTTGGTGGTTTTAGAGTTGGCCTAAAAGGGGCCTGGATTTTCCTGAACTGCTGTTTTCCTTCTAAGGATGATTTGTACTTGCGTGGCTCTATGGTTTTGCAGGTTTTACATGGTTAATCAAAACTTGTGATTATGTGGAGTTGCTGTTAAGCTATTGTCTAGACCTTGGCTTTCGGGGTGTTGCCAGATGAGATAGTTGCAGTTATACATGCATGCTTTGTGCAAGGTTTGAGGAGGTATTTTTTTCTTCTCTACAGGGGAGTGTTGATACGTGATTTGTCACTCAGCATTCCTATGGTGGTGCTTGTGAGTTCCTTTATTATGGTGCTCATTGTGGACATGATTGGAAAATCAGGTTTGGCGTGATCTGGTGTTTGAGTCATGTTGTCTACATGGTTATTCTCTTTGAAATCTTAGTGTTGCAGTTTCCAATGTGATGACGGGTTTTCATATTCGATGTTTGTGATCTACGAGTTATGTGGTTGGTGGATTAGCTACCCATTGGCTGCAGTGAGATAACTTGGATGTGGACTGTCTTTATCCACGAGGTTGATTCTTTGCATGTGCAGACTTGTTAGCTAGCCTTGTCTATGGTCACTTGTGTATTGGTGTGATTGTTGAGATGAGAGGATGGATGGTGTTGAGTACCCGAATAGTCGGTTATGGGAACCTGAAGCAGGTGGTCATGATGCTTGGAGAGCTTGGATGTCATGCTTCAGTGGGAGCTCTAGCAGTGACTATGGATTCATTACATGGTGGTGAATGGTCTTCTTTGGTGTTGCAAATGTTTCTAGGGAGAGCTTTTAGATCCTGTTGCTACATAAGGGTTCTTTCGCATTTTCATGGACATTATTTGAAGATGAGCAACATCTTGGATCCATGGAGGACGCTTGGAGTCTTTGGCTGAGGTGTTGGTGGTGCTTGACAAGTGACGTTGGTTTGGAGTATGTTTGCTTTATGTCATGGTATATTCTAGGTTATGCACTAGAATTTTGGCATTATGCATTGTACTTGAGACCATGGTGAAGTCACTTGAAGCATTGTATCTCCTAAGGGGATATGTAGATCATGGTGTCATGATAAGTTCTTGATTCAGATGATTGGAGCTTTGATAGTGGTCTGGTAATTCTTTGTGTATTGGGTGCTTTGATTATTTTCTTGATACTTCATGATAGTGCAGTAATGCAGTTGAAGCTTAGCATGAGATGATCGGTTGTTAGTACTCATGGATACATGAAGAATAAGGTGAGGTTGTTTTTCTCTTATGAGAGAAATGTTGTTGATGGTTATTCTTGATGAAGTTTTTTAGCAAAAAGTCTGAGAAGCCTACACCTTGGTTGAACGTGAGTTCAATAAGAGACCTATGAGGAGATTGCTTTTGGATTAGTCATGATGACTTATATATCTTGAAGGAGTATTCACGTTCCCACTCTTGGTTTGCTCGACAGTTTATTTGAGAGGTATTTGTCCCATTATATTTTTCAGATGTGTTTTATGTTCACTTTCATGATATGGATCTTGAATTACTATTTAATGATTTTGGAGGTATCATAGTGGAAGATGTACAACTTGTTTATCTCCTTGAGCTTTTGTGTTATGTTATTTATTGATGAGAATTGGTAGGAGATGATGTATGGGCTGATTTCTTGAAATAGGAAATGAAGTAGCTTGATCTTCTTTGAGAAGGCTTACATCCATGTTGACTACATGATATTAGAAGTTGGTTTGATCTTGGTAATTAAACGGTTGGATGTTGTTAAGGTTTTTCTTTTGGGATGAGAAGGAGATCATTCTTGACACAGTTGGCTGTTAGAAGTGTAAATAGGAGAATGCTCTACAGGAATATGATGTGCAGAGTTTCTCTCTTTGGTCTTGGTTTCCCTCCTGGAAGTTTGTTTTCACATTACATTGGTTTGAGGTTTGGTTGGAGCTATAGTGATCACTTGCTTGTGGTCATGTGTTTTCACTCATGTTCATGGGTGATGACATGGAGGTTCTTATTTCCTTTTTCCTTTGTTGTGTGTGGAGATCTTGGGAGAACTATGAAGACTTGTGTTGAGGGAAATGTTTCTTGTAATAGTTTGTTGCAAGTTGTGCATATCACTATGGATATTTCCTTGGTACTACATGGTTACATTTTCTATGTGCTATTATTGGTAGAATTGTGATGCCATTGATCTTTGAGATTTGAATTACTCAGACAATGGGAGTTCCTGTTGTGTTTTGTCTTCTTCGACTGGTTGGCACTTGGAGCTTGTATTTGTTGTTAATAAGTTGGTTTTGAAGCAGCATGAGTTTACTAATGTTGATACCTTTAAGTTATGTGAGATTGGATGGAATAGCATGAGCTGTGGGTGCTATTTTCAATTGTGTGGGTTTATCAATTGGATGGAAGCATCCAGTCAGATTGTTGTTCTAACTGGTGTTGTTTATCTTATTTCTGGAGAATGACTTCACTGTTGTGTTCTCTTTGAAGCTTTGAAGTTGATATTGCTTCTGTATAGCATTTTGAGCATAGTGAAGTGGTAGTAGTATCTTGTTGGTGATATCACTGGGATATTTTGCTTGTGTTCATTGGAATGGTGCTTATACACCTTGGCTTTGAATCTTTCTTCCACAGGTGGCATGTTGGAAGATGACAGGATTTGTTTCCTGAATGGTGGACATCTTGGATGTCGGTGCAAAATTCTTGATGGAGCATGAGAGCATGTTTGAGGTCTATGTGGTTTTCCTGGAAGGCTGTGATCATTTTCATTTTGGTTGCTTTGTTGGACAGTGAGTTGTTGTTAGATGCCTGGTCTTTGTTACAGATTGTCTAGTGGACTGTTATCTGTGGAATCTTCTTGATTGGGTGTCTTGAGTATTATAGGTTTGAACTGGTGGAGCTAGTGTGATCTTAGTTCCTGGTTGCTTTGGAGGTGTCTATGTGATCTTCGTCAAGTGGGAGATTGTTGGAATCATGTGCCTCAATCTCACAGGCTGTAACCTCTAGAAAAGAAAAGTCGGTGTGACATTTGTTTGGTCTAGCCGACTAGCAGTTTAGTAACCTTGTGTATTGCTCATGTCACTAAGACTTTGTTTAAGTCTTTCCAAATGGACCTATCGCTATGACATGGAGACTCGGTGAGATCTCTTACTGATATGGAATGTCTCGACGACAAAAGGGTTTGTTATCGGGTGCCTAGCATATGTCGGTGTGACCTATGGCGATTGGATCATCAGGGTGACTTGAACATTCAGGAAGATCTCTTGGCAACTAGGAGATGTTTGGCCAACTGTATACACTTGGAGTAACTCAAGGGTCTCGGTGAGAAGTCTTGGCGATATGTGAAGTCTTGCTGATAGCATCTACTTGTGGTCATCGATGTAACTCATATGTGTCGGAATGATGTCTCGACGATGATAGGAAGTCTTGCCGATATTGGCATGACCTTTGGTCTGTCTGGTCGATGTGGAAATCGGTATGACTTGTTCCTATTGGCATGAAGTCTTGGCGACGAGCCTTTGTCTCACCGATGCGGTGGGATGTGTTTGGTATGACTCCTGAACTCGGTATGAAGTCTTAGTGAATATGGAATGTCTGGCCAACAGAAGAATTTGGGGTAACATGAAGGCATCAATATTATCTCTTGGCGAAGAGCGATTGTCTTGCCGATGGGAATCCTGATGTCGGTATGACCTTTGGACTTCGGTATGACCTCTCGCTGATAGCGATGGTTTAGCCGACGCTTCTTGGATGTCGACATGACTCTTGGCGACTGGTTGGTATTCAGTATAACATAAAGGCTCAATATGATGTCTTAGCGAATGACGAAAGTCTTGGTGAATGAGGAACACTTCATAATGACTTGTGAGCTCAGTGTGATGTCTTGGCGAAAGACGATAGTCTCACCGATGGGTTTACTGAGGTCGATGTGACTTGTGAACTCATTATGATCTCTTGCAGATAATGAAGACTCTTGGTGATGGATGTGCAATCAGTCCTATGGCATCAGGGAGACACGGTTAGTGTCTCACCGACATGCGACACAGGTTGAACACCTTTTGATCGAGTGAAGACTGTTTGACGTGGTGCGATTTGGACCAATTAGAGAAAGCAGGATGTGAACCATTTGCTAAACCATTTATGTGTGGAAGTTGGAAAACTAAAACACAAGGAAGTGGAAACATCTAATGATGCTAGGTTGGATGATTCGTTAGTTCTAATTCGACAGTTGGAAAAGAACGATTTCATAGAGCTTGCATAGAATGAATGTATATACATATACATTGGATGTTCTGAAGTGTGTGCCGGTAAGAGAGGAGAAGAGCTGATAAGCCAAGAAGTTGAATAGCCAAGGAGAGAGAGAATGATAGAGAGAGGACCGAGTGGTTGGCCAAAAGGCCGAGGCCATGAGGTCAAAGCAGAGGATTGAGAGGCAGAGTTAAGCTACTTGAATGTCTCGTGATCATGATTGCTTTGGTTGATCTCTTAGGGATAGTTTGCTACCAGTTGTATCCAAAATGAACAAGATGTAATATCTGAAAAAGCTAAGCGCCTGAAACTGTATTGTAACTTTTTTTTGTTGAATAATACAATGGCTCAAACTTTGGAGAGTGGGGTTTTTAACCCGAAAGGTTTTTCCCCACGTAAAACCTTTGTGTTCTATTTTTTGTAGTATCTTTCATCTATGTTATTGCTTGCTGTTGAATTTACTTGTGTTTTTATTAGAAGGATTGATGTGGGAAATAAACTGTGTCCGTTTCCACTTTAAGACATAGTAGTGCGTGTCTTTGAGGCAACCTAATTGAAATTGAAGTTACAGAAGGAACTACTGTTCTTGGAGGTTTCTCTGAGATGTCATAGATTTCCCTAACAGATACTATCGAGGATTTATAGAAAACTTCAGTAAGATTGCGACCCCTATTTTTTTCCCTTCTTCAAAAGAATGTACAGTTCATCTGGACACTTGAGTGTCGGTCATCATTTGAAATCATCAAGGAGAAACTCATCTCTACTCTTGTCCTTCATGGACCTAATTGGAACCTTTCATTCCATATATATATGCTAATGCATTTGATGATGCCATTGGAGTGGTTTTAGGACAAGAAGATGAGAATGGGGGAAAATTTGCCATATATTTCATCAGTAAGAATTTGACTCCAATGGAAAGGAATTATACCACAACAGGGGAAGAATTCTTGGCTGTAGTTCATGCAATTAATACATTTTGACATTATATCATGGGATACAAAGTGATAGTGTACACAAATCACTCAACCATCAAGTACCTTATGAATAAACCTGTAGTAAATGCAAGGATAATTAGGTTGTTGCTTCTTCAGGAATTTAACGTCACAATTATTGATAAACTAAGGAAGTTCAATGTAGTCACCAATTTCTTATCCCAAATTAAACATGATGGTGATTTGGCTCCAGTACAGGATGAGTTTCCAAATGAAAATTTGTTTGCCATCTATACTAAAACCCATTGGTTTGTCAATATTGCAAACTACTTGGCCACTGCAGAAGTACACCTCATTTTTCATCAAAACATAAGAAACGTCTTTTTTGAGAAAGTGCCCCCTTCAAATGGATTAATGGGATCCTATTTCAATGTGGACCTGATATGGTTCTACGACGTTGTGTTAGGGAAGATGGGACCTGTACTATCCTTAAAGCCTGTCACAATGATCCTTCTAGAGGGCATTATTCTACTAAAAGGACAACCCACAAGATTTTGGGAGTGGGATATTACTGACCTTCTATGCTTAAGGATATCAAGAAATATGTTCGTAGATGTGATGAATTTCAAAGGTTAGGAAGACCAACTGCATCTAATGAAATGCCCCTACAGCCCCAAGTAGTCCTTGAATCATTTGAAAGATGGGGATTGGATTTATCAGCCCTATAGACCATCCTTCAAAAGGAAAATAGTACATTTTGGTATGTATCAACTCCCTGACTAAGTGGGAAAAAGGTCAAGCCCTATGCATTGCTAGGGAGGAACAAGTAGCTGATTTCCTTTACAACAACATTTTCCTCAGATTTGGAGCTCCTAGGACAATTGTCACATATCAGGGCCCCTAGTTTAAGTCTAAAGTTATGTTAGCCTTCACAAATCATTTCCAGGTGAGCCACAAGAAGTCCTCACCCTACCACCCTCAAGCGAACAAACAGGTTGAAGTCACTAACAGGGAATTGGAAAATATTTTAACAAAAAAAATTTCATTAGGAAGGGAAGACTACACTTAGAAACTACTTGAAGCCATTTGGGCTTATAACACCACCTAGAAATCAAGTACTGGGTATAGTCCATACAAGTTACTTTTTGGGAAGAAACCTCTCTTGCCCATTGAATTTGAACTCCAAACCCTTAGGAAAGCCATGGAGTTGGGTATAAATCTTAAACGAGCCCAGATAGAGAGAGTTTTACAGCTTAGTGAATTGGATGAACTCCGTTTGGATGTTGTCATCAAAACCTAAACATATCAAGGAGAGATAATTCCATAATGGGTATTGGGCATTATTGTTCGATTCAAGATGCAAGGATCACCGGGGAAAACTTAGAGCACATTGGCTCGGACCATGTGAAATGTTTGAGATATTTGCAAATGGTTTGGTTTAGTTGAAACCCATTGACAGTGATACCCGAACTCTCCTAGTTAATGGGAAACGATTACACGTCTACCATAAGCTTGTTAATAGAGAGGAATTTACAAAAATGGTAGAAATGCAGGGAGAAATCTAGTGCATTGACACTGCTATGGCAGAGTCAATATAGTTTTGCATAATAAATGTCAAAAAATAAGAGAGAAGTGTGTGTGTGTGAATTTACTTCATTTCAAAATGTTTCTTTCAAATTCTTCATAAAATTCATCATTACGTTTCTTTCAAATTCTTCATCAACTTCATCATTTGGATTTGGCTAAATTTTGTCTATATTTTGCAGGATTTCATTTCTTTGGTAAACACAAATTCTAGCGCACCCTGCTGCGATGCTCTGAAACTTGTTGACTTTGTTTCTGCTATGCTCCGAGACTTGTACAATTGACTTGTGTCATTCCTCATTTTGATCCTGGATTTTGATGTAGCACTCAACGATGCTTCAATAAGTCAAATACCAAAATGTCACATTCTTCTTCCTTCTACTGGCTACATCTTCCAATGATGCTCTAGAATTTTGATGTTCCTTCTTCTAGATGCATCTTCCAGCGATGCTCTAGAATCTTGCTATTTCTTCCTTCCGGTGACATCTTTCAGTGATGCTCTGAAACCTGTTTGGTTGCTACTCTGGCTGCATCTTTCGACGATGCTTTGGTTGCATCTTTCAACAATGCTTAAAAAAATTTTGGTTGCTGCTTCGACTACATCTTTTGAGGATACTCCAAAAAAATTTGGTTGCTACTTCGGCTGCATCTTTCGACGATGCTCCAAAAATTTTTGGTTGCTGGTCCAACTGCATCTTTCGACAATGCTTTGGAAAATTTTGGTCGTTGCTCTGGCTGCATCTTTTGACGATGCTCTGGAATCTTCAATTTTGTTGTGTTCTGATGAAATCTCTCAATGATGCCCCAAAAATTTCTCTTCTTCCACCCCAGGTGCATTTTTTGGCAATGACCTAGATTTTTGTAAACTCTTTCCTTTTTTCAGTATTTTTATTTTTCCTAAGTTCTACGCATGCCCATTTGATGAGGGCACAACCCGAGACACAGAAAATAACCCACAAACAAGAGAATAATTTTATTATTCAGAAAATGGAGCTTCTTACATGCAAAGGATCTCAATCCCCAAGTTCTACAACACATGCAAGTTACATAAAGCTACAGAATAACCCTTTCGCAATATGCGAGCTTGTCCCCAAAAAGCTACCCAAAAATTAGAAACCCGCCCATAAATAGAGCTCCTCATTAGTTTGGAGCCAAAACAACATTCAAATTTGAGTTTAGGAGGTTTGGCGCCGAAAATTTACAACATGAAGTTCAAATTTCAAAAGAGCATTTGCAATTGTATCTTCTAGAAAGTGCGCCAACTTCCCGGGGCCATAACTTTTGATCCGGGACTCCGATTCGCGAACCGTTTGAACCGTTGGAAAGGTCTCGAAGTCATAACGCACTTGAATTCTGCTACACCAATTTCTGCAAGTTTTGGGGTCGTTCCGGGAACTCTAAGTGCCTCAAATCTAACTCGAAAGATTTTCAGGTGCAAATATGGGAAACTAAAACTGCAATATCTTTCAACCCAGGAACAAAAAATAAAAACCGTAAATTGAGAATTTCATTATGACGAAAAGGGTATCCAAAAATGTAAAAAATCTAAAAACCGAGAAAATTGAAATTTAACTATTTTTGGGTGATGCAAGATTGCCCTTACACCACTGGATGCTCCTGCATCACCATCATTTAATTTTCCTACCACCTCGAGATCCACTCCCTAATTTTCATTTCGTCCATCATTTAAACCATCCCATCCATGTCATAATTATCCGCTGCTACCCTCACCAAATCATGTAACTATCTGATTATGTCAATAAAGGTGAGTGATGTTCAATTTAATGACAAGATGTAAGGTGCGTACATATTTCTTAACTTAAATTTAGTAATTATTTTTAATAGAGATTAATTAATTGGCATGAATCATTCCCTCTCTCAATTTTGAAAATTGTGTCATCACATGATTGCTAAAAGTATGACAATGGTTGTGTAATTCCCCATAAAGAATTGTCATGATTACTCAGTACTCAAGTAAGAGTTTCTGCATAAATTAGTAGAGTGAAAAGGAAGGTAAAATGGGAGGAGCCAAGAAAATGTCTAAACCAACCTTAGGAGCTCAATTATTGGCATTGAGTAATGTTGCAGGCCTATTTCAAAAAGTTTAGTGGCTAGAATTTATGAAAAAGTTTGAGGGATATATTGAGTAGCTGGTGAGAGAATTCATAGAAAATTTTGTAGATGGACAAACTGTGGTGCATGGCAAGAGTTTCCAGGTAAGTTCAAAACTTATTACTCGTCTTTTTGGTCTTGAGAATAAAGGAATTGATTTGAATGAAACTACCAATATTACCTATCAAAGACTGGTAGAATTGTTTCATAGGGAGGAGGAGCCTCAACTTATAATTACCATAAGTACCAGGGGTAA
Source organism: Sequoia sempervirens (assembly GCA_007258455.2). Classification (NCBI taxonomy): domain Eukaryota; kingdom Viridiplantae; phylum Streptophyta; class Pinopsida; order Cupressales; family Cupressaceae; genus Sequoia; species Sequoia sempervirens. The sequence continues at coordinate 1,238,542,316 of VDFB02271358.1, forward strand.
AAACAAATATTTTAATAGAATGTTTATCCTAGAATCCTAGAGAACTATCATAGCCTGGATAATAAAATATTTTACCTGTGAAGGACAAATAACTACGATAGTAGGACCCACTTTTCGTCTGCTAATTCATTTGCACCATGGTGCTGAAGACCCTTCTCTTAGGGTTAATTTACTAGCATTTTTGTGTCATTCAGTTATCACCATGATGGAAAAATATAAATTTGGGACAGGACCCCTCAAACACCATGACCTTATACAGTTGATATGCAAGTACCATATTTCGTAAAAACTTAAAAAAGAAGTGGCAACAAATTTTGTGAAAATTTGAAAAAGTGGAGTCTAAAAGACCACTTGAGGAGGGTGAGTCCTCTAAACAAAGAGAACAATCTTTATAAGAACCCTCCTTTGAGGCCTTAGGTTCTCCTAATCCCAATAGACTTCAACCGCTCCTAGCAGTGATGCGCTGGAAACTTTTCCGAATGTGTTAGAAATCCCAGGACAGTCAGGGGATGTGGAAATTGTGCATTTTGGAGAAGAAGAGCCTCCTTGCAAGAGGAAGAAGCGAACTAAAGTCACATTTCAAACAACCCCTCCTCTACGGAGAAGCAAGAGGTTATCTGCGGAGGCTAGTGAAATTGTGTCCTATGACATAGGAAGTACCTCTAAAAAGAAAAATCCCAAGACTCAAACAAGAATATTGGAAACTGAAAATCAGCCTAGTGATGAGGAAATAAGTGAAATAGAAAAGAAGGTTGATCAATCCCCCAAGGATGAAGAAAAGAGAATGCCATCTCCAAAGGAGAAAGAAGAGGAAAAAGTACAGTTGCCACATTATGTGGATATTGAAGATGAACCTGTGGGGGGATTCTTCCCTTTTCTTGAAAAAGTTGAAAGCATACCTAGTACCGAGGAAAATGTACTTCATGCTGATAGAGAAATTCACAATCCATATTTCTCTGTGGACACAGGGGATGCAAAATCTAGTAAAAAAAAGGAGGAATTAGAGAAATTGGAGGCATAAATTATTGAATTAAAATCCCACTTACAAAGGAATGAAGAAAAAATCACCCAAAAATAAGAAGAAATTGAATCACATGCTGAAATTGTAAGTAAAATGGATCAAGAGATTGCAAAATTGACAATGCAGATAGAGCAAAAAGACAAGGTCATTGAGTAGTTGTAGTACCAAATACAACAATGGAATCAACAAAGAAAGCAACATATGGTTGATCTGTTTGAGAAAGATAAGCACATCCAAGGTTTGAAAAATAATTTTATACAAATGTTTAATGCTTTTGAAGAAGAAGAAATAGGCAAGAAGTTGAACTTAATGCTTCTATGAGTAGAATTGTGGAGTTAGAGCAACACTTGTAGGAAAGTGACACTAAGTCAATAATGGAATCCAAGGGAACACAAACTGAACCAATTTTTTTAGAATGGTTCTAGGTATGTATCCCCCCATTATTGATGAAATGGATGGAGAGATGCTACTTCTTAAGGGATGTAGAATTTGAAAATAATAGGCTAAAAAAGGAGTTAGTACTATTAAAAGAATCATTTCACAAAGCATATAGAGCTAAACAGGATGCTTGTGAAATTAGTGAGTTATTGTTGGCTTGTAGAAGACCATCTAGGTTGTATTATATATTCCTCAATGAACAACTCCTAAGATGGAAATTACTTAGAATTCGCCATAACCAGCCACATGACCCTGATGATAAAGAATTTGTTAAGATATTTATTGAGTCAACTCCTGGTCAACAAGATTTATTATGTGAATTCTTTGTCCATAATTTTCTCTTGGAAGAATATACATATTTTTTATGTTAATTTATTTGTGGGAGAAGTTAAGTTGAGATCATTCATGTCCACAATGCTTGATCATATTCACTGGCAGGATCGGTCAAGGGAGTATGCACATGCAGAGAAAATCATTGGATTGCAAATGAGATACCCCCATAGGAATCCTTTCTATTTCAAGGCATAGTTTTTGGGTGCTCAACTTAGAGAGAATGCACAAAGAAAGTATAATAATAACCTTCGGTTGTGCCATAATCATTTTCAAGATCAAGGACCAAAGTTAATAGGGAAAACTTGGCATGCATGTGAAGAAAGGTATATCCCTCTTCCTATGTATCTCAAGAAAAGATAGGTAACTTCACTTCTTAATATTAGATGGTCCTACAGAAGAGTAACCTTGATCAATATCCTTGAGCAATTAAAATTTAACTAGATTGGCATGAGGTATAGACCACCTCTACTTATTTCACCACCCCCTGCAACATATATCAACACATATCAGAGTGATGATAGTTTTGAAAGATGGGTACAAAGGGTCAATTTTCATTAGGGATTTCTAAAGGAACTAGAGGAATTAGATATAGAGGCAAATGATTTGTATGATCTCAATGCTAAACATGAGGAATTGAATAAGAATTGAGGAAATGAAGGGAAGGGAGCACACCAAAGAGAAAGAGGACCTACTTGGGCTTAGCAAGGGGAGGAAATGATGAGGTAAAAATAACCTCATCAATATAATGAACTAAATACTTAACCTCACATCTTTTAGCCATCCTTACCCTACCAATTAATTGTCTTTAGGATATGCAATTGCTTTCTTTTTGTGAAAAGGCGTACAATCTTTATTTCTTGAAATTAGTCGAAATAAGCTAACTTGAGTTGACTTAATGGTTTAGTTTTTGAGCATTGCACATGTCAACTTCAACAATTGGCTATCATTCTAGTCAAAGAGGTTTTAACATAGACTTCAACACCATTAAAGACAAGCGAATGAGCACTAGAACTTTAGGGGCATACATGATGGACCAAGTTTTTGTAGTTTTTGTTATTTTTAGTTTTAAAGACTTTATGGCTCGTGTCGAACCCCTTTAATGATTCATGTCATGGGATTTAAATTCTATTAGTTGTTGACAATCAGTTGAAGACTTTACCAACTGAAAAGTAGGATTTTATTAGTTGCTCTTATATAAATATGTAACTGTTGAAAACGATAATACACAGAAGAATATCATTATGTTGTCACTATGTTTTTTGAGTTACACTCTTAATATGAATAAAATGAGTTTTACCTGCCACCTTTGGAGTTACTGAGTAATGTGAATGGAGTTATTTTGAATGAAGTAATTTTGGAGTTACCAGTGTATGTGATCTGAGCTAGGAATAGGAGCACCCGAGAGCTAGCCACTTGAGGGGTTGTAGATTAGATAGATAAGTATTCTACTTTTAATTTTATACTTTCATTTAGTAGATAATAATTGGAATCAAATTTTATTTTCATGTATGTAACTCTGTTAAGATTAATCCTGTAGGTTATAGCTAAGTCTGTAGTCTTTGAGTTTAGTGTCTAAAGTTCCGGAGCACCTTCTTTCAGTTGTTTCAGATTGTTATATTGTCTTTTGTTAGTTGTTTAGATTTTTATCTTTTGTTAGATCAATGTTTCCTAGCTTCTTTACAAGCTTTACTTCTTCAACAATTTATACATTTCTTAGTTTAGTTGTTATGCGTTATAGTTTTTTGCTTTCTAGTTTAGTTATTTCAAGTTTTCTAGATAAATGATTTCCTGCTTTCTAAGTTTAGTGGCCTCTTTGTTTAGAGTTTTATTTTAGTTTTCCAACATCTACGAAACCCGAGGGAGATATTCAAGATGTCTTCTATTGCATATAGCCTTTGAACACTACCCAGTCAATATATTAATGTATTTATCAACTAAAGTGTTAGGACCTAATGACAACCTATCACTCGGTATTTCCAAATGTAATCCATTTGGTGAGCGCCAAATTTGGCACTCACTAAATATGAATGCTAGGTTTTTAGAATACATTGTGTTGAAGTGTTTCTTTTTTTTTCGTTATCTTTGTCTTTCATTACTAGATAAACTATATATATGAAATAAACATTTAATTTGTGGAAATTTACATATGGAAATTTCATTTCTTATAATTTAAGTTATATTTCATGTATATAGTTTCAAGATGTTTAAGACTGGTTTCAGATCTCTTGGAGTTATAATGAAAATTCTAGTTTTTGGAAGATCTTATAATTTTTTAGACTTAGTCCAGTTTCAGTAATCAACATGTCAAATCTCAGTAATCAAGAGGCCAAATTTTAGTAATCAACAAGTCGTATGATCTTTCTCTCTATATCCTACTCATTGTTTATCTCTTATACTCAAGACCTCTCTCTCTCTCCCTCCTTCCCTCTCTACTTTTTATCTCCCTCCCTCCCTCCTACTCTCTCTCTCTCTCACCTCTATCTCCCTATCTCCCTCCTTCCCTCTCTAATTTTCTCCATCTCCCCTCCTCTCTTTATCTCTCTTCCTTCCTCCCACCCACCTTCCCTCTCTACTTCTCTCTATCTAACCTATCCCTCTATACCTCTTTCTCTCTTCCTCAATCTTTCCCTCTCATAATCTCTCCACCTTCCTCCTACCCCCCTCTCTCTCTCTTTCCTTCTCCCCTCTCTCAACCCTCTTTCTCTATCACTCTCTCCTTCCCTCTCTACTCTCTATCTTACCATTCTCTCTCTCTCTCTCTCTGTGTTCTCTCTATCTCACCTCTCTCCCTCCATCCCTCCCTCTTTATTTTTATCTATCTTGGGCCCCTCTCTCTATCTCTCTCTATCTACTTCTCTCTATCACATCTATCTCTCTCACTTCTCCCTCTCTTCCCTCTCTCTCCCCTTCCCTCACTTCCTACCTATCCTCCCACCATCTCTCTCACCTCTCTCCCTCCTCTTTGCTTACCTCTCTCTCTCAATATCCCCACCTTCCCCCCTTTTTTCATCACATCTCAGTGCACATCAAAGAGAGAGAGGAGGGTGGGGTGTGAGAGAGAGTGAGGCAGGAGGAGGAGAGACAAAGAGGCAGGCAGAGAGGAGGAAGATACAGGCAGAGACGGATAGAGACAGAGATAGCAGAGAGGAAGGAGAGAGAGGAGAGAGAGGAGGAGAGAGAGAGAGAGAGAGAGAGAGAGAGAGAGGAGAGAGAGAGAGAGAGAGAGAGAGAGAGAGAGAGAGAGAGAGAGAGAGAGAGAGAGAGAGAGAGAGAGAGAGAGAGAGAGAGAGAGAGAGAGAGAGAGAGAGAGAGAGAGAGAGAGAGAGAGAGAGAGAGAGAGAGAGAGAGAGAGAGAGAGAGAGAGAGAGAGAGAGAGAGAGAGAGAGAGAAGTAGATAGAGGAGGAAGGTGGAGAGATTGAGAGAGGGAAGGAGGAAGGGAGGGAGACATAAAGAGGAATAGAGGGATAGGTAGGTAAAGAGAAGTAAATAGGGAAGGGGGGATGGAAGGAGAGGCAGGGATGGAGAGAGAGGTGAGAGAGAAATAGAGAGAGAGGTAGGTAGAGAGAGGGAGGTGGAGATAGAGATAAGTAGAGAGGGAAGGAGAGATGGAGGGAGAGGTAGAGATGGAGAGAAAGTAAAAGAAAGAGAGGTAGGTAGAGAGAGGGAGGGGAGATATAGAGTAGAGAGGGAAGGAGACATAGGTAGGAAGGGGGAGAGAGGTGAGAGAGAGATAGAGAGAGAGATAGATAGGTAAGGAGGAAGGTAGAGAGATTGAGAGGGAAGGGGGGAGGGAGGGAGAGAAAAAGAGGTATATAGGGATATGTTATATAGAGAGAAGAAGAGAGTGAAGGTTGGTGGAAGGAAGAGAGAGAGAGAGATCTCACCTCTCTTCCATACCTCTCCCTCCCTCCTCTCTCTTTGTGTCCTTCCCCCTCTTTCTCTCTCACTCTCCCTCTCTCTCTCTCTCCCACTTCTACCTCCCTCCCTCCCTCCTTCCATCTCTAATTTTCTCTATCTCCCCCTCTCCCTCCTTCCCTCTCTCTCTCTCTCTCTCTTTATATATCTCTCTCCACTCTCTATCTTCCTCTCTCCCTCCCTACCTCTCCCACCCTCCCTCCCTCTGTCCCTTAGTCTCTCCATCTCTCTCTTTTTCTCTTTCCTTACCTCTCCCTCCCTCCTCTCTCTCTCTACTCTCTCTCTCTCTATTGTCAGAATTAGGATAAAAGGATAAAGTTATGTAACACTTTTATAATTCCAAAGGTTGACCAAAAGTGTGACACAATTCTATACTTTTACCCATAAGACATTATGTATAATAATAAAATTATAAAATAAGGAACTTAGTTTGTACTTTTTCACATATGTAATTTGACTATTAAGTGATACTAGTTGAAAGCGAGTGAGAGTGCAACTAAATTTTTATTATCAATTATGGGTCATACTAAAGTTAAACAAGCATTGTATTAGTTTTTTGGTAATTGAAATAGTAAATTCCTACATTACTTTCAACTTTCTATTACTATAAGCCTTCAATTTAAATAATTTTTAATCTTAGGGTTTACAATTACATATACCATCATCATAACAAAAGAGAAAGGAAAAAATAAAATAAAATATGCTAAGCCACATAATACCTAGCTTTTATTGATGAGTATTATAATATTTAGGATCTCATGATCACCATTAGGTATATCTTAGAGCTTAGAAATATGTGTGAGTCCAAGGAAAATAATGAAAATTTTGTTAACCAACAAAGTGTCATTACACTACAACAAGTTGGATTGGGATGCATAATGTTCCAAGATATTTTATCTTGTCCAAAATTTGTCATGGTATGTGCCCAAAATTATGATGAAAACATAAAGTAATTATTAACAAAAATACCCACGAATAAATCTTGTTTATTACTATATAAAATCTTGGTGTTAGGTTATGGTTTCAACTTGAAGAATTTAGAATTGAACCCATTAACCTAGACATGATTTCCAATGATTATGAAGTAGCCAATCAAAGTGTTAAAGAAAAATTTCTTGAAGTAGTACCCAACCAGAAGTCTCGTTATGTAAATACAATTTTTAAACATTGGGTTTAAGATATATTATTTCTATTCTAGCATTTTGCTTTGGATTGGATAGTGATAAACAAGTGGATGGAACCCTCCCTGAAATGGTATACAATATTTATTATTATTAGACACCCATTAGATACAAATTTATTTAGCACATTGTAGAGTCCATGTTTAAACAAATTTTAATGATTAAAGGAGATTGCAACACTAAGACCTTTAGCTTCACAACCTACTTGTGTTATTTATTTCTATGAAAATTTAGTGGAATGTTTTAGGTAAAAAAAAATCACATTTAATCCTATTCAAATGATTAGGGGAAAATGAATATGTTGTTCCTAATAATTTAGTGGACCCATAAGATAAGGATGTAAGATAATAGAAGGAACTAAAATCATTTTTTAGAGTACTTCTTGGCTCTAATTTAAATACAATTATACATATTCTATTGTCTAAATTATCTATGAATTGTAGAGATTTCATCCAATTGGGATCATAAATATAATTTATTGACTCCAGTATTTCATGGAGAAATATATAGTGCTAAGATTTTATAGATCATGAGTAAAGCCCTAAATAATTTCAATCCATGTTATAGAGAGGATTTTTGTATTAGAATATATAATACATGGATATTATAGATCTCAACTATACTTTGTTATCTATTTCCTTCCATATCTTTTTCATGTGGAGGGTTTACATTCAAGAGAAAAGCATTCATGCTATAACATGCAATTTTATAATTTTTTAAGTTTAACATTGAATCTCACTAGTAGTATGATCCATTTGAAGTGATTAAAAAATGTCAAGGCTAATAAAAATGGTAAGTAAAATTCAACACCAAAGTAAACTCTTGCTCAAAATATTGAAAAACATGAGACCTAGGGATGAGATAAAAAACCTAAAGAATTTACTAGTGATAAAGGTATTACTTTTCAATAATTGTTGATAGAAATAATGGGATTGCATCTATAGGAACATACAAGGGTAGATATTCCAATTAGAAGATAAAATAGTTTTTATAAAAGAATTACATAATAAATTTAGCAATAAAAACAAACAACAATCTCTAAGAGAAAATTGTGTAGATGCTAAGTGGTTACAATAAAAAACAATTGTTTTTTGGTTTATGAGGAAAGTGAAAGAAAATTCATAGCCATAATAAACTATTTCTATGTAAACCCATGATAGAAAAATATGTAGACAATTTGGATTCCACAATTCAAAATAATAGACAAACATAACAACAAGATGGCACAAGATATACTGTAGGAAAACCTTTATGAAGAAAAAAATTAGCCTCCAAAAACATTCATATTCAATGTATTATCTCATGAGAAAAAAATAATATACACTTTTAGAGTCTACATGAATATATTTGAAGCATCAAAATCCTTGATTTCACCCCATGTGAATAAGAAAATGAGAATTATGTAACCCCACATCCCAATCCATGTTTCATCTCTTTACATATTCAACGTACAAGAGATGTTCAATCAACCTTAGCCAACAAGCCACATGTTATATAGCCAACTTATCCAACCACAACTACTCATGCACTTGATTTTATACAAAGATGATTACATAAAACCACTAAGTGTCTATTAAATAAACCATATCTTATAAAATAATTTAATCACTTACTTTTTGGTACTAATTTTTCCTTTCTTGGTTCTAAGTTTACTCAATATTAAATATTTTTTCAATGTACAAAACCACATTAAATATTTATCCCAATGTTATATAACATATTTTTCGTAGATGAGGGCATTGGTGATTCAGATGAGGACAACAATGATGATCCTTGCTGGTGGTTGGATGTGAGGGGTCGCCTCTTCTAGCCTCCCTTTGACCTTGTTTGTTTGGACTCTTTGGTGGTGTTGTTGCTTGCATTGGCATTGGTTCTTGCCTTGGTTGGGATGTTCTGCTCGCCTCAGCTAGGTTTGGGTTCCTTTATTTTTGTGGGGCTAACTATTTGGTCGTGGCCTTTCCTACCTTTGTGGGATGGTTGTTCGAGTTCTTTTGGCTTGGTATCCTTGTTGGCTTCAATTTGGTTTTTTCTTGTTTTCCCCTGGTGCATGTTGGAGTAGTGCTTCACTTGCTCTTTGAGGCCGTTCTTGGCTCTTTTTTTCATTTCTTTTATTGGCTGGTGTTCGGGGTCTTGTTCTACCCTTGTTTGCTTCCTGCTCCTATGAGGGTTAGTGTGTTTCAAATTGTGGTTTTTGGGTGGCATTTGGTGTTTCCTCTTTATGGCTCATCCCTGGCTCTTGGGTTCTACTCTATTGTTGGCATCAAGGTTTTAGGTTGCTAGTTTTCTTTGATCTTGGGTTCCTTTTCTGCCTTGTGGTTCTCCTCTTTGGTGTTGGTCTTTGATTTGCCCTGTTCCTTAGTTGAGGGACTAAACCCATTTTTTTTCTCTTCTCCCTCTCTTTAATGCTCTCTAGATTTTGGTTGGAGACTATTGTAAAGGTTGGATTTTTGAACTCTTGGGGTTCTATTTTGCTCTGCTTGGGTCGGGGTTCTTATTCTTTTGTAATCTAGCTTTGGAGCATCCTTTTTCCTCTCTTTTGGCCTTTGGTTTGATCCTCTTGGTGAACTTCTCTAAGTCTCACTATTTTTCTTTCTCCCCTCTGGTGCTTGGCCCCTTCAAGCTTGGGTTGCTTGAAAGTTTCATTTTTTGTTGTGCTTCTGCCTGTGGTTCTGTTTCTCTAGCACAGGTGGTTTGAGGTGTTGGGTTTCTTTGGGGAGCTTAGTTGAAAATGGTGGATATTTCAGCTCTTGTTGGTGATGTGTACAAAGACCCTTTGGACATGATAAAGTTTTTTGACTTGCTTGCTCAAGTAGTGGTTGAATTTTGGGAGTTCCAAAAATGTGGCGAATTTCTAGATTTAAACTATTTGTCTTGGATGGATCTGATTTCTAAGTCTTTCTGGAAAGCCATGGTGCTTCTTTTACTTATGTTTTCTATGAATTTTCTTTCCTCAGGAGTGTGTAATTTCTTCCTTTCTCTTCAAAAGGTGTCCCCTATAGAGGTGGAGACCTGGCCTATTGAGGTGGCAAAGGGTTTTGTGGGCGTGGGTGGTTGTTCATACTTCTTCAATTGGTCTTCTTCATTGCTACTCCTTTTGAGGTGGAGGCCACTCCTATTGAGGTGGATTTTTGGTATGCGGGAGAGCCTTTGCTATTGTGGTAAGAACTCTCATGGTGATTTCTCCTATAGAGGCGGAGAGGCAAGTTGGTTGGCGTGGCTTTTCTATTTCATCTGATTTACTCCTTTGTATGACTCAGAAATTGGTTCTTTGAGAGAAAGGATTGCTACTGTTTTGTTGCTTCATGGAGTTTTGATGGGCTCCATTTGTTGGACCATTCTTATGCATTACCCACCCTTGGGGGGTTGCTATTTCAAGTTGCTATTTTGGTAGCAAGGATGGTGGCCTTTTATGCTGGCTGTGAAGCCTGATTTGAAGAATATTTGTGGTTTAGGTCCATGTAGACCTGTTTTATTAGCTATGAGGCCTGTTTGTTGGTTGTGGGGGTCTTGGTCCCACTTATTTCCGCTTGTAAAGGCTTGAAGACTATCTAGTTCTATCACCCTTGGGGTGACTGCTATTTTTTGGCATTGTTGCCTGTCCTACTTTTGTTGTTTTGTTTGCTTTGTTTGCAGTTTCTTGTTGTTGTCTTATCATGTTGTTGTTCCATATTTGTTGTATTAATTGCTAATCTTTCTTGATGTAGAAGGGTTAGGTCCCTTTCAAAATCCCTGCTTACCTAATAAAAAACATATAAAGTGGCCAAAATATCTAATCCATGTGATACATACATCCATAAATCCCCTAGGTGCACTACAAATAATATTAAATTTATAATCTAACATTATGCAAGGTGAACAAAATAACTTATCCTAATATTTTCCCACTTGTTGTATACATTACTTAAGGTGTCAAAAATGAACTCAAACATCATGGGAACAATCCCTATAGCCAACATGTACCATCAAAATATCCAATTTCTCCATGTGCTCCATAATGATACCTATATTAATAACCAAGGTGACAACCATCTCAAACAAGAATCCTCTCATCTTCCATCATGATAATACACAAAAATTAATAATCAACTAAAAAATACACCACATTAAAATTTTCATATAGAAGCATAAATCCTACCTTAACTCAATATCCGAAAAAAATACTATTGGTTCCTAAATCAACACTCCTAAATCCTAGGTCTTATCTCTATCTTCAAGGTTAGAGTTTTATCATCAAGAAAGGAAAGCTTAGATGATCATCAATTGTAGTAACCCATACCCTTTGGAGCAAGAATTATCATGATTACATTAGTTTGATAATGCTATGGTGTTAAACTATTTTTTTTTAAAACAATTTGAATTTAGTAATTTATTTTCATCTAGATATGCATATTTAAATAGTCTAATGTTTACAATTTGTATCCACTCACTTAATTCTACATTATAAAATTATACAAGACCAGATAGATGCCTCATAAAAATATCAGAACATTGCTAATTCATTCCTAATGTAAATTCATGATTCCATATTCAATTTGGTGGGAAAAATATGGTGCAGGAGCACTTTGTTGCATTCAAGCCTCCATGAGGCCAATTTGTAAAGGAGTGTTTAATGTGTGCTTAGGGGTCATTCAATAAGGTATTTCAAGACCATTATAATGCATTTGAGTTATTTTCTAGGCATTTGGATAAGTTATGTAGTCATTTTGTCTAATTTGCAAAAATTGCCAAATGTGGTTAAATGACACATGAAGAGTCAATTGCCAAATTTGTAATAAGAGTCAAGGGATTTAGGTGTTTTAGGGTCCATTGGGACCATCTAATAGCATTTTAATTTTTTGGAGGGTCTTTGGAGTCAAAAAATGCACAAATTGCATATTTTGTAAAAAGTTATATGGAAAATGCAAAAAAAATGTAAATATGGAATATGAAAGGTCATTAGAGTTTTAGGAATTGGTAGGAAGTTTGAAATTAGTTAGGAAGTTGTAGAGTCTATTTTAAATTCCTTTAAAAAGGCATTTTGTACGTTTGAAACTTCGTGGGTGGTTGAAATTTGAAAAGGCACAATGAAAAACACTATTTTTAGTTATTTTCTTCAGAATTTCATTGTTTCCGGCCTTTCCACGGATTTGTACAGGATCAAATGATTTGGTAATGGTTTTTAAGTGATAATAAAATTAATCACCTGCCATTTGGATTTTATTTCATGAAGATTGGTGGAATATTAAGTGAGATATTGTAATTTTTGTAGAAATTGCCAAAACCTTGATTTAGGGTAATTTTCAGCATATAATTTTGGGTTTCTCTCAATTTATCCATTGAAATTCGATAAGATTTGGTGGAAATATTCTTAGTAACATCTACTTTCATATTTTTTGAAGTTTTAGATCGAATGGATAAGGTTTAAGGCATGGAAAATGAAGTTTTAGAATATAAAATCTATGTACTGACAGAAAATAGAGTCTTGCATGTGATTAACACCTAGGGTTTGCAAAGTTTATTGAGGGAATGAACTTTTGAAGGTGTAACAAGCTTAGGAAGATTGAATTTAATGTGTTCCATGTGATGGTTCAAATGAATTATGTTTGGAGGCATACAAACCAATAAGCCTTATTTGTTGCAGACCAAATTAGGCTTAAGCATAGATAGAAATAGTCATTTTTGACTCAAGTGTTCCAAAGGACCTCATGTCCATTTTATAATATGTTTTAAACAAGGATAATGGGTATATAAATATATTATTTTCTTGAAGTTTTAGTGTATATTTGAAAGAAAACTTCTGACAGTCCTTTGGAGGCTTAAAACATTGGGACAAAAAATGAAGATTATGTATGGTTATTTGATGAAATGTTTTGAATAAAGTTTAGAGGATGGTCTAAATTGTTGGTGCAGGAATAAATACATTGTTTTGTGACTTTCGAAAAGAGGAATGGGCTTGGAGGATGGAGTTGATGTGTTTAGTGGCCTAAAATGGCCTAATTGCTATTATGACAATCTATTTTGAAATTTCTTATGTTTGTGTTGTATAAATTGAAGATTTGGATTGAGATAGACTTTCTAATGTTGCCTAAGGTGTTTGAGAGATTTGATAGAATTTTGGAGCTCTAAAATAGTGTTTTTTTTTATTGAGTCAAGGTTTGTGAAGGAAAAGTGAACTAATGGTGAGTAATCAAAATGAGATTGTTTTGAGTTTTTGTTAAATGAGATTGAAAGTGAATTTTCTTCCTTTGTGCTCTACATTAGTTTGGTATCAGAGCCTGAAGATGCTTTGGGAAATTTGTTTGTGGGTTGTGTGTGTGGTTGCTTGCAGGTTGGTGCAGTGAGAAATTCCAAGAGACTATGTGAGTGGATAGACCTAGGTGCGGCAGAGTGTTAAGATGGATTTAGTGAGAAGATTGGGAAGATATTTATAGGCAGAGGAAGAGAGGAAAAAGAAGCAAGAGGAAAAAAAAAGGAAGAGAAAAGAGGAAGAGATGAGGCAAAAGGAGATTGAAGAATTAAAGTAAAGGATAGATCAATTTCTCAAAAGAGTCACAAGTTGGCACTTGAAGATCAAGAAATGGGTCATATGGCCTATTGAGAATATTAGGATAAAGAGAAGACAAGCGAGAAAGAAAGCTAAGAAGATGAATACTATGTTGAAGGAAAAACAAAGCAAACAAGTTGCAACAGTTATTGTTGATGATGAAGAATTCAAACAAGTAGAAAAATAAGAGCATTTAGAGGTTGAAGGCCTTGAAGACATGAAGACAAAAAATGTAGAAGAAGATTCAATGGTAAAGGTAGAAGAAGATGATGGAGAGATCTCTAAATCTGATGAAGAAGAGGAAAAAGGTGGAATGGATTTGCTACTGAGGTATGAGACTGAAAGGTTTACTTCATTATTTCATAAGGATATTAATGGCTTATTTAGTTTTCTCCACATGTAATCTTATGTTCATGAAGAGGCAGCAAAAATAGAGACATTATGGTTGTAGGAAAATCAAGGTGCAGGGATTGTGGATGAGTTTGAACATGTACATGATGGGAAGATGGAAAGAAGATACCTTCTTCTTATTGTGTTTGTAATTTAAAGGAAGACAAAACCATGGGTTAAGATGAAGATGAAATTTTTTGTGATTTCTGGCAATAGTGAAGATTCATTTCTATTTGCAGGTCCTTACTCTTTGCTCCCTCAAGGGACTTGAGTTTTTTCTTCAAGGGGAGAATGGTGTAGGAGCACTTGTTACATTCAAGCCTCCATGAGGCCAATTTGTAAAGGAGTGTTTAATGTGTGCTTATGGGTCATTCAATAAGGTCTTTCAAGACCATTATAATACAATTGAGTTATTTTCTAGGCATTTGGATAAGTTATGTAGTCATTTTGTCTAATTTGCAAAAAATGCCAAATGTGGTTAAATGACACATCAAGAGTCAATTGTAAAATTTGTAATAATATTAAAGGGATTTAGGTGTTTTAGGTTCCATTGGGACCATCTAATAGCATTTGAATTGTTTGGAGGGTCTTTGGAGTCAAAAAATGCACAAATTGCATATTTTATAAAAAGTTGTTTTATGGAAAATGCAGAAAAAAATGCAAATATGGAATATGAAAGGTCATTAGAGTTTTAGGAATTGGTAGGAAGTTAGAAATTAGTTAGGAATTTTTAGATTATGTTTGAAATTCCTTTAAAAAATCTTTTTGTACGTTAGAAACTTGGTGGGTAGTTGAAATTTGAAAAGGCACAATGAAAAACATTGTTTTTAGTAATTTTCTTCAAAATTTCATTGTTTCCAGCCTTTGCATAGATTTGTACGGGCTCAAATTCTTTGGTAATGGTTTGTAAGTGATAATAAAATTAATAACCTTCCATTTGTATTTTATTTCATGAATATTGGTGGAATATTAAGTGAGATATTGTAATTTTTGTAGAAATTGCCAAAACCCTGATTTAGGGTAATTTGCAACATATAATTTTGGGTTTCTCTCAATTTATCCGTTGAAATTCGATAAGATTTGGTTGAAATGTTCTTAGTAACATCTAATTTCATATTTTTTTAAGTTTTATATTGAATGGATAAGGTTTAAGTCATGGAAAGTGAAGTTTTAGAATGGAAAAACTATGTACTAACAAAAAAAAAACAAAGTCTTGTATGTGATTAGCACCTAGGGTTTGCAAAATTTATTGAGGGAATGAAATTTTGAAGGTGTAATAAGCTTAGGTAGATTGAATTTAATTTTTTCCACGTGCTGGTTCAAAGGAATTAAGTTTGGGGGCATATAAACCAATAAGCCTTATTTGTTGTAGACCAAATTAGGCTTAAGCATAGACAAAAATAGTATTTTTGACTCAAGTGTTCCAAAGGACCTCATGTCCATTTTATAATATGTTTTAAACAAGGATAATGGGTATCTAAATATATGATTTTCTTGAAGTTTCAGTGTATATTTTGAAAGAAAAATTTTGACAGTCCTTTGGAGGCCTAAAACGTTGGGACATAAATGAAGGTTCTGTATGGTTATTTGATGAAATGTTTTGAATGAAGTTTAAAGGATGGTCTAAATTGTTGGTGCAGGCATAAATACATTGGTTTGTGACTTTCACAAAGAGGAATAATATGCATATCTCAAGTAGACAACATTGTCTACATATTTCTGATATCTAAATTCCAATGTGTGAAAATTCTATTGCATCTACCGATTATTAATCTCCTATCTATATAAATTATTTGACTAGTGAAAATTAATTCACAAAAAATATTGAAAAATAACACAACTACATTTTCACAAATAAAAATCACAGCAATAAGGAAGAAAATATGCAAAACAATGAACACAATATTTTTGGACAAATTGTCCCTGGAAAAATCCCTAAGGGAAAACCATTTTAGTAGATGAGGAATTTTATTAAACTTCAACAAATCAAGAGATACATAAACTGCTTGCCTCTTACTAGTAGAGCTCCGACAATATTTCTTCTCTGGAAATTCTTCCCTCAATTTCTCCTACTGAAATTCCACTGCTGCTATCCCCAACACTATCACTACGCTCTTGCTATCACTGTAAATTTATTTGTTATCACTACAAATATTTCTCAAGTGTGTGTTCTACAATGCCCATTGATCCCCTTTTATAATCATCTCATTGAAAAACCAATGGCCACAATTTAATCCCAATCAATGGCTAAGATTAACTAGAATCTAAAAAACCCTAACTAACTAGTTTCTAGAAGTCTCTAGAGGAATCAAATAATTAATTAATTAATATTCTTGGGTTTGGAGACACCTGTCCAAGCTACATAAATTAACATTCCCTCTTAACGAGGAAGTTTTTCTACATGACACCCAACATATCTTTGAAGAAGATGAATTTCTCCTTCCCCATTGCCTTTGTTAAAATGTCTGCTACCTATTGATTTGTAGGTATATACTGTAGCTGAACAATTTTCTATTGTACACAATCCCTGATGAAGTGATACCTGATGTCTATATGCTTAGACCTATCATGAAACACCAAATTCTTAGACAACCTGATGCAACTTTGATTGTTATAGTGTATCACCATAGTCTCAACCCTCTGACCAAACAAGGCTACTAGTCAACAACATCTGAAGCCATATCGCCTTACACGTTGCCATACTAGCTTCTATGTATTTTTCTTATGTAGAACTTAGAGCCATGAACTTATACTTCCTACTGTACCAAGAGACAACTCCTGATCCCAAGCTAAAGCAACACCCTAAAGTTATTTTCATGTCTGTTGTATTGCCTTCCCAATCTGTGTCAGTATAGCCTATCAACTCGATTGTACCATGAAAATACTGCAACACATTCTTTGTCACTGTCCAATGCACTCTCTTCAGCTCAACCATAAACTGACCAAGAGAGTTTATTGCAAAGGATATATCTGGCTTGGTGTTGACCAAATACATGAGAGACCCAATGAACTACATGTATAAGGTTGGGTCTACATCCTTCTCCCTAGATGAGTCTACCTTCTTCCAATTCATTATCATAGGTTTAGACATGGCAATCCTCTATCTCGAACCTCCTCAAGATTTCAATGTAGTATTTTCCTTGTCCAAGGAAAATATCTCCAGCTGTCTGCCACACCTCCATGCCTAGAAAGTAGTGTATAAGCCCCAAATCCTTCATCTCAAACTTTGCTGCAAGGTCCCTCCTGCACTCCTCTATGATCCCTAGTGAACCTGTTAAAAACAAGTCATCCATATATAGAACAAGAATGAGAACCTCACCCCCAACCACCGAGTAGTAGAGGTTAGCATTTGCTTCACTCTTCACGAATCCCACTTCCTGCAAGTATCTATCAATGTGCTCAAACCACGCCTTGGGAGCTTGCTTGAGTCCATACAAAGCTCTCTTCAATTTGCACACATGGGTTTCATTATTGTGTGCTACAAAACCCTCCAGTTGTTTTATGTATACCTCCTCTACCAATTCACCATTAAGAAACATTGTCTTGACATCCATTTGATGGATCTACCAACCCATTTGTGTTGCAAGTGAGATCACAGATCGTATAGAAGTATAATTGGCCACTGAAGCGAATGTCTCCTCCTAGTCTATTCCCTCCTTCTAAGAGAACCCCTTGGCCATGAACCTTGCCTTGTATTTCTTGATGCTACCATCTGCACCATGCTTTATCTTATAGATCCAACGTGATCCAACCACCACCCTATCTATCAATCTAGGCACAACCTCCCACACATCATTTTGCACTATTGATGTAAATTCCTCAACCATCGCATCTCACCACACCTGCTATTGTGCAGCCTCCTGATACCTGGAAGGCTCGCTATCTACCAATTGACTAACTAATGCCAGATAGTCATTATACCTAGCCGATTGTCTTTGTTGTCTACTGCTCATCCTAGGAGCACCCAAAAATTCCTAAGTATCCCTATGTGTCTATTGAACTTCACGGTTCCTATTGTCAACTGTAGAGGATGAAACAAAAACCCCCATGTCTTCTTGATGCATCTCTTGGATCTATTGCATCTGTTGCTCCATACTTTGAGAAATCTCAGCACCTAGGCCTATGCTTGTACTAGTAACTATTCTCGAGCTTTGTTGCCCCTGATCTAGTTGCGCGATCCTTGGAGCTTTTGTTGGATGCTTACTTTGATCATCTGCTAGCAAATATTTGGACCTCTTGAATGCCTTGTCCTCCATGAATTTTACATCATGCCTGTAGTAGTCATGGAAAATATACCGACACACTTGATCCGAATTTACTAACATCATTTTGTCCTGAATCATTTTCTTAGCTAGTCATCACCTTTCATCCCTTAATTGGGTAAATCATTTTTATCTAATTAAGTTGTCATCTTCCTATTAATTAAATTAATCAATATGATCTAATTAACCCTATATATCTATTTAATTAAATAATTCATTTTATTTAATTAAGTCCTAAAGTCATCTTATTAAATTAAATAAATTAAACTTTATTTGATTTAATCTAACATCACCCTTCTTTAATTAAATAAGTTAAAATCTTTTATTTAATTAAATATAAATCATATTCTTCTCAACTTTGATTTAAATCAATCCAAAAATCTAAATCAAATTGTCACATCAACTAATCCCCTATTAAATTATTTAAACCCTGATTAATTTAATCCTAATCACCTGAATCCTCTATATTTTGCAACTTGCACCAATAAATCATTTCTTTGATTTATTAATTCCCTAATTACCTTCAAAATGACATCAACAAGGGAATATTCCTCCAAGTTTGAAAATCTCTCCAAATGGATTTTCCCTTCCAACAAGGTATTCATTTCCTCTTACATGTCCTTGTGCATTGAGCCAAGTGGCATTTAATTCATTCCTTTCTCCCTCCAACAAGTCATTCCACAAATTTGAAATTCCACCTAATATCATTTATTGTGCATATTCATCAAAATGTGCTCAAGCTTCCTCGATTCACATCTTGACAAGTGTCACTTGCACATTGGATGTTGAATGATCGCACATTGCTTCATTTTTTTCATTCCTTCATCTTGTCTTTCTATAAATAGAAGGATTTCCTTTCTATTTTGGATCCACAACTTAGAGAAAAGTTACTATCTTCACATTTAGAGCAATTTCATCCATTTCCATAGCATTTTCCATTATCATAGCTAGGTTATTGCAGATTTTATCAAGGAATCACATTGTTCTTTATCACCAAGTGGATCAATCTTCATCAAGATCATCAAGCTTGCAAAGGAGTTGGGAAAGGGCCAATTTCCACATCAAATTATCACCAATTCCCCCATGGGATTGAGAGTTTGCATGTTTAAATAGGATTTCATTTGCTTTTCTTGTTTTGTTCTTCATTTTCCTTCCTATTTTGAACATTGTAGATGAATTTCATGGGGAATCTTAGTTCTAACTTGCATTTGGATCTAATATTGTGTTTTTTTGCTATGTTTGTGTAGGTCTAGGATTGGGGTTCACATATTGGTGCTAGAAGGAGGGTGAATCTCAAGTTCTTAACACATTTTTTGACAAAATTTCATGCTTTTTTTGTGTCTACAGGAAACTACATTGCTATTAGTCTAATGACACCATACAAGGATGCTACAAACTTCAAACTCAGCCGCTGCAACTTTCTCGCCCAAAAATTCAAAATTTCAAACTGCGACATTGGTCTAATTTTCTGATGCTGGGATCTTTAAATTTCAAACTACACCGCTGAAAAAAACTCCACCGCAATCATGCTCTCTATTCTATTGTAGAGTGCCATTGATAGACCTAGCAGGGCTATACAACATCGCTAACTTCCTCAAACAATGACGTATATGTGGGTTGCACTGTTGGGGTGGGGTAAAGGATCAAATTTTAAGTTTTTTCAACATGTGTTTTTTTGCTTTTGATCATTTTGAGCTATTGACCTATTTTCTACCTCTATTTTTCTTGGATTAATCAATTGTTGTAGGTGGAAGCAATGAAGGAGAAAGGAGGATATTGGAGTGTAACATCATTTATCCACTATATCAAGTGTCTTTAGACACTTTTGGAAGCAATTATAATTCTAAGTCTAAGGATTTTACCCCTTCAAGCTTTTAGGACTCAATAGATTTCAATTTGGGTTTAAAATGAACAAGGAAAAAGGTTTAAAAAGAACTTTAGGAAAACTTATTAGATTTTGTTTAAGGTTAACAATTGAACAAACAACTTTCATCTTTCGCCTTGGTGCTTTAAAAAGAATCAAATAATTGCTTTAAGGATTTAAAATGAACATTTACATCTTTGTTTTGTAATCACTTACCCAAAATAATACCATCAAAAAGACTTATGCGCTTCTCTCATGCCTCACAATGATATTGAGAATCAAAAGGATTTTTGGTGACATTAAGTTGTGTAATTGATTACCTACACACTTCAATTTGGATCCTAAAAATTGAACAAATCTTGTGAGTGTGAGTGGAATATATCTCGTGTGTTCTCTATTTGTTTCTCAATGAAGATTGATCAAACTATGGATGTATTTTCTCACTTTTGTGTTATCTTAGAGGGCCTACCTTGTGGGAAAAAGTAATCACCCAAGGGAATGACCCAACCAGGAACATGCTAAATCCAAGCGACTTCCACCTGGGATATAAGTGTGGGTACTTGAGGAAAGGAAAGTATCACAGGGATTGTTTTTATGAGAAGGGAAACAATGGTCTCTCACAACATGGATGATCCCCCACGAATGAAATGCCAACATTAAACCCCTTGTTTAAAAATGTCAAAATCCCTATCTATTTGTTGGTGCAAGAATAGTCATTCTGAAGCCACCCCACAATTTTACAACTTTTAGTAGAGATGAGAAGTATGCCATGGGATATTCATGGGTACTGATGCTTGGCTAACTTGAGAAGCGAGTGCACTGTAAGGGGGATCCTGTGTAGTCAAGCATCTAATCATCCACTAAAAGTAGGCATAGCTAGATTCGTCCAAGTGGGGAGTCAACAAATATTGTCTCAAATATCCATAGGGTTGTGCATGTTCTTGGAATCAAAACACTTTGCTTCATCATAAACATTGGAAAACAAATGTTCAACATCATCATCAAATTTCAAACCCTTTAGGAAGCAAATAACATTGACAAAATCCAATTGCTATTGCTTTCCCTAGGGATTCTATCCCTAGAGGTTTCTAAACATTTGGATTTATATCTCAATTTTCTTACTAAAGTCAAACATTAGCTAAATTTTTCTTTGATTTCCTTGAGCTCCACATAATATACTTTGTGGGATCAGAAAAAGTTAAGACATTAGACATCTAGTTTCAAAAGCTAATCAAGAGTGTGTTTGTGGTAAAAGGAAGTCATTAATCAAAGCTAAGAATAATTGAACCCCACACATGTGTCTCAAATGATTTCATGCAAAATCAAAATCTGAAAACCAAAGGAAAATCCTCTTAGTCCAAAATATCATCAAAAGCATCTCTCAACACTCTACGAATTCAAACAAAGATTGCTTTTCAACTTTTATAGACGTGCATCAAGGAACAATCCCAATTTATATGAATTATTTTATCAACAAAATCCAAATCTTTTTCGGCAATTTGAGCATCTTGTATGAGAAGGCATGTCCTTCAAAACCGGGCTTTTGTGAGCAAAGATTCTTTTTAGGTACACATAGGATCAAATTCAACCTTCATCCATCTTTCAAACATCAAACAAAAATCATCTCACCAACAACTCTTGAAAATATTGAAACCATCCCTTTATGCTAGACTTTTTTGAAAATCCATGAATCAAAATCCTTGAATCAAAACATCAAAACATTTATGTTTGGCTAAGTATGTGTAGATGTGCCCTTCTCCATATGCTTAGTTTAATTAACATCCAACATCTTGGGATCTATTTTTTCATTATCCAAAATCAAAACAATCCAAAACCAAATCAAGGTCAAAATCAAAATCCAAGAATCCAAAATCAAGATCAAAACAAATCCAAAAATCAAAGAGTCCAAAAAGTCCCAAAAGTCTAGTATCCCCCTCAAGACCTTCTAAAGAGTTTAATCATCCAACTTTCACACATATCACCATCACACTTTGATCCTTAATCATCCTAGCATTTCTCTTTTTGAGCCTCATTTTATGGTTCAAACAAGATCACAACACAAGAAGAACATGGAGTACAACAAAGAAAAATCAACTTCAAGTGACCTAAGTCAAACCCCACCTGAGATCAATCCTATTGGACCTAGTGAGCCGCTAACCGATCTTTCTCTCATAACACAAGATCCTCAAGAGGAAGGGAAAGTGGAAGATATCACCAATACAAGGATGAACCGAGATGAGATCATTGAAATGCTTCAAAACCCCGATAACCACCGAATTTTTAGAACCATGATGAAACTGCATGCCTCCCAATACATGCTTGAATTGGAAAATGAGCTAAACTCCCTTCTGATTTTGATGTAAACACAATTTTGGAGAATCCTTTTATGCCACTTGTACCATTCACCTCACCCACTCAGAGCATTGTCCAACCCATTCCACAATCCACATCATCCATTTCCACCAGACAACCCATTGTAAACAAGGGAAGTGCATTACTCCATGCCCTTCAACAACATCCCCTTGTTAATAATCAAAATTTAGATGCCAATACCATAACGGGTACATCAAGCACCATGCCTCAAAATCCCCTCCACCAATATGTCCCACTCACATTCCATGACTCCAACAACACATCTTTCCACACCACACCAGCATATGCTCTTGACCCACAAGTTTCACTCCCATTGGTACAAGCGAGCATATTTGAACAAGTTGGGCTCTTCGGGGCCTCATCATCACTCATCCAAGGAAGTCTTCCATCACTTCTAGTCCCAATCCCAGCACCACCTCCACTACAAACATCCATATCAATTCCTGGTTTAAGACTTCCTCCTTTACCTAATACAAACCAATCAATCCAAGGCAATCCCCCAAGCACCAATCAAATCATCACATCTAATCCTCCAAATATACCACTGTTATTGCAACAAGTGGTATCCATCCAAGCAACAACATCAATTCTAACACCCCAAAACATAGTCTCTTAAGGACCCAACACCTCGATCACACCATCCACCACAATCGCTCAAAACACATCTCAACCACTCGCTACCACATCTAACATCCCAAATCCACCACCACTGTTTCCAAATCCAAATGCAGCAAGCCAATACAACATAGCACTACAAGCTCATAAAGCCTACCAAAAGGCACTCCAATAATACCAAGCTGCACAAAAAATGAAAACCACTCAACAAGTAGCGCAAACTACTCAGGATTCTTAAGCCGTTCAAGTCGTTTGGGCTGCTCAAGCAGCACAAGTTGCACAACAAGCTGCCTAGGCACAAGGCCAAGCGTTGTTGCAACAACAAGCCGCTCAAGCTTCCCAAGCCACTCAGGCCGCCCAAGCTTCCCAACAAGCAAAAGCATAAGCGCAAGCACAAGCACAAGCATAGGAACAGGCACAAGCATAGTACCTTGCACAATAACAAGCTTCCCAAAAACAAGCGTACCAGTAAGCGCTAAAGCAATACCAATAACAACAAGAAGCAACCTAACTATCAACCCAACAACAAGAATTGTTGGCACAACAACAACATCAAGCTCAAGAACAGGCATTATTAGTGCAACAACAATATGACCAACAACAAGTGTTGTTGGTACACCAATGATTACAAGCATAATTGGCACAAAAAAAAATGCAAACACCATCCACCAACACACCAACCAATCCACCCATACCTCCAATGATTGAACCATCGTAGAACACCTTCATCCCACCCCCTGATCCACAAGATGATGTATCAACACAAATCAAACTTATGTCACATGAAGTGCTTGATCTTCAATTAGGGAATACCAAAAAGCCACCAAAGAACTTGTGCCTCTATCCATTTGACATGAGCATTGTCATGAAACTGTTCCCAAAAGGATTTGAGATCCCAAAGTTTGATAAATATCGTGGAGCAGGAAACCCTAAAGATCACATCAGGGAATTCCAGGTGTATTGCAGGGAGGTCGCATACGAAAAAACTTATCTAATGTGAATGTTCCCTCAGAGCTTGGAAAACATTGCCATTGAATGGTTCTCTCATCTCTTAGGAATCAAAAAAATCCAGGAAATCATAGACACATTTGTGCAAAACCATGCCTTCAACATAGCTATGGATGTGAGCCTAGAAGAACTATCAGCTATGAAACAATCCAAGGGAGAAACATTTGCTTCATTCTTGTAATGTTGGCAATCAAAAGCCAATAGAAGTAAATGGGCTATGCCCGAGGAACAACAAGTGTGCACCATCATCACAAATCTTGACGGACTCTTGTCCTTCCATCTCAAGATGCAATGCATCACAACCTACGATTAGTTGATCCTCAAGGTGCTCAATATCAAACGAGCCCTCATCTCACAAGGGGGAGCTCCTTCTTATCAAGAAATCCACCCATCCACCAACTATAATGATAAACTTCACACATGGGTGAAAAATAGAAACATTACCAACGATGGTGTAGTCGACGCCAAAGTTGTCATCAATGCACCTGGAAAAAACACACCAACACCCCAACAACAACCCCAAAACAACAATCAGAACAATTGACAAGCTAACGCTGTGACTCAGTAACTAAACAATCAAATAGTCAACATTGTGAACGATGAAAGGGGGCCACCCTAGTGAAACAAAAACTCCCCCAAGTGGAAGTACACAACCCTTGGTGAATCAGTTGAATCCATCATGAAGAGATTGGTGGAGGAAAAACTCATCACAATCCCCACATATGGCAACTATCAAGAACCCTTGGTAAAATTACCATGGTATAATGAAAATCACCTTTGTGATTTCCAAAAAATCAAGGGACACACAACTTCCAATTGCATGAGGTTGAAAAACTTGATCCAAGACCTCATTGATGACAAAATCATAAATGTGGAACAACTAGCTGGGAATCAAAATCTCAAGATTTACACGAATCCGATGCCCAACCATAACAAGGGAAATAATAAAAATGATAAAGGAAATGATACCTTGAAAAGTGTGAATCATGTAATTTTTGAGAATATCACCACCCCACAAAAAGATCCTTGAAGAAGCCTTGGCCTCATCTTTTGTCCCCACTAATCTTGATGCAAATCAATTCCAAGATATGGTCACACACCTCACTACACCTCATCTTCTAACGTGTTTAGAATAGGATCTCTCGACACAACCATCTCACAATCATGCACTTCATCTTGAGGCTTACGTTCATAAAAACAAGGTCAAGAGGGTCCTGGTAGATGGAGGTGCAAGGTTGAACATATGCACCATTAAATTAATAAAAAGCTTGGGATTCTTTGAATATGTTGTTGAAAAAGGAAAATGCATGACCATCTGAGCCTACGATGACCAAGAAAGAGTGTCTCAGGGCACAATCCAACTACCTATTCAAGTAGGACCAACCATCATGGAAACAACATGTCAAGTTCTCGACCTAGAATTGCCTTATAATATTCTCCTGGGGCATCCATGGATTCATGGGATCCAAGTTGTAGCTTCCTCCTTCCACTAGTGTGTAAAGTTTCCATACCAAGGCCAAGAGGTCATGGTCCATGGGGATCCCGAACCCTCTTACTATTGCAAAAATTTGGAAGAAAGATATTACAAAATCCCCCAAGTACCTAAGAATGATGAGGGCCCCTCAAATCTGTACATTGATCCAACTACTCTCGCCTCCATTTATGCAACAGAGACACCTGCCATCCCTGCCATCTCCAATATCAAGGTCATTATCTAGGACAATGGGTGTGGAGACTATACAATTCTGAAAAATGCTTTTGTGGTAGGAGAGTTACCACAATATCCTAGGCACGAGGACGACCATAGTCAAATGATGCTTCCTCATCCCAAACCTTCACATCAAGCTCCTCTAGCTTTAAAAGTTGAGGAGAACTAGGCCAGGAAGTAATAGAAGAGGACCCATAAAACCTCTTGCACCAAGAAAACATACCAACAATTGATCTACCTATGGATGATAGCAATAAAGGCTTACAAATGATGCTTTCCATGGGCTATGACAGAAAAAAAAGCTTGGACAAAATGACAATGAACTTCTAGTACCCCTCATGATGGAGACACATATGAGAAATCTTGGCCTCAGATGTATCCCTCTAAAGGTGACCATACTTGGAAAAGGTGCCTCAGTTAAGAAAGTCAAAACTCCTCAGCAATTTGCAACCAACCTTCAATTACCCGTATCTACAGGTCTGCCTTTAGACATTTTCACCTTTGACATAATTGATGTGTGTAGTAGTGACAAGGACCCCATAACCAATTTGCCTATTATTTTTGAAGACACCTCCCTACTCATGATTAGTACCTTGTCTTTTGAGACAAACGACCATCAAACCCATGAAATCAACCTAGTCTACCCCCAGCTCATCGATTACAACCAATGAGGACCGCCAATTCTGGACACTTTAAAAAATGATGAGGCAGTCTCAAAATTCATGGGACAGTGAAACACGGTACCATACAAAGATCACAAGGTTGGGTTTGATATCATATTGGAAACACAAGCCTACTATGGGGAAACGATTAAATCCTTTAGTCGCAAAAGCAAAAATTTGAGAATAATCTCAAGGTCCTTGAGTGAAAACTACATCGTGGCACTCTTAGACCCAAAACTAGTAAAAATAAAGGATGTATCCAATGGTGAAAACCTCTTTGAGGTGCTCGAGGATGAAGGATTCAATCTTCCACTTAGTTCTCTACATCAGGAAAGGTTAGTGGTTCTAGCCAAGAAGTGCAACCCAGTCAACTTGGGAACAAAGGAAACTTCGCATATCACATTTTATGTTGAATCATTGATGTTAGAAGAACATGAGCTCCTAGCTGCCTTCTTAAGGGAGAGAAAGGTCAACTTTGCATGGAGCTATGCCGACATGCCCAGGCTTGATCTGGAGATTGTGGTCCACCATCTAGTAGTTTACCTCGAAGCAAAGCCCGTCAACAAAAGCTCAAAAAAATGCATCCCCAGATAGCCTTGTTGGTTAAAATGGAATTCAAGAAGCTACTTGATGCATGGTTCATATGACCAATCGACTATCTAGAGTGGGTATCAAATTTGGTACATGTTTCAAATCTTGATGGGGGCATCCATATATGCACAGATTTTAGAGACCTAAACAAGGCATGTCCCAAAGACGACTTCCTGTTTCCCAACATTGATATGATTGTAGATATGACTACGAGACATGAGATTATTTCACTGATGGACGGATTCTCTTGGTGTAACCAAATCATGATAGCCAAAGAAGACCAACACAAAACAACTTTTACTTGTCCATGGGGGACATATTGCTAGAACATAATGTCATTTTTCCTAAAGAAAGATGGAGCAACATATCAGAGGGCCATGACCTTAATCTTTCATGACATGATTCATAAGACTATGGAAGATTATGTTGACGAAATATTGGAAAAATATTGAAAGAGAAGGGACCACATAACAACATTAAGTGCCATTTTTGACAAACTTGAGGAATACAAGGTTCGCCTTAATCCAAAGAAGTGCATCTTTGGCGTACAATCAGGGAAGCTGTTGGGATACATCGTGTCCATGAGAGGGATTGAAATAGATCCCGCTAAAGTAAAGGCAATCCTCGAGATGGAGGCAACTAAGACATTGAAACAGTTGAGAGGCCTGCAAGGAAGGCTCCAGTCCATCTTCTAGTTCATAACTCAGCTAGCAGACAAGTCAATCCCATATTATCACTTACTCCACAAGGGGGTAGCATACAAATGGGATGACAAGTGCAATCAGGCCTTTAACAAGATCAAAGAGTATTTTCTCACACCTCCAGTGCTTATGCCACCAATCCAAGGAAAGCTTCTAATCCTCTACATATCAACAAGAACAACAACTCTTTGTACTCTCCTAGCTCAACACGATGAAAACGGAACAGAGACGGCCATGTACTACATCATTCAGACCATGGTAGGGCATGAGTTAAATTATTCCTTCATTGAAAAGGCTTGTTTAGTAGTGGTGTTTTCCTCACAGAAGTTTAGACACTGCATGTTAGCACACAAAATTAAACTCATTGCTAAGATCGACCCACTCAAGTACTTGCTTTCCAAAGAAATACTCACAAGAAGGATGGCCAAGTGGGTCATGATCCTATCAGAATATGACATTGAGTATATAGAGTGGAAGGCCACCAAGGGACAAGTGATCACAAACTAACTAGCAGGAGCACCAATGTATTTAGAGAATCTACTAATTTCAAAGTTCCCTAATGAATCCATCATCAACTTAAGCATAGCGGACCATTAGAAGTTGTACTTTGATGGTTCCTACACACAACATAGATTGGGAGTTGAGGTATTTTTCATCACTCCATAGGGAGACTGCATACTAAGATCCTACAAGTTGGCATTTCCCTACACAAACAATATCATAGAATGAGGCTCTAACCATAGGACTTAGAATAGTAGTGCAGTGGCATATCATGGCTCTCAAGGTATATGGGGATTCACAAATCATAATCAATCAAGTAAATGATGAGTATCAAACTAAGGACGACAAGCTAACTCCATACAAGAAATTGGTGGAAAGTCTTAAGGATTCCTTCATTGAGATCACATTTGAGTAGATACCCAAAGAAAAAAATAGAGCGGCAGATGACATGGTGACAATTGGATCCCTATTGGATATCCCTCACAATGTCCCAAAGCATGAATTCTTAGTAGATCAGCTTCTTGTGCCTGCATTTGAGATACCAGAGTGAATTTGTGTGTGAAATCATTGGTCCTGGTGATCCCTGGTACCATGATATATACACTTATCTAAGAATAGGAGTCCTCCCAACCAACATAACCTCAAACCTTAAGAAAACTTGTCAAGAAAGCATCTCGTTTTTTCATCCTAGGAGATACCCTTTATTGTACAAGCATTGAAGGAACCTTGTTAAATTGTCTAAATGTTGAGGAGGCATTGACTACCTTAATCGAGGTACATAATGACATTTGTGGTTCACACTCAAGTGATATGACCTTGGCCAAGAAATTGTTGAGGATGGGGTTCTATTGGCCTACTATGGAAAGAGAAGCACATGACTATGTCAGAAGGTGTCTACAATGCCAACAGCATGGGGACCTCATCCATGCACTAGCTCAAGAGCTCCACCCTATTATCACACCTTAGCCCTTTTCATAGTGGGGGCTCAATCTCATTGGAAAAATCACCCCCACCTCATCCAGTGACCATAAGTTTATCATTACTGCCACTGAGTACTTCACAAAGTGGGTGGAAGCCATCCCCATGACATACATCACTAGAAAGCAGATATCTAAGTTCATCCTGAACTGCTTAATATGCTGCTATGGTGTCCCCCAAGCCATTATATCATATAATGGGACACCTTTCAAGAATTAGGATTTTTTTGACATTTTCCAAAAATTTAACATCCAATATCGCTTTTCCACTCCGTATTATCCCCAAGGAAATGGCCAAGCAGAAGCTACCAATAAGACCATTTTGAAAATCCTCAAGAAAATAGTCAATGACGCAGGTTGTGACTGGCATCTACAGCTAAATACTGCCCTCTGGGCCTATTGAACTAGCATCCGCACACCAACAGGTGCCACCCCCTTCTCCTTGGTATATGGATCAAAATCCATATTACCCATTGAGATTGAGCTCCCATCACTGAGAATATCACTGCAAAATCTCATCACAGATGAGGAATATTAGGTGTCAAGATTGAATGAGTTGGAATTGTTAGATGAACGACAAATGGAGGCCTTAAACCACTTACAGGTGTATCAAAACTGACTCAAGCAGAACTATAACAAGAAGATTAGGAGTAGGACCTTCCAGGTTAGAGAACTTGTGTTAAAGGAGAACTAGAAGAACATTTTGAATCCAGACAACAAAGGAAAATTTGAACCCAATTGGTTGGGACCATTTATCATCACAACAAGTTACAAGTCAGGGGCATATCAGTTATCAACACCCGAAGGGGAACCTCTCCAGGAGCCCATGAATAGCTCGCATTTCAAAAAAAATTATGCCTAATCTTGTAAAATCGAAAATACAAAAAAAACAGAAAATGTCCTAAAAAAATGGTCACCCTAATGAAAACTTGGCAAACAGGCATCTTGATGAAAAAAAACAAAAAAATACAAAAAATACAAAAAAATCAGAAAAAGGATTAAAAACAATAAAGGGAAAAATCGTCCTCAAGTGAAAACCACTTCGATGGCGCTTTGGGCAAGTACCTTGGTGAAAACCTGGAAAACAAGCACCTTGTATAAATAAGCACTTTCCATCCACCAGGATCTCCATGGCTTGCTCTTCATTATCCATCCATCACATTCCATATCTCCATCCATCATTCATTTGCATCCACATCATAGCTTAGTCCTATGTTCATATCATGATCCCTCTTAGAACTACTTGGCCCAATCTCAAGGTCAATATGTCCTACCTTTATTGGAGTAGTCTATTACATCATGCTAGGGGCATGTGCTCTTTAGATTGGATTCGTGTATTCTTGAAATCTCAAAATCAGAAAATCCAAAAACATCAAAAAATCCAAAAAAGGTCAAAAGTTAGTCAAAAAAAGTAAGAAAAAAAGTCATCTTGTCGAACTACATCATCTCTGATCTTTGAATGTAGGAAAGGTTGATCTTTGATCTTCCCCCGAGACACTTAGGTCAGTCCTTTAGGAGTCTATCATAATAAACTGGCAATCCATCTGTTCATTTCTCATCGATAATCAAGTTTGTGTTAGTCGAACTACATGGTCTCTACATGTATAACGTAGGCAAGGATAATTTTTTTATCAACCCCCGAGGCCCCTAGGATAGGTCTTTAGGTTAGTCTCTTGGTCAAAATCTCAGAAAACCCCAAAACATTTGAAATTTTGAAAATAATTTTTTTTGTCAAATCTCAAAACTACCAAAAACAACCTCAAAACATCAAAAACATCCAAATATTTCAAAAATCCATCTTATCTCACTTTCACCCACAATAAACATCACTCACAATAAATCAATCATCCCCAACCTTTGGTGAAACAGTCAGAAACAAGTCTAGTAGGTTAAAAGTGGAAACTTAAACGTCCAAGTTTCAAGTCTAGGTTAGTACGTAAACAAGTTAGTAAAATCTTTGTGTCAATATCTTATCATCCAATCAGTCCCAAATCAATCATCTGATATCATCATGTCCTAGGATGAATCCTTCCTACAATGGACATCAACATTAGGCATCACTGTAGTTTAGTCTTGGCTAGCGTATGAAGAACATTAGCTTGTTTGTTTACTTTATCTTTGTCTTTTGACTTATCTTATTTGCGCTCATTTCAATGACCTCTTGATGATGTCCCAGATGAAGGGATTTGGAGAGAAAGGAATGGGGCAATGATCATTATCTTTTATCTATTATGCTTGTTGGATATTCTTGTAATATAACTTGGTCATGTGTGCTTTGTTTGGGTGTAGGGAGGATGTTTTGGTTATCTCGTTGACCACATAGGAAGGCTTTCCTTTCTATGTTTTGGTCCGAGATGTTTGGAATATCTAAACTACATTTTGAACGAGGTTCCATACACCGGTGTGAACAAGAGTACTCCTATCTAATTGTCAATTCAAAGTCCATCACACTAGGTACAACATCATCATGGTTCTTTATACCTTGATGCATCGTGCCTAGGTGTGTTATCAAACATAAGGTAAATGGCCCTTTTAAAATCCCAAATCCTTGGTAAGCAAATCATCATCATCATCTCTTGACTTGTTGGAGTCTCTTATTTTCTTTTATCTTCTTTTCACGCTAACATGGTACCATGACAATTAATCATAAATCATTATCGCCATTGCATCCATCTTGCATCCATCTTGCATCCATAAACCATGAGCATAATGCATAGCATATCATATGGAAAGCATTGGTAATATCACATACATTGCACTTCCATCATTGCATAATAAACCACACATGTGCATTCATTACATAAGCATAAAAGAGACCATCCCATATGCATTATTAAACTCATATCATATACCTCATCAAGGCATCAATTGCATAATCATATAGGCATATCATGTACACCATATACATAGGAATTATTAACATTCATCACACCAAAGGAATCATATCATAATATATGCATAATTATACACATCATTAAATCATCATTAAATACATTATTTTGCATCATCGCAATATATCATGTGCATCATCATAACATCCATAATGCATCATCATATCATACATGAGAAAGATAATAGAAACAAAAAATATTACATCTCATACATTTTATCATCATCATCCATTTAAATGCATCATAGTATAGATCTATTAGTCTAAGCATTCAAATTTACATACATCATAATAATCATCATGTAAGTACATAGAAAAGATACTGAAAAAGAAATACATCCATAAATTACTGTATCACATCATCACATCGCATAAGCATCATATAGAATCACATCATACATAACATAAAATCATTGCATCACATATAGAAGGTAGAATCCATCGCGTCATGCATAAATAGAATAGAAACATATCATACATCATAGCGGGTCAAATCATCTCATCTCATATATATCATCAAAATAATACTGTCATGGCACAAAATCAAGATCAAAGGTGTATCAAATACATATAGCACAAACACCCATGGGTCTATAAAAAAGGAGCTCGTAGGGTGCAAAAGAATCATGTCTCTGATAAAAAATAGGCTAACCCTGTTGGCTTCCCTCGCCCTCACCAGATTGCTTCTCTCTGTGATCCTTAAGGGGTCCATATCCTTTCTGCTGAGAAAATTCTGGGACTTGGGACACTCGGGGCACAGCCTGGGGCATGACCTGATGATAATGGACTCTGTAATAATCAACCTCTCGGACTGCCTCCCTGTATGTGCATAATGAAATTGAACTCCAAGAGGAGGAGGTAGACATGCTCTCAAGTTGTTGTCTATGGCCCATCTCTTGTGTTGCTCTGAGCTCAACAACCTGCCTCTGTTGAGTAGCATGATCTCTCTCTAGCCACAATTGATCCCTCTTTGTCGTTAAGACAACAACCTATCCCTGTAGCCCTAGGACCTGTTCCTATAACTGTTGAATTTGGGAATCCCTCTGATTAGGTGGTGGTGGAGGTCCCTAATCTCTCTATGGTGGTTGGTCCACCTGTCTATCCTAGTCTTGCTGCCCCTAGTCTTGATCTTGCCTCAGCTGATCTGGCTATTGATCCTGTCCTAATCTGGCTACTGGTCTGGCCTGCCTCCACCCCAACCCCTATCTTCGTCTAGATCTCCTCGGTCTCCTTGGCCCCGACCTCATCCTACCCCTCTGCCTCTAGCTCAGCATCATGTCGATGGTGTCCCTGGTACTATCAACCAAAGAGGTGGCTTGAACCAGTATTTGTAGGCCTAAGTAGTACCTGCATCAACCTAAACCTGATCATATGGCCACAGCCTGGCCACCAGCTATCTGAAAGAATTGATGGCCTCCTGTGCTGGAATGTATTAGCCCCATGAAGACTCCCTCATAGTACGTGCAAATATCATGACATACTGCTCATCGGGTCTATCCTAAGGCTCCCTGAACTATTTTGTACTCGGCCAGACAGGTATCACTCAATCATAGTGTGCTCACGACCCTGCATCAACCGATCCTGTAAAGTAAAAAATAGCTGCTAAGCGTCGTCGTACCATGTGGGCCATCTAAGATATGGCCACCATGTGAATGCTCACATATTGTCAAGAACTCTCCTCCAATGAGGGATGTCAACTTGTCCTATGAATGTAAATGAGACTCCTCCCTGGTACCTCTAGACAACTGGATCATTTGTGTCCATATCAACAACTACAACTTTTAGATGGAGCACGGTGATATGCTCCCATGCTCAGATATGGAGAAGTGTAACATTGGCCTCGATGGCTCTGTCGTCGTTGTATGCAAAATAATGCAAATATTGATAGAAGGAGGCCAGCAGTACTAGCCCCCATGCAAAGCATTCCCATCATCGAACCATCTGCTCCCAAGCAAGCCCCCATCCAGGACTAAAATAGCGGCCTCACTGATCTGGTGCAACGAGACCCAAAATGATGGTTGCTATGATCAAGAAAAAAGGAGACACAGTGAGCCTGTAGTGCTCTAGCTTGATCTAGCCCTTTAAAAAGATGATCTCAACAAGGCCCATCACATCATAGCATGTGTCCCTCTTGGCATCCACATCATTAATAACATGCTCTCCATGGATGGGCAATCGAAGCATACACCACAGGTCCTCTAGTGTCACTGTGGCCTCACTTGTGGGGAAGTGGAAGGAGGATGTCTCATTGTGCCATCGCTCTGTGAGTGTTGTCATCATGCCCAAATGAGTCCTCACTGGAGGTGCATATGCAATGTACCAGAGGTTGTCCCTCTTGGCATCCACATCATTAATAACATGCTCTCCATGGATGGGCAATCGAAGCATACACCACAGGTCCTCTAGTGTCACTGTGGCCTCACTTGTAAGGAAGTGGAAGGAGGATGTCTCATTGTGCCATCGCTCTGTGAGTGTTGTTATCATGCCCAAATGAGTCCTCACTGGAAGTGCATATGCAATGTACCAGAGGCCAATTTCCCCCAAGTACTCCTGAAGTCGCTCATGCATGCTAACCAATCTATTGAGTATGGAGGATCTACGCTCGCGTGAATGAAGAATATTTTCCTCCTCCTGCATCAAGAAAGTACCATGTTAAGTTTCACAAAAAATCATGATCCTGATTTGCCCCATTGTGCCTGAAATACATATGTGTTGCTGTTTGCGGGTGCGACATAGTTTGAAAGTTCCAAACTGCACCGCTAGGAGCCTCAAACTCTCAAACTCCACTACCGTGATGTAGTTTGAAGCGTGACTCAGTTTAAGTCTAAAACCTAAATCTCAAAGTGGCCTACCATGGCCCAAATTTCACATGTGGTCCAATTTGGAGTTTGAACCCAAACTCCAAACTATGACGCAGTGTCACTATTCATGATTGCGACATAGTTTGAGGTCGTGTGGCGCCAAAACAAAGTTTGAAGTGGTACTATATTGGACCGTTGGGATAAAAATAACTTCCTAAGCTAATAAATGCACACGAAAATCAAAAAATGAGGTCAGGTCAAGATAACTCATCGGTGGTCCAGTGCCAGGAAACCTCTGGTGCACTCGTACCCAATTCGAAATGTGTAGCAGAAGTGGTCGTTGTGCCATCTCTTGAAGGGGTCAGAGCTCAAAATTGTAGAATCTCAAAGGTTGTGTGCAAATGAACTAGAAGTGCCCCCCGAGGCCTATTTAAGCTTGAAAAATAGGGTTTTTTTTACCCTGTTTAGCCGTCCAGCTAGGGTTTTGGACCCCCAATCCCATTTTCGCCCAACCAAGGATTGTTTTGTGTCATTTTTGCGTGTTTTTGGCATCTTGGAGCCTTGCCAGACCCATCAGGCACCTTGTCCTCTTTTTTTGCGAGATCACACAAAAATTGAACTTTTCGCTTGATCTCTCGAGGGGGTAGTATATCGACATGTTTTCTTCCGCTGGGGAAGCAATGGGGCAATTTTTTTTAAAAATAGATTTTTTTTGGCTTTTGATCAAGACATGTTTATTCTTTGAACCAGCGTAACAAGTACTCTGCTTCAAAGAGGTGAAAAATGTAGACATGGAAAATATACCGACATACTTGATCCAGATTTACTAACATCGTTTCATCCTGAATCATCTTCTTAGCTAGTCATCACCTTTCATCCCTTAATTGGGTAAATCATTTTTATCTAATTAAGTTGTCATCTTCTTGTTAATTAAATTAATCAATCTAATCTAATTAACCCTATATCTCTATTTAATTAAATAATTCATTTTATTTAATTAAGTCCTAAAATCATCTTATTAAATTAAATAAATTAAACCTTATTTGATTTAATCTATCACCTATCTTTAATTAAATAAATCAAAATCTTTTATTTAATTAAATCTAAATCATATTCTTCTCAACTTTGATTTAAATCAATACAAAAATCTAAATCAAATTGACACATCAACTAATCCCCTATTAAATTAATTAAACCCTGATTAATTTAATCCTAACCACTTGAATCCTAGAGATTTTACAACTTGCACCAATAAATCATTTCTTTGATTTATTAATTCCCTAATTACCTTCAAAATACATCAAAAAGGGAATATTCCTCCAAGATTGAAAATCCCTCCAAATGGATTTGTCCTTCCAACAAGGCATTCATTTCCTCTTACATGTCCTTGTGCATTGAGCCAAGTGGCATTTAATTCATTCCTTTCTACCTCCAACAAGTCATTTCACAAATTTGAAATTCCACCTAATATTATTTATTGTGCACATTCATCAAAATGTGCTCAATCTTCCCCCATTCACATCTTGACAAGTGGCACTTTCCCATTGGATGTTGAATGATCCCACATTGCTTCATTTTGCTCATTCCTTCATCTTGTCTTTCTATAAATAGAAGGATTTCCTTTCTATTTTGGATCCAAAACTTAGAGAAAAGTTACTATCTTCACATTTAGAGCAATTTCATCCATTTCCATAGAATTTTCCATTATCATAGCTAGGTTATTGCAGATTTTATTAAGGAATCACATTGTTCTTCATCACTAAGTGGATCAATCTTCATCAAGATCATCAAGCTTGCAAAGGAGTTGGGAAAGGGTCAATTTCCACATCAAATTGGCATCAATTCCCCCATGGGATTGAGAGTTTGCATGTTTAAATAGGGTTTCATTTTCTTTTCTTGTTTTGTTCTTCATTTTCCTTCCTATTTTGAACATTGTACATGAATTTCATGGGGAATCTTAGTTCTAACTTGCATTTGGATCTAATATTGTGTTTGTTTGTTATGTATGTGCAGGTCTAGGATTGAGGCTCACAATGCCTAACTATAATCCTCTTGGCCCTTGGAATAAATATCCAATATTCCTTTGAAATCTCGTTGTACCCCACAAAGTACCCTCTCTTTGTAGTATGATCTAACTTGGAACATGTAGGCCCTGGAATGTGACAAAACACCAAACTCCCAAATATCCTAAAGTGGCTAACATCTGGCTTCTTCTCTAAGAATTCCTCCTTTGGTGTCATCTTTCCCAATACCTTATGTGGAACCCTGTTATGTATGTATACTACCATACTGCATGCCTCTACCCATACATAATGTGACATATCTTGGTCACACAACATAGCACTTGTTGCCTCTGATATAAAATGACTCTTCCTCTTAGCAACCCCATTCTGCTACAAGTTGTAAGGAATGGTCCACTCCCTCTTGATCTTCCTTCCTTGGTACAAAAATCCTGGAACTCTTTCCCTTTGTACTCATCTCCATTGTCTGACCGAAGAACCTTTATCTTCCTACCTATCGAATTCTCCACAAGAGCTTTGAACTCTTGGAAATGACTGAAGACCTCATCCTTGGTCTTCAAGAAGTATATCTAGGTCTTCCTGGAGAAATCATCAATAAAAGTAACAAAGTACTCATATCCTCTAAGAGATTTCATTGACATTGGTCCACATATATCTAAACACCCTTGAATTTGGTGTCACTCCTTGGAAAAGCTACTTTCACAAACTTCCCCAATACACATATCTTACATACATCATCATGCTTTGTGCTCACCTCTGGAACACCTGTCACTATCTCACGAAGTAATTTAATTGCTCCATGATGTATATGGCCCATCCTCCTATTCCATAGCTCTCCTTGATCTTTGGGATTACTAATGCTCATCAATGCCTTATGAGTATCAAAATGCAACCTGTAAAGTTGGCCGCTCCTAACTCCAATAGCTATGGGTGATTTCGAATCCTTATGCTTGATTAACACATGTGCCCCTCTAAAGAGTACATTGTAGCCTTTATCCCTAAGGATAGATATAGAAATCAGGTTCATACCCAAGTCTGACACATGCAACACATCATGAATGGGAATCAGATTGCCATTCTCCCTCTGAAATAGAATAGTCCCTTTTCCAATTGGATTGAGTTTGGACATGTTCCAAATAGAAATTTGGATTTTGATGTCCTCCTCCTTATAACTGGAGAAGTAATCTCTAACTCTTGTCATATGAAATGACACCCCACTATCTATATACCAAACACCTTGTGAGTTTGAGCTAACCATACAAGCTATGAGTGAAAACTCATCCTCCATTCTACTAGAGAGCTCATTTGCACTTGCTAAAGCTGCCATTTGCTTCTTGCCTTTCTTTTCGTCTTTCTTGCTTTGCGGGAAATCACTGACATAGTGGCCAAACTCATGATAGCCATAGCATTTGATCTTAGACAAGTCCTTCTCACTTTTAGGATTTGACCCTTTGCTAGACCCCTTCTTCACTTTCGCTTTTCCTGCTAGGACAACATTTTCCTATTCTACCCCACTTTTCTGACTATTTCTATTGGTTCCCCTGACAAGACTTAATCTAAGCTCCTCCTAAGTGAAGTCACTCTATAGTCGATCCTAACTTGGTAAGGTGTCTCATCCATTAATAACTTGAACAAAGACATCCCACTGCTTAGTAAACCCATTTAGGGCTATTCATACTAGCTCATCATCATCTAGTTTATCTCCAACAACTTCCAACTCATCCTTGACAAGTCTAAGTCTAGTGAGGTAACTTGTAATGTCTTCTCGTTTATTCATCTGAGTATTCCTCAACTTTTCTCTAAGAACCAACTTTCGGTTAGTGGTAGCATTCTAGTATAGATTCAAAATGGCATCCCACATCTTCTTTGCCATATCTAACTTTGTGATATGTGGAACTATATGGTCCTTAACATCGTCAAGGATTAGCCTCATCACCTTGGCATCTTCCTTCTTATATGCTAAGA
This sequence comes from Sequoia sempervirens, assembly GCA_007258455.2. Lineage (NCBI taxonomy): Eukaryota > Viridiplantae > Streptophyta > Pinopsida > Cupressales > Cupressaceae > Sequoia > Sequoia sempervirens. The sequence goes on from VDFB02271358.1 coordinate 1,238,581,057, forward strand.
GTTGTGTTGGATCTGTAGGTACAGCTACAACACTGGTCACATATTCCTTGATACCATTCTCTTCTAGCAATAAAGAAATTTTGGTTTTCTAGACACCAAAATTTGGGGCTCCATCCAATTTGTCTTGATCTCTTAAATTTTTTGAGGCCATCTCAAAAGATGAGAAAAAATAAATAAGTATGAAGACGTCGAATTGGGTTTTATAAACCCTCAATTTTTCCTTCATGTTCCTGGGCTAAGCCTTTTCTGCCCTCAGATCAACTCTGATACCATGTGAAAATTATATTGCAATTACTAATTATTAATCTCCTATCTATACAAATTACTTGATTTCCAAAAATTAATTCACAACAAATATTGAAAAATAACACAACTGCAATTTCACAAATAAGAATCACAAGAATAGGGAAGAAATTATGCAAAACAATGAACACAATATTTTTGAAAAAAAATTCCCTGGAACAACCCCAGAGGGAAAACTAGTTCAACATATGAGGAATTTTATTAAACTTCATCAAATCAAGAGATACATAAACTAATTTCCTCTTACTGGCAGAGCTCAGACAATATTTCTTCTCTGAAAATTCTTCCCTCAATTTCTCCTACTGAAATTCCACTTTTGTTGTCCCCAACACTATCACTACGCTCTTGCTATCACTACAAATCTTTCTCAAGTGTGTGCTCTCCAATGACCATTAATCCCCTTTTATAATCATCTCATTGGAAAACCAATGGCCACGATTTAATCTCAATCAATGGCTAAGATTAACTAAACTCTAACAAAATCCTAACTAACTAGTTTCTAGAAGTCTCTGGAGGAATCAAATAATTAATTAATTAATATTATTTGGTTTGGAGACACCTATCCAAGCTACATAAAATAACACAATACAAAATATTAAATGGAGGAAGTTCAGTATCAATGTATATATATATATAAAGCACCTTATGGAGTGATACAACCAGCCTTTGATAGCTTCGATACCACTAGAAGTTGATGCCAAAATCTACATGAAATATGCTTACACAGTAATAACCATCGCTTTAGTCCACATCACAAGGAAATTGCTTGAAGAAGGAATTGATAGCAATGTATAAGGTGGCGGCTAGATATACTGTTCTAAATGCGACTGGCAGAAATATAGAGTTGTGATGCATTAAATACCCCGATCCTCAAACAATATGGTACGACTGAAGGTAATCTATGGTGGTAGATATCTGACCCGATAGAAAGTATGGTGACTTCCCTTTTTAAGTCCACAAATCAATCCTTATGACACAATAATTTACTTGCCTTCATTTGAGTTTGATAAAATTAATCAGATAGTCAGTTTTAGTGGAAAATAATAATAGGAGATCCTACTTAGAAAAGAACATGAAGTCAAATTAAGTTTGTTTGTTTCCCTTCCATAAACTGTTTAATCTCTTCAACACCATTAAAAATTTTCATTTATTCATGTACTCTCGTCTTTATCAACACTTTCACTTTACTTGATGTTCTTACCTTGAATATTTCAAGTTACTGAAAGTTGTGAAACTACTTATAAAGGATCAACGACTTGATCTTTATCAACACTTTCACTTTACTTGACGTTCTTACCTTGAATATTTCAAGTTACTGAAAGTTGCGATATTACTTATAAAGGATCAACGAGTTGATCTTTGCTTTCAATTAACCAGGACTTCTCATTAATCAGTGGTTGGGGATAAAAAACTATGCCAGGATAACTAGCTCAATCCATATTTCTTTTACCTGCAATATCCTTTATCCATGATTTTGTGCTCTACCAAAGCTTGATAGCCATGAATTAATAGAAAAGGAAGTGATAATATTTATTAAAAGTTTGGACATTTTTAAATAGAATAGATATATTTCTACCATATAAAATAGTTTCCACTTGATATGAACCAGAACTATAAATTATAATAATTTCCACCAATATACAATAATTCACTAGAATTAATCTTTAGTAAACTCTAAAATTATAAACTAAAATGAATACCATTGAATGTAAATAAATATCACCTGATTTCTCTTGTGAATAATATCGAATAAACCCTAAAATTTTGTCTTTGAAGAACATACAAAATTTCACTAAAAACACTCTCCTCAATAGTTTCTTCTTTGAAGCAAGAAATTGGATTTTTGTCCAATCCTTTAAACCTTGCCAAGGGTTTTCATTCTCGAAAAATTAGTTGACCCTGTAATTCAAGCTTTTGCAATAATGCATAAAGAAATATCAAGTCAATAATGAATGCTCAAATGCTTTCCTTATTCCTCTCTTTAAAGGTTTAGTTGAGTCTTCTAGAAGAATCCAAATGTAACCACCTCCAACTTTTAGAAGAGCACTTTATTTAATAAAGTGACTTTACAACATTTAATAAAGTGACTTATAATATTTTATTATTTTTATTTGTCACTTTAATTAAATTAATTAAAATAAAGTTATCCTTTTGATATTTACTTAAAATAGACAACTTTAAAATAATTAATTTAATTATCATTCCCTTATAATTCCATTATTTAGCTTATGAGAATAGAATAAGTTAAATATTAATATCTACAATTATTCAAAAAACAAAGACATTACATTAATATACTTAGGATAGTTAGATCCCATTTTTTAGAGTAGGTTATCTCTCTTATGATCTGAACTCAACTTAGACTCAAGAGGGTGTTCCTAGGGGTATACCTTAATAATTATTGAGATAAATCAAAATGGACAACCAAAAATAATAGTAGTTAAACTCAATTGCACACTTGCTCCCAAATTTTGTCGCAGGTCAAGTAAGAGTAGTTGTATTAACCCTTATATAGCTAATTAAAAGTGTAGGCATAAACCCCATGAAATAATTTCTTTCAAGGTTCTCATAAGATAATTCATTGGTTAAACTACATGATCATGAGTACACAACACTAATTTCTAATTTCAAAACTTGTAAATGATTTAATGTTTTTTAAAATAATAGAGAAGACTTAAGTTCTCAAGATCAATGCCTTATTGCATAACAAAGTCAAATGCAGCCATTAGAACATCACATAAGAAAATGTAACACAAATATGGTATTATACAAGAATATCTAATTAATGATCCTTAATAAAACTTAAAATCCTTCCCATCTAACACATAAATGACTAATACAAAACTAACTTGCATTGATGTAAAATGCTATGTCATTTATCAAATCCTCGTTATATACACCATCAAATACAGTGAAGAGAAAAATTGAAACGAAAATAAACTTGTCATTTTTTCTATTTAAAACCTTTCAAAGTGTTTACAACTTAGTTAGGAGACACATTATTACATACATTTGTCGCTACAAGTATCTTCTACAAGTTTTGAGTGAGACCTTAATGGTGGATCGACTAGTAACTATGGAAACCCTAGAAATTTCTCCACAATTTTGAGAGAAAACACAAAAAATGAGCAACCATTTTTTAGTTTAAGTACATGAATATATGTTTCAAACCTTGGGTCATGATTAATGAAAAAGGAAATGTGAAAATATGGTGCTAAAGAGATTTCTCATTCCCTAGCCATCATGTTCATCAATTCTCTACACACAATATCTATCAAACCAAGAGAATGTGTTGGAATGATTTATTATATTCATTATTTCTAGGTTTTGAGTGTTAGAACAAGGAAAAAACCATTAAATATAATAAAAAACCATGAACACAAAGTTGATGTTAGGGTTTAAAGGCTTCAACCATTGCAATAATTTTTTTGTATGCATAGAACCAAGCTAGAAATGTTGAACATAAATGGGGAGGTCAAAAAATACACCAACCAATCTAGGAATGCTACCATGAAATATTCCATTAAAACCCTTTACCAATCATGTGTCCAAATCCACTTACAATCCAAGCAAAAAATTTGCAAGATTTGTTGAAAAACCATTTCTAATGGCCTTAGTGTTAGGACTTGCAAATTTTAGGGTTTTTATTGACACAATTGATGATTTCATGCCTTAAATTGTAGGTCCTAAAGTTCCCTTAGAACCTTATTAATTTATTAGTGTCACACCATTTTTATCCATCACATGCTTTTAAGATTTTAAAAGTCAAAAGATGTGATATCACATATCGTGGGCATGATCTTTCTCTTGGTTTCTTTGAAGTTGTTGTATGTTGAGTTAGCTCCGCGTAGCATTGTATCATATAACCCTTCGATATCATAATATGTTAAAGGAAGTGCTCATTGAAGCTGCAATGGTGTAGAATTATGACACTTGTCACTTGGAGGCTTTATTTTAAGTGTGAGCCAATAAAATGATGTGTAAAAATATCGTTGATTTAGAAACTCCTCATTGGTTTGAATTCTTGATGTAATAAATTTTTAATATGAAGTATTTTCAAATAAATAAAAAAGATGATCATCACAATTGTTTTAGCCCATGTCATCTAAAGATCAACAATTAATATTCAAAGTGAGAAACAACTAGTCATGAAAACTCTGTTCACACATATCAACACTAATATAAAATTTCACTGATATCTACTAGATTTTCCTTGGTTTATTCATTAAAAGGAATTCATTTATGTTTTTTGGCATCTTTGAATTCATCTAGTGTGAAGAAACCACATAATTCAAAGCCCTTCAATGTCTCAAAAGAAAATGAGGGTTTCAAGTATTTCACAAGTCATTACATTTTCACCCTAATTTACAAAATTATCAACAAATTTGACTGTTCTTACATCATTTCCATTTTTTTATTATATTGAGATCAAATAAAGAGTTTTATTTGTCCCAATTTTCAAAGGCTTAGTCATGTTTCAAAAACCTAGGTTTTCTGAAAACCTACACTTGAGTCAAACTAATTCCCAACCCATAAAATTAAGAAGTGGAATTTTTATGGGGCAGGTGCAAAAAGTTGGCCAAATTTGAAAATCCATAATGCGAGTGTGTTATAACATGCTCACATTATGGCTTGGTGCAGGCTCGGTCACGCCAAGCCTATAACATGCTTGCATTATAACGTGAGCATGTTATAAGTTGTTATAAGAAAAAAAAATCCAATTCATTTTTAGACTGTCATATTTCCTTCATCCACAACCTGCAAACCCTTCCAAGGCATGCTCGTGTTGTGGAGACCTCAAATTTGATAGTTTCTTCACTGGATATTTGTTATAATTTATTTTGAAAAATGTCGCCACATCGACAGGGAGCTCAAAGGAGTAAGATTTTTTTTTTTGTGAATTTATTGTTAAATAGGTAGATTTAATATGTTTTTGATGTTAATTTCTTTAATTTCTAGGAGTTGAAAATCCACCTGATTCTCCTCAAAATCCTTCTCCTCCTCATGAACAAGCACACCAACAAAATCTTGATGAAAAACCACAACAACAAACTCCTCTAACAATTCCTCAACATCATCCTAGAACTCAACAAAATTTAATGGGGGAAATTGAAAACAACAAAAAAAAAATTGAGTTAATTGCGAGGTTGAACGATCCTATAAGTTCAACCTCGGAAAGAACCACGCTTGCAAATTCACTTCAAGCTATGTTAACACATGTAGATGCAATTAGCAAGAAATTAAGTGGTTGGGCGAATAAGAGGTGGGAGTACAAATATTTTTATGGAGATAAACTATCCTACAAACAAGTAAAAATTAAAAAATATGACTTGTGTTCACTATTCACTAACCCATGTACAAATCAAACTCTTGACCTTATAAGAAAGAGGTTTCCTATCCATTGGTGCAACCAACAAGGGATAAAAGGATAATTTTTAGAAGAGGTGGTGGATGGTTTTTGACCATCTTCCATGTAACAATAAGGTCCCCCAATATTTCTTGAGAAAACTCTACTGCGAGTTTGTCCTCAACAAAATCCCCAACTATTTTGATTTGCAAGACTTCCAAGGGAGAGGTGGTGGGTAGGATAGACCAGGTGCACATCTCGATCCTCAAAAACTAGTGAGATGAACACTAGCTAGACCAACTTATGAGCATGTTGTTATCCCTTTCATTGTGAAGGAGAGTGTTGAGGTGAATATTTTATAGTCTATTAGTTATTTGACCTAGATTATAATCGAGCATGAGAGTCTTGCAGTACAACATGAGCCAGGGGATACTTTGAGGGGTAGGGTTCCACCCCATATTTGGCTTGTGGGTCCACCTGTACATATGACCCCATAGATAGTCAAGAGGTTGGTGCGCAGGCTACATCTATAGCTGACCAATTGGAAATGATAGATGCCATGTTGAATAAGGCTTTCGGCCTCGATACTTAGGTAAATGCTAGCATTTTCATTGAATTTAATTTATTAAATTTCATTTTTGAAATGCAATATTAACTAATTTAGTTCAATGATTGTAATAAGATTTCAGGGTCATAGTGTTTATATTGTCTCATCGGCCCTCCACCTCCTTATTAGTCCACTCCATCTATTTATGAGGTATGTAACTAGTAAAAAATTATAAATATTATGTATGTGAATAGCATTGCTATATGAATGGTATTCTAATATCTAATTTTGGATGTTGAATAGGTTAATATTGGATATTTCATGACCACACCTCCCAGTGGTGGTGGAGTTCAAACCTTCACTCAAGTAATAGAATAAAGAGTTTAACTAATGAATTGTACTTAATAGATCTATGTAGTTTATATTCATATCATTTATTACATTGTATTGAACATCTTTCAAACTCAAAGCATTACTTCACATTGCATAGCTAATAACTAGATGTTGATAGATCACAAAATTTCAATTACAATATAGTTTTTTAGAAAGTCAACATAAGTAGTGATGCAATTACTTCACATATCATAACTAATTTGATCCCATCTTCCATCTTCATCCTTAGATCCTATTCTTCCAATCCCCAAGTTCATTTCTAATCCATCATCCTAATTTTTGTCCTCATCCAAAATCAATACCAATCTTTCTTCCAATCAATCCTCCACCATGTCTAACCATCTAATCTATCATCCTTCCAACCTAATCTATTCTAGTCAAACTCCATCCATTCCAACCAACCCCAACCATATCAATGATGATGAGTATAGACTTTTTAATCAACCCAAATATAATCTCAATGATGAAAATGAGAGAATTGTGGATCACCTTGAATCCATTTTCAATAGACAGAATGCTCCAATTTCCTACCAATCCCCCATCCAAAGCTCCCCTCAAGTCCCATCCATATCATCCCCATCCACCACCACTAATTTTATCCTCACCTACTACTTCCATAATTATAAGGGTGTCATGCTTAGTTGTTTGCTTGGCATTGATGCTAAGCTTCCATCCTCCCTACTTTCATCCAATCCTAATCCATATCCTCTTGCTTATCCTTCCCCTTCCTTTGACAATGGAGACCAAGCCTTTAGCCAAAATTCCCCTCCAAATCCTTTCCAAGGTCCTCATCCTCATCTTCAATTTACCAATCCATAGAAGCTTCCACCTCTTATTCCATTCTCATATCCCACATCCTTAAAATACACATCACCCCACTATTACCAAGCAAAGTCATCCCATGTCTCTCATAATAAATTCCTCCAAGGATTATTTGCAAAGGTGGTTGTTTCCCCATGCAAAAACAAAGTGGTGAAATCTTACCATATCATGCATCCACCTTCATCACCCCCACATCAAGATAAACCCTAATACTCTAAATCTTAAATGAATCCCCTATCAATTCATCTATCCAAGTTGAAGAGTCTCTAAAACCTTCCTCCCTCATGACACCATCCATATCAAATGAACTATGTTCATCTCCTAATCCAAAGCATGCTAACATAGATTCCCCTACATATAAATATCAAGGGAACCCTTCTCCTCCATCATATGGTCCCCTTCCATCTCATGATCCCATTTCCAATAAAGAATAACATATCCCTTCCATCTCATCTAATGATATCTTTTCATCTCAAGAGCAAGATATCCCATCATACCCCCTCTCAAAATCCCCTCTCCCCCACTTCATCTAATGACATCCTCTCATGTCCAGATCAAAGTACCTCTTCTGCTCCATTGTATGATCACTCTCAAAATTTTGTCTCAAAGTACACCTTCCACCCCATATAATGATCCTTTTCCCCTCATGATCAAAACATCCATCCCTCTTCATCTCATGATCCCCCTCCATATCATAACCAAGACCACACTATACCATCCACCCCATCCCAACATAATAGCATAGAGAAGGCAATGAAATGTTTGAAAAATGCCTCAAAGAAATTTTGTCTCATGGTGATGGAATGCCATGGCAAATAAATGTGTCATGGCATTCCATCACCATGAAACTGCTTTTCTTTGAGGTATTTTTTCAAATAGTTCACTACCTTCTCTATGTTACCAATTTTTTGTACATTTCCACCAAGGAATTTTATCAAACAGTTCACCACCTTGATGGTATGGATAAAATCCTAAAATAGGTGCTTTTGAAAAAGCTATGGATAGGGAAAATAGTAAGCATAATAGTAAGAAATATATAGTTCAATAAGTACTCAATTTTTTTTTATTATCTCATACATTATAAGCCATGACCTATGTCACTATTTTACTTTTCGTGATTGAATAATTTGTTGATTTATTTTTAGATGATGGAAGAAAAAATGCCTCTAGATGTTGGTAGGGTAATGGAGCAAGGTGTATCTTCTGCAATAGACAACTCGATGCCTCTCACGAGGGTATGAGGTAGATTAGTAAATCTCAAATTACATTCATTGTTATAGTTGTTAGTTAGTGAAGAATAAAATGATTATTGATTTTTAGTTTAATTTCTATTTGGATGGTTTTTATAGGACTTTGGTACTCCACAACATGAGTATGCAAATCTTTTGCTTGAGGAGAGAGATAGCCTAGCGGCGGTAAGTGATTATTTTGTTAAATATATCATTTTTTATAATGTAATTTCTATATATTAATGTCTTTACTTATTATTGTAACAAATAAAGCTTGATTAGGAACTAAACCCTGGGAGGAGCAACCCTCAAGTTCAAAGTAAACGAGTGTCATACGCATCACCATCCACCTGACCAAAAAAGGCCACTCGTTTGTTTCATTCACCTGAAGGGAAATGACTTTTGATTGGGATCCTTTTTTGTATGCCTATATGAAATTTTTGGACATATTTTGTATTGCATATACTTGACATTGTATGCCTATATGGCATTCTTGTAAGCCTATATGGCTATTTTGTATATATTTTATACCTATATCGACATATATTGATTTATGCCTACATGGCTATTTGGTTATTACAAATATTTTTTATTGATTGTGTCCATATTTGCATTGTAAATCCATGCTTCAATAGATACTTGTAGATGTTTTACTTCAAATATTTAAATTCCAAGTGTTTTCTATGCACTCTTCTTTTCTATAATTGTAAATATATAATAAAGTTTGAACATTATTGTCCTAAAATATTATTGAACAATTAATCAATCATATAAATATAGTAATGATTCATGCTTCATTCTTCATGTGCTTCATGGAGGAAATTCATGTGTATTATTGATGCTTCATGCTTTATATCATTGAGGAGTACATCTACCATTCTACATGTATGCTTGATGCTACCATTCGCTTGTATGCTTTATGCTTCATGTATTATGCAAATAAAGAAAACATCATAAAACTATTGACAAAAGAAAATGAAAAGTAACAACCAAGCCTTAGAAACAAAAACTCAAGGCATGCAAGTCTTATTAAAGATCATAAGGGCATTGGATTATTGGAGATTAAGAGACCATGAATCAACCTTCCCAACAACAAACTTTATAGATATTTATCCTATTTCTAAACATGATTTCAAACCCAATAATTAGAAGAATGCAACTTTAAAAGTTAAAATTGCATGCTTACAATAGTCAATAAAAAAATTCAAGAGACGTGCATGACATAAACATAACCAACTAAAAGTTCAAGAATTTCCTTTTCCCCAAGCATATCTGAAAAGTTTCAAATAAATCAATTTAGGTTCTCACGAATAGTGATGATATGAATTTTGTGGTGACTTTTCAAAGGAGAAAATTTGTGACCCGTTGAATAGGAAAGACTACAAACCTTTTTATAAAGAAGTACGGTGACCATGCCTAGTGTAGATGTGCCCACCTAGACGTGTTGGTGCTAACTATTTGGCCCCATGAAGAACAAAACAAAAAAATAACCTACCTTGTGTGATGTCCTGGTATGTTCTTTAACTTAATCAATTAATTTACCTTCACTAATTCTTGAATCAATATAGACTTCAGTATGCAAGGTAGCACTATCTGATAAATAGCTTATACTTGAGGATTTGATAAATGGTAAGACAGTTTGTATGCCAAGCAACAATATCCTGAATTTTGGAATACAACTTTGACATTTTATTCAAAGCACCGATTGATCTCTAGGATGGTATTGGTTTTGGTAGTTTGATATAATGACTGAGAAGTATTAACGCCTCTCTTAATTTCAATTGATCACCAATTCTTCTTCTTCTGAGTAGCTTGTGGTTTGTTCGTTCCTTTGAGTGAATTTCTCAGGTCCACAAAATATTCGCTTGCTAAGAATTTTGCTTCTGGCTTTCTTGACCTTTCCCATTCAAAATGGTGGTGGGATTTGGACGTTATTTTCTTGCTTGTCTTTCCTGTGATGATTTTTGATCCTTCATGTTCTTCTTTAAATACTTTTCCTTTGATGGAGAGTCACATCTCTTCCCCAGTGACCTATCTCAAGAAACAACGATTAGTAATTTCTTTATTATAAATTCTTTAGTGTGATCTAAAAATAATGGATAATAACATTAATCATATATGTCTATATATATCTATATATATATCTATATATATCTATATATATATCTATATATATAACGCTTGGGTACAATTTATTGCATAAACATTATTATTGAAGAATTGAATAAATTGATGATTTAAGCAAAAGATCAATACTTATCTTTTAATGGGTACATTACAAGTCTCACCCTCTTGGATTTTCTTGTCCTCAAGCAAAATGCAGTCTTCTTCCTTGATATACTTGTATCTATCTATATGTGTGAGAGAGATTGTAACAATCGTTACATTTAATCTCTTTAAGTTGTCTGGATACCTTATTCCTAGAGTGTAACTAGTCTTAATCCAAGAGAAGGGTTGTAACAATCATTACAACTAAACCTCGTCAAGTCTTTTAGGTACCACATTACTGGAGTATACTAAGCCTTAATCTGAGAGAAAGGTTGCAACAATCGTTACAACCAAACTTCCTCAAATCTTCTAGGTACCCCATTCCTGGAGTATAGCCTTAATCTAGAGAAAGGTTGCAACAATCGTTACAACTAAACTTTCTCAAATCTTCTAGGTACCCCATTCCTGTAGTATACCTAGCCTTAATTTGGGAGAAATGTTGCAACAATCATTACAACCAAACTTTCTCAAATCTTCTAGGTACCCCATTCCTGGAGTATACCTAGCCTTAATCTGGGAGAAAGGTTGCAACAATTGTTACAACTAAACTTTATCAAGTCTTCTAGGTACCCCATTCTTGGAGTATACCTAGCCTTAATATGAGAGAAAGGTTGCAACAATCATTACAACTAAAATTTATCAAATCTTTTGGTTACTTAAGTAGCCCAAAAAAGGATTATAATAATCGTTACAACTAACCTCTTCCTAGGCTATAAGGTAGGGCTACCTTAACTCTGTATTTCTATAACATCATTCATTCATTTTTTTTTCTCAAGGATGATCCCCTTACAGGAAAATTGATTCATAAGGAATACCATATACAAATAGTTAGCTTATCCCTGATCTTTTAGGATTTTTTCCATTCTTGACCTTGTTTATTTTTTAAAGCCTCAAGGTTTCTTCCCTTTCCCATGTAGCATCATCTTTAGGGAGTCCCTTCCACTTAATTAGGAACTTGGTGATGAACCTATTTCTTAACCTCCTTTCTCTAGTTTCCATGATGAATTCTAGTTCTAAGGTGAGTTTCCCCTCATCATCTAGTGGAGGTAACTTAGTGCAAGGAAGAAATTGTTGCCCAAGGACCTTTTTAAGCCTGGATACATGGAAGACATTGTGGATCTTGCTATATTTTGGTAGCTCTAACTCATAAGAAACCTCACCTACCCTTCTTATAACTCTGTAAGGACCATAGAATCATGGCTTTAGATTTTCAACCCCATTCTTTTTTATTGATGTCTGCTTGTATGGATGTAGCCATAAAAAGACCAGATCTCCAATTTCAAATGTCCTTTCTATGCAATGTTGATCAACATAGATTTTTTTGTTGGTTCTAAGCTTGCTGCAAGTTTTCCTTAAGGGTCCTCATGAGATCAATGTTCTTCTGTATGAAGTCATGTGCAATTTGCACCTTTCTCTCCTAGGTGACCAAACGTCTAAAGGAAGGAGCTTCATATCCATATAAAGCCTTGAAAGGGCTCATCCCAATTAACATATGGTGGGTGGTATTATAAAAATACTCGCCCAAGTGTAGCCATTGTATCCATGTTGTCTGTTGACCTATTACATAATTCCTTAGGTAACCCTCTATCCACTTGTTAACTATTTTTGTTTTCCCATCCATTTGAGGGTGGTAACTTGTGCTTGGGGTTAGATTAGTCCCTACTAGCCAGAACATTTCTTGCCAAAATTGGCTAAGGAATTTGCTATCCCTGTCATTGATGATTGTTTTGGGTATCCCATGAAGATGAAAAACTAATTTAAAGAATAATTCTACTACTTGAGATTCTTTGTATTTTGATGAAATGGCAAAGAAGTGGGCATACTTAGAAAGTTTATCCACCACCAAATAAATACTATCTTTTCCATGCACCTTGGGCAATCCGGTTATGAAGTCCATGGAAATACTTTCCCATTTCTGGTTGGGAATGGGTAGAGGTTATAGTAGTCCTGCTAGATGATTTTGCTCCGTCTTATTTTGTTGACAAGTCATACATTCTTGTACATGTTTGAGCACATCACTCTTCAATCCCTTCCACGAATATACCTCCCTAATCTATATATATGTTATGTAGTATCCTTGGTGACCCGCCAAAGGGCTATCATGGAACTCCTTAATAATTTTGTTCTTTATCTTTGAATGTGGGACAAGAAATATTCTTCCCTTATATAAGACAAGGTCATACCATACCTTATATTCCTCATTTGGAATTCTTCCCTATAAAATATCAAAGGCTTGTGTATCTTTGGCATATTCGGCGATGATATCATTCTTCCAATCCCTTGAAATGCTTGTGATGGTGTTGAGATAGGGCCGCCTAGATAAATCATCCACCATGCCATTCTTGGTTCCCTTAATGTACTCTATGTCAAAGTCATATGCTTGAACTCGACTTACCCACTTTTGTTGTTGATCATTAAGGTCCTTTTGATGCAAGAAGTATTGTAAGCTATTGTGATATGTTTTGATGATGAATCTCCCACAAACTAGATATTGTCATAATTTTGCTAAGGCATGCATAATTGCCAAAATTTCTTTGTCATAGACTGAGTAGTGTTTTACAGCCTCAATAAGCTTGTGCCTTTCAAAGGCTATTGGGTGTTTCTTTTGCATGAGCACTACACTGATTCCTTCTCCAGAGGCATCACATTGTATTTTAAATGGTAGTGTGAAGTTGGGAATGACAAGGATTGGGCAAGTACTCATTGCATCCTTGAGTTGTTCAAAGGATTTTTGTGCTTGTTCATTCCACATAAAGGAACCTCTTTTTGTCAAATTTGTGAGATGAGTGACCAACTTGGAGAATCCTTTAAAAAAATGCCTATAATAGCTGCATAATCCCATGAAGCCTCTAAGTTGAGTCAAGGTCCTTGGTTTGGGCCATTCTTTGATGGCCTTAATCTTCTCCCCATCCACGCTCACTCCTTCTGCATTGATTTTATGCCCCAAATAGAGTATTTCTTCTAATCCAAATTCACATTTTGACATCTTTGCAAAAATAGATTCTGATTCTAGAATACTTAAAACTTCTTCAATATGGAAAAGATGCTCTTCCCATGTTTTGCTATAGATCAAGATATCATCAAAGAATATTAGTAAGAACTTCCTTAGTTGTTGGTGAAAAATATGGTTCATGCATGATTGGAAGGTAGCTAGAGCATTGGTGAGACAGAAGGGAAAAGACTAAGAACTCGAAATGCCCATAATGGCACCAAAATGTTGTTTTTGGTGCATCTTCCTTCTACATTTGTATTTGATGATATCCCAAGTGTAAATCGATTTTGGAGAAGTATCTTGCTCGATGAAGTTCATCCAATAGTTCATCTATCCTTGGGATTGGGTACCAATTCTTGATAGTTTTTTGGTTTAATGCCCTGTAGTCTATTCACATTCACATCGTGTCATCTTTCTTCTTGTCTAATACAACGAATGATGCAAAAGGAATATTGCTTGGTTGAATGTGTCCCATTTCCAACAACTCTTTAATAGTTTTCTAAATATCTTCTTTGAACTTCCAAGGATGCCTATAAGGGGTGGTTATCACTAGATTTTCTCTTTCTTCTAATTCTATGGAGTACTCAAAACCTCTTTTTGGAGGTAGACCGAGGGGAATATCTCCAAAAATCTTCTTGTGTCTTCTTAAAATCAGTTGGATGTCAATGTGAATAGCTTGCTTGTGAGAGGGTGACTTATCTAACACCATGCAATGAGCTATCCATTCCCCTTGGTCGCACCTTACAATCCTCTCCATCCTTTTGCATGATACCACTTTGGGAGATCCATTTGGCAATCCTTTAACGTAACCTCTTGTCCTTGATGTTTGAAGCATATTTCCAAATTTGGGTTATCCATGGTAAAACGTCCTAGGGATTTTATACAAGGCATCCCCAAGATCACATCATTTTGTAGGTTGACAATGTAGAATCCTCCTCTTATGGTATGGTTCCCCAATTGGATTTCTAATTGAGGAATGATCTTGGTGCTTTGATCCATGGATCCGTTTGCTAGAGCTACCTTGAATATGTTGAAATTTTGAGTCTTTAGATTCCTTCTTGATACTAATTTTTTCTGATAAAGTTGTGGGAAGCCCCACTATCTACCAATGCAATGATTTTCTTCCCTTTTATTGTTCCCTTGATTTGAAAGGGTCTATGTTCATTTGTTTGGGAAATGACTGCTAAGGTCCCTTGTTCTTTCGGTTCCCTTCTAGACCTTTTGGTAGGATTCTCTTCATCCAATGCTTCTTCCATTTTATGCAATTGTCCTCTCTTACATCGATGGTTTTCTTCCCTTGGCTCTTTGCACCTAAAACATCTATTCTTCCTCTTCAATTCTTCCTTTAGTTGGATGGCTTCCTTGTTGCTGCAATAATGTCCCTGTCCCCATGGTTCATGGCAGAAGTAGCATGATCTTCCTTTATTATCTCTTCTCGACTGATCTTTTTTAGGTTGTGACTTGGATTAGGGGTTCCTTTCTTTTTCTTTTGAAGTATTGTTTTCAACTTTCATGGCCTTTTGGATTGCCTATCCCACTGTTTGTGGTTCAAGTGGGCTTACTATGTTGATTGATTCTTCGAGTCCTTCAATGAACAAGTAGGTAAGACTTCTTTGAGATAAGTCAGGGACCATGACTACTAGTCTTTGGAACTCATTTGAAAATTCCTCTATAGTTCCATGCTACCTAAGTTGAGTGAGCTCTTTGAAGTACCACTCGGGGTGTTTTTGATCAAATCTATTGATGAGCTTTTGAGTGAACTCATTGTATGTGACTACATTTTGATGGCCTTGGGTAATTAGTCCATGATGCCACCAATTGTGAGCGATTCCCGATAGGTGGAGAATAGAAAATTTAGTGGCACTTTCTTCCATCATGGGGCTAAGGGATAAGTAAGTATCAAGTTTTTAGACCCATGATCATATAGTAAGCTTCCTAGATCCATTGAATTAAGGCAAGGACATCTTACTAATTCTTGACTTTAGGTCCTTTTCAGAATGGTACTTCCTCATACTTGGCTTAGTTTGGGTTTTAACCTCATAATATTCCTTGAATGGTATGTGCTTTTGTATTGTGGGGTATAATGTAGCATATGCTTGAGCAAGGTCTTCTACACTAGTTGCATTTGGCTCTTCTTCTTCAATGGCATTTTCACTTGGAATGAATGGGGGCATGGTGGGTCTCAGCGTAGAGCTTTGAGTCGAATGCTCATTTTCAGAATGGTGTGAAAGTATTTCTCTTCTTTGGGTGACCTTTTCATGAGCGTTATTGTTGTTTATATTTTGAAGGGCCTGAAGTATCATTTGGTTAGTTTCCTCAAATATTTTGTTGGTCTATTCCATGAAATTTTTGAGCTCATCCCTCATGATGTAATTCCCTGGTGCATTGTTCCTGGAGCCTCTTCAGTTGTATGTTTGCATGATTTCCCACAAAATGGTAGGAAAGTGGCTCTGATACCACTGTGATGTCCTGGTATGTTCTTTAACTTAATCAGTTAATTTACCTTCACTAATTCTTGAATAAATATAAAATTCAGTATGCAAGGCAACAATATCTGATAAATAGCTTATACTTGAGGATTTGATAAATGGTAAGATAGTCTGTATGCCAAGCAGCAATATCCCAAATTTTGGAATACAACTTTGACGTTTATTCAAAGCACCAACTAATCTCTAGAATGGTATCAGTTATGTTAGTTTGATATAATGACTAAGAAGTATTGACGCCTCTCTTAATGTCAATTGATCACCAATTCTTCTTCTTCTGAGTGGCTCATGGTCTGTTTGTGCCTTTGAATGAATTTCTTAGGTCCACAAAATATCCGCTTGCTAAGAATGTTGCTTCTAACTTTCTTGACCTTTCCCATTCAAAATGATGGTGCGATCTGGCTGTTATTTTCCTGCTTGTCTTTCATGTGATGATTTCTGATCCTTCGTGTTCTTTAAATAATTTTCCTTTGATGGAGAGTCATGTCTCTTCTGCAGTGACTTGTCTCAAGAAACAATGATTAGTAATTTCGTTATTATAAATTCTTTAGTGTGATCTAAAAATAATGGATAATAACATTAATCATATATGTCTATAAAATATATCTATAGATAAATACATACAAATACATATATATATATTATGCTTGGGTAAAATTTATTGAATAAACATTATTATTGAAGAATTGAATAATTTTTTTATTAAAAAAAAAAAGATCAATACTTATCTTTTAATGGGGACATTACACCTTGCAACTTTACACTACATGCAATTGACTTGTTTTCCATCAACTGAAATCTATTCACCACAGGAAAACAACTTGGAGCTATCAAAAATTGAGAGAGGTTATTGTAGATGGTCCCTACATGAACTCATAGCCTCATATGGGAAATTTCCAAGTGCCATTGCTTCCTAGTAATCGCTCGTCAAAGTTTTCTACCCTTGTGCACTTTGCTCTCTTAAGAGACTTCGTCGGTAGAATGTGGCTCAGACTATTTTAGCGCGTTTGGGTGAAAAAGAGGAAATTTCCTAGAATAAAAACACCAATATAGACATGTTGGAATAGCTAGTTTGGTCATATGATAATTAGAACAAAAGTTTCACCACTTTCCAACTTTACACTACATGCAACTAACCCATTTTTTATCAACTAAAATTTGTTCACCATAGAAAATGACTTGGAGATATAAAAAATTGAGAGAGGCTATTGTAGAAGTTCCTTGCATGATCTCGTAGCCTCAAATGAAATGTTTCCAAGTGCCATGGTTTCTGAGTAATCATTCGTTGAAGTTTTGTTTCCCTTTTGCACTTTGGTCTCTTAAGAGACTTTGCCAGTAGAATGTGGCTTGGACTGTTTCAATGTGTTTGGGTGAAAAAGAGGACCTTACCTATAATAAACCCACCCATAGAAACATGTTGGAATAGTAGGTTTGGTCCTATGATGAACATAATGAAAGTTACACCACTTTCCAACTTTACACTACATGCAACTGACCCATTTTCCATCAACTAAAATTTGTTCACCATGGGAAAATGACTTGGAGCTATCAAAAACTGAGAGAAGTTATTGTAGATGGGCCCTACATGATTCCATAGCCTTAGTCAGAACATTTCCAAGTGCCACGATTTTTGAGTAATCGCCCATTGAAGTTTGCTTCCCTTTTGCACTTTGGCCTCTTAAGAGACTTTTCCAGTAGAATGTGGCTCAGACTGTTTCAATGTGTTTGCGTACAAAAGAGGACCTTTCTTAGCATAAACCCACCCATATAGATGTGTTGGAATAGTTGATTTGGTCGTATGACAAATAGAATGAAAGTTACACCACTTTCCAACTTTACACTACAAGCAACTAACTTGTTTTCCATCAACTTGAATCTATTCACCACAAAAAAACAACTTGGATCTATCAAAAATTGAGAGAGGTTATTGTAGAGTGTCCCTACGTGATCCTGTAGCTTTAGATAGAATGTTTCCAAGTGTCATGGTTTCAAAGTAATCGATCATTAAAGTTTGTTTCCTTTTTGCACTTTGGTCTCTTAAGAGACTTTGCTGGTGGAATGTGGCTCAGACTATTTCAACGCGTTTGGGTGCAAAAGAAGACCTTTCCTACCATAAACCCACCCATACAGACGTGTTGGAATATTTGGTTTGGTATGATGAAAAAAATGAAAGTTACACCACTTTCCAACTTTACACTACATGCAATTGACCTATTTTCCATCAACTAAACTCTGTTCACCACAGGAAAATGACTTGGAGCTATCAAAAATTGAGAGAGGTTATTGAAGAGGGGCCATACTTGATCCCATAGCATTAGAAAAAATGTTTCCAAGTGTCAAGTTTCTGAGTAATCGCTCATCGAATTTTTCTATGCTTGTGTACTTTGGTCTCTTAAGAGACTTCGTCAGTAGAATGTGACTCAGACTATTTCGGCATGTTTGGGTGAAAAATAGGACCTTTCATAGCATAAACCCACCCATACGAATGTGTTGGAATAGTCAATTTGGTCATATGACAAACAAAACAAAAGTTACACCACTTTCCAACTTTACACTACATGCAACTGACCCGTTTTCCATCAACTAAAATTTGTTCACCATGGGAAAATGACTTGGAGCCTTCAAAAACTGAGATAGGTTATTGTAGAGGGGCCCTATGTGATATTGCATCCTTAGAAAAAAAATTTCCAAGTGCCATGGTTTTCGAGTAATCACTCATCAAATTTTGCTGCCATTTTGCACTTTAGTCTCTTAAGAGACTTCGCCAGTAGAATGTGGCTCAAATTGTTTCAACATGTTTGGGTGTGAAAGAGGACCTTTCCTAGCATAAACCCACCCATACAGACATTTTGGAACAATCGCTTTGGTCGTATGAAGAATAGAGAAGAATCTACACACACACCTTCCTCAACTTCTCAAGAGCAGGAAGAATGTCTTCATTGAATACATTATGTATCTCATTCAATTTGGTTTGCTTCCTTTTCAAGTGTTTTTAGAGCATACTAACCTCCTTTTCATTGACGATAAAATATTCTTCTTGTCTTTTGATTCCTTTTCTAAGTGGTTAATTTTAGTCTTCAGTTGTTTTGCTTCAATTTCAACACTTCCAACTATTGCCTTTGCATCTGCAACTATTGTTATCATCTTTGGAAGTGTCTTTATGAGTATAGAATACAAGTGTTTCTTTTAACAATTTCTTTACAAAACTTCTCTACCTTTATAGATAAGACTTTCAGGTGTCCACTGCACTGATTATCCTTTTTTTCACTTACATTTCATATTGCTTCTTCCTTATCATCTATTTCCAATTGTATTTTCTCCATGAAAGTATTAAGTTCAAGAATCTTTGACTTCATTTGTTAATTTTTAATCTTCCCATAAAGATTGGAATGATTGTAGGATAGCCCAAAATGGAAAATGTGGTAGCATAGACAAGGCAATGAGCTATTTAAAAAAAATGCCTCAAAGAAATGTGGTCTCATGGTGATGGACCTCACCATGAGACCACATTTCTTTGAGGCATTTTTTCAAATAACTCAATACCATGTCTATTCCTTTGATTACTATTATGCTTTGATATATTTTTCCCATGCATCCATAGTTTGGTCGAAAGCACATGTTTTAGGCTTTTAGCCATAGCAGCAAGGGGACATTGGAATGGGGTATGACATCTATCAAAACATAGAAGGGGGGATTTTCATGAGTGTTATGGTTTCAATTGCCTTAGTAGACACATGCAAAATGCAGATGCATAGTCAAGGCACATGAACTATTTGACAAAATTCCTCAATGAGAGATGTCCTCATGGTCAATGCATCCACATTGACAAGGTAGTGAGTTGTTTGAAAAAATGCCTCAAAGAAATGGGATCTCATGAATCTCTCTTATACATTTTTATGATTAATAAAAGAGGAATGATTACAAATTAGATATAACCAAATCTTATGGCATAGTTCATTGAGTTTATAGGTACATATTGAGCCCAAGATTTTTGGTAGTTGTGAATAGAAATCCATTTATGAGGGAAATTTAAATACCATCAATTAAATGAAAAAGAGGCTAGAGGAGTAGGATATAGAAAGAAGATTTTAAAACTAGACATTAGGGGAAAATTAAGATGGAATATTTTTTTAAAACTAAAATTAAAATATTTATATGTTATACAAATAAAATACCTTGGTGCCATTTATCCCAATGTGATTATCATTTTAGCTAACCCTTTTAGAGTATCACAAATTTAGAAATTTATTTTTTAATATATAGTATTATAGAGCACTTAACTTGGGATATAAATAGTGAGAAAATTATAAAACTTTAGGAATATTTATGGAATGGATATCCAAGATTAGATGAAAGAGACAACTTTATTGTAGCAAAGGTCATATTTTTGGTTATGTACATCAAGTAGATATGTGTTACTATAGTCAAAGTGAGTGGAAGGGTGTAAGTGGGTTGGGAATTCCATATGAACAATTGGAAAATCTTAGAGAGAAATTATTTGATGAGGAAGGTGTTTATTAAGGAAGAAAAATACACACTAAAATGGTGTTTCTCCAAAATGGATAAATATACTACTAATTTTTGATATAAAGTAATATAAATATCCAAAATAAACATATATTGACCTTCATGTTTATGTTGGTAAAAGAACTTTCTTCCTAAACCTACTTGTTTTTCTTGGTTTGTCATCCATGAGAAAATTTATGACTAATAAATTATAGAAGATTGGATTTATATGCTCAATAATTTTTTATCAATGTTGGGAAAAAGAAACAAAAAATCACCTCATAGTTAACTTCTCCTTCATATTAAAATTTTGGCAATTCTTGTGTGCAAGAGTGGGTTGATTTGGACATTTTCTTCACAATTTATTACCGTTATTCAAATGATGGTCAACTATCCAAAATGGATCATCATTATCTTTCTTTGGATTATAACACTTTCAATAGTAATCTAGAGATTTTTGAAAGAGAGGAATGTGAGATTTTTTTAATATAAATTAAATGAAATAAAAAATATTTTTTTGATAAAAATAGAAGTGGCCATAGAAAAGGTTGCACAAATCAAAGTAAGGGACCAATCCTCCAAAACTAATATTTTCATTATGGGATATTAAAATTATGGGAAGATGGAAAGGGTTATATGTTCCCCCATGGGGTTGATGATTTAATCATCATTTCATTTCATAAGAATGAAAGATGGACCCCACCCAATCCTAGATGGATGAAAGTAAACTTTGAAAATGTAGTCTTGGGGAACTCTATGAAATAGGGATAGGTTACATTATATCGAATAAAATAGGAGAATTAATTCACGTAGGATCAAAGAAATTGAAGAATGAATAAGAAGGTAGAAACTCAAGCTCTCCTATTCGGCCTAGAAGTTTTTAATCAAATATGGGATTAGAAAAATGCAACTTTAAGACAACTCACATGTTATGAATACAATAATGAAAAAGATCATCTATATAGAATCTCACAAACATACTAAAGATTACATGGAATATCTTATAAACCTTAGCATTTATAGAGAAGTAAATTGTGAAGAAAATTTCCTAGCCAACTACACAATTGACAAAGAGAGATTGCATCATAAATTCTAAAGTTGAAATATTAAAAGGATTTGGAAATAAGTTTGATTTATAATAATCAAAGAAAAGCAATCATTAAAATTAGATGGGGGCATAGTTAATAATGGAAACACACATAATAATTTATCATTGTGTGATACGGTAACTACCAAGGTAATATAAATGATTGGAAATGATTATTTAGGGAGGTGAAGGTCCATGGAATAATAATTATTGAATCTTAACATGTGTAAAAATATCAATAATATCACTAAACTATAAGCTCTTTATTTATTAGTTCTCTTTCATTTTCTTGTTTCTTTGATAACTAATGGTTATCAATGTTTGATTCATGTCATCTTAATACCCAATGGTATACTTAAGTGGTAGAATGGAGATGAGACTTAAAATAATATTCAAAATTAAAGCATATATTATCATTATTTCCATGCAATAGTTTTTAGGTGATGAATTCTTGTTGGATGACCATAGATATAGAGTAAATTTAGACATGGTTTCTATTAAAATTATGAAAAACACGAGCCATAGGATCAAACAACGAATAAAGAAACCTTCCACGTAAGAAATCTGCAAACAAAGAATTTCTATATTCCTCAACATGAAAAAGTTATAGAATGAACCTCAAGAATCTTCAAGAAAAACAAGTGTCCTCAAAGGTTGAGAGTTTGAGGTATGATAAAATCATGATAATACAATGAGGGTTGAGTTCCATATAGGACAAACACTAAATGAGAAAGGGATTAGATCATGACAAGTATCAACATCTCATGCAATGAGACAAAATGATCTAATAATAGCTCTCTAGTTAATACAGTAAATCGCTCCTAAGTTTAGCTTAAGTGCATGAGAATACATTAGACTAATAATTAATTAATAATTAATTCATTATTAGCTAATGCATGATTACTCTAATGCACCCCCTTAAGATGAACTTAGGGAGTAGCTAAAAACCCTAAAAAAGAGAATGCATGATGGGTCTTGAAAAACAAGGCCTGGTGAGGTACCCATATATAAACAAAATATCTCTCAAAACTAGAGAAAAGAAGAAAACCACATGGGAAAAACTTCTCTCCAAAAGAGAGAAAGGCGAATGAAGGACTGAAAAAGCCCCCAAATCAAGGTAAAGGACTAAGAAGCCTCCAACCAAAACAATTTCCTAAAAAAGAGGAACATGTAGAACATTGTTGAAGCATGAAGAAATTGTAGATTATTGTTGAAAGATGACTAATATGGTCCTAAAATAAAGAACCTCCTCTAAAAAAAATGATGATCAAGATCAAGATAACAAGAATATGCATGAGTGCCCCAATGGCACTACTCAAATTAGATGGAAAACAAAGGAAAACATCTAGAATTTGGAGATACAAATGTCAGGATCAAGAAGACAATAATTTGCATGAGTTCCCCCAATGACACTACTCGAATCAAATAGAAAACAAAGGAAAAAAACTAAAAGTAAAAGATACATATCTGGTACATGAATTTGCACGAGTGACCCCAATGACACTACTCAACATGCAAGATGCAAGTAAAAAATACATGTACCAAATAGTTTGAAGAACACTGATCAAAAGAGAGATAATAATCTGCATGAGTGTCCCTGACGATAATACTTGAATCAAATGAAAAATAAAGGAACACATTTGGAACTCGAAGATACAAATGACACATGAATCTGCATGAGTGACCCTAATGACACTACTCAACATGTAAGATGCAAGTTGAAAAGATAGGTACTGATAGTCTCTGATCAAATGAAAATGGAAGGTCACCTCCAAAAAAAGGAATGCAAGAGTGTCCATATGGCAAGTGCTCCATCTCATGGAAATGCAGGGTAACTAGCCATTGATGTATGTTGCATCTGACTAGTACATAGGAATAAGAACTAGATACATAGATCACTCAAACACAAAACCAAGGAAGCATTAACACCAATAGTAGAAACCCCCCCATAATGTTGACAGTAGAAAGCCATGATAGGTACACTAAAACTGCGTGAAACCAATTAGTGAATGTAGGATAAATAACTTGAAAATAAAGGGCATGCAAACTAAGGCACACACGCATGAAGTAAGAATCACTATGATTCACTATTTTTGTGGAAGGGACACTCACTTGACAAAGGTTTTATGGAAAATAAAATGCAAATATGACTTTCTCAACAACTTTGAATCCAACAATAAGGTCCTTTTTGTGCCAAAATACACTTAAAAATTTCCCACCTCAAAAAATTGCAAAAAAAGCAATGGAGAATCCAGATCTGAAGTATGTAACCCTTGATGAAGAAAAAACCTCATAAATTGAGAAGGGGTTTGATGAATCCACACTCTGATACCATGTTATAATTATGAAAAACACGAGCCACAAAATCAAACAACAAGTTCAAACAAACAAAGAATTGCTATATTCCTCAACAAGAAAAAGATATAGAATGAACCTCAAGAATCTTCAAAGAAAACAAGTCCTCAATGGTTAAGAGTTTGAGGTATGATAAAGGCATGATAATACAATGAGGATTGAGTGCTATATAGGAGAAACCCTAAATGACAAAGGGATTAGTTCATGACACGTATCAACATCTCATGCAATGAGACAAAATGATCTAATAATAGTTCTCTACTTAACACAATAAATCACTCCTAAGTTTAGCTTAAGTGCATGAGAATAAATTAGAATAATAATTAATTAAAGATTAATTAATCATTAGCTAATGCATGATTGCTCTAACAGTTTCAATGTTCATTGGAATTCTATTCTATTTAAAATAGGGCTAAGAAGTAATTTATAAAATAGATTCCCAACTAATAAATGAACCTATTGGGAGGATTAAATATGGTATTACAATAAGTAGTGATTATATCTATATTCCTACAAATAAATGGTGTTATGATCATACATAAAGGCTTGGTAACAAGACCATGGTAGTATTGGTAAACTGATTTGTTACTGTAATATTTCATTACAAACAACTTAGACTCACCCAATGGGTAGTCAAAAATGTTCTAACATTTGGAGGGATCTCTATTGTATTAGTGATCTTCCTCTATATTTTGGAGGGTCATCACCTTTGTAAGATATAATTTGGAAATTTTCAAGGGGTGTGATTTTGACCAAAAATTAGGAAGGGCACACAAACTGACACTAAAATAAAGAAAAATAAACCCTAGGTATGGATGCTATGGGGATAATAACTTAGTTTTTGAACTAATAAACAATAGATTGAAATAGAACTATAAGGGTTTGAAAGAGAAAGCGTTGCTTAATATAATAAAAGAAATATTTACCTAGGTTTTCTAAACTCAAAGATCTAAAAATGCCAAATATTATATCCATTTTTATAGTGGGACTTCTTTAATCCATCACAAAATAAGAAATATCTCAAATAATAGCTACAAATTAAATATAAGAAAAACCTACAACATAAAAAACTAACACATTGGCTCATAGTCAATTAATATTCCTCTTTATTGAAAAAAAAGGAGATCTCAAGGTCACTCTCAAATCTTATATAATTTCTTATTATGAAAAGAATTTTAAAAAATAGATCCCCCAATTTACAATCCATCCTTGAATATATAGGCCTCTTCATATGTAATTGATTCTTTAAAATGACATTTAGTTTACCCCTTAATTATATTTTAAAGTTCATTATTTTTTTAACTTTAAATTATTAGCCAATAGGCTATATATAGAGTGAGGTTTCAGTCAAAACCTATCTCATTCCCCCAAACCTCTTTTTTTGTTTGGTAAACCGTGCTTGAAAACAAGCTTGAGTGATCAGCATAGAGATATCTTGCAAAGTACGCTGAAAAAGAAAAGAGAGTTATTGCAAAATTGGACATGGTATTAACTGTTGCCTTTAATCTCACCAAATACTTTCACCGCCACATTACAAGTGACTACCATTGAAATTAGAAGAGTTGTTGAAGACTTAATTCTTTATAGTTACTGTTTGGCATGGGAATCACTTGCATATCTACTCAACTGATAACATATGCAGTAAGAATTACTTTCCCATTTCTCTCATTTGGTTCTACCTAAGGGTTTTTTTATTTGGTGTCCAACATAAGGACAGATCGTGGGTAGTGTGTAGCTAGAAAATACCTTTCAGGCTTGGACGCCTCTCTAAATCACAAGCAAAGTCTTCTTTCTTATAAGTTACTCCTTCCTCTGTTGTATTCTAGGTACTTTTAGACAACCATATAATTCATTTTTCTTCTCGGTTCTGTATTTAAAAAGAAAAAAAATGTGGTTGGGGTTTGTTGTTTTCCCTTAGTTTTGAATTGGGATTAGGGATTATGTTGCAAGTGATCATTGGGGGTGTAGGTGGAGGTGGTGGAATTATTTCTTGTGGTAGAGTGGCTACACTAGCAGCAGCTAGAGGTGTTGTACCTACTGACGAGCCCCCTGCCAAGGAGGAGGAGGAAGAAGAAAGTGATGATGACATGGGCTTCTCTTTGTTTGATTAGGTTAGGTTTAATTAGCATTCATCCCCATTTTAGACTGACATGGGCATTTTTGTGGACCTTATAATTGAAATGGGTTTGACTAAGAAATTTAATTACAAGAGGGATTATAGAGACTTCTAATGAGGTGTTCTTATGTTATTTGAAATGACAGATATTGGCGATATGTAAGTTATGATTATTTCTCTACTGCAATGTGATGTAATTTTTCTATTCTACAAGTTTTTAAATGCAAATGGTTGTTAGATGTCTGATAAAGTCTTATAAATGTAGGAGGTTTATGTGAGGGTAGTATATGATCTAAATATTAAGTTGGTTGTAGAATATGGTTAGTTGTTCATTTTAATAATAACTACATTAGGATTTGTGGTTCATGTAGTGAAACAATTTTTTTCCATTAAGCTCTATTCAATTGGGTTTTGTTATTTATTTAATTTGTGTAGGTAAACATTTCCCCTAGTTTTAACTAAAAGGAAGCCATACACTTCATTTTAATTTTCTGGTGCCCTTTTAGGTTAAAGTATCTTTATTTGCAGTTCTTCAATTTAAACAGAGTACATGTCCTGAATAGTTGCACAGACTCTATTGGCCTACAAAACTGTGCTCTTTATTTTTTATAGGGAGGCAATTTTTAACATTAGAGCCAAAGGAATGGCTTGATCCTTGAATATTTCAAGTTGTAGGATTTGACCTTATTATTTTTAATTAGTTTGGTTGTTCAATCAATTCCCCATATAGAAAATATTGCAATGATTCATTGACAGTGGGACCTAACGATGATATTTTTAAAGAAACATTGAGTAAATTGTAATGAAACAAAACAAAGACGTTCTTAAAGAAACACATTTTTAGAAGTGGCAATTTTGTTTCAGTTTTGAATCTCTATTTGTAGGTGTAGTGCATTTTATATATAGGATATAGTTGAAGGCATCATTGGCAAGAACTTTTCTACCAAATGTGTATCAAATTGATAGAGCTAACATATCTAATTTTGGATTTAGTGTTCTTGGAGAATGTTGTATGGAGGGGTACTATCATAGAATGCAGTGTCCTACATTGATCTACAGTACCAAAATTCTAAATAAGTGCATTAATGGAGGCCAAATCACATTCTAATATTTGGGGCTTTGGACGGTGTTATGGGGCTTTGGTGTTTTTATTTTAAGGACATATCATGATTTTGTTTGGAGAGTTCATTGCTCCACTATTTTTCATCTTTACAACATAGTAAGGTTCATAGTTTGATCACTGCATTTTCTATTATATAGTATTGCTAATTTCTACAAAATGTTTTTAGGTGCTATTTAAAGAGTACTATAACAAAGATCCATCTAATGGTAAGGATGGGAGGTAAGAAAATTGTAGTTGCTGCAAACTCAAGAAAATTTTTGACAAACGAAAGCAAACGTGTGGTTTGTTTCTTATGATAATATTTTTTAGAATTTATTTTTCCAATTCAACAATAAAATCCTACAACATCTAGTGGGGTCAAAAAGTTTGGTCTACGTGAAACTGTACAATAGCAAAAATGTTGACAAATTTTGGCAAACTTTTTGAGAAATCTTTTTTTTTTGTCCCTTGGACAGATAGTTGGACAATGTAGAATTTTTTACAAGTGGTAGCATAAGTATATGGTTTATATCTTGTGATAACATGATTTAGATTAGTTTGTGTTTTCTAATAAAAAATACACTAGAGCAAAATTTCCATTGCAAGAGATTGTATGTCTACAAAAATTAACCCCATTGTTTATGCAATATTCACTAAAGTTTCTTGGTGGCCTACTATTGGATTGCAAGGTCGGCATCTACTATTTTGAATTTTCCTTAGGAAAATGGCATTTGAGTAATTTTCGTACAAGATTTCTATATTTGAGCATGTAGGCTACATAGCATGAACAAATGATCTTTTGCCATCTTCTCATCCTCTTAATAGTGCACCTACAAATATAACAAATCCTTATAAGTTATTGTTGTGGAGATTGAATCACAATGGAGTTTCATGGCTTTATAAAATTATATGAAGAGTTATGATATGAAATACTTGGTTGTGGTATACATGAATTTTATTTTTTACTTCATGTTATTTGCTAAAAGCAAATGCATGATACATGTTACACATCAATTTACAGGGCATACATACATAATGATAGTTTTCCAACTTTGTGCACAAATGAATAAGAAATCATTGATTACAAAATCTTCAAAAATGAACTTTATATAAATATTTTCATCAATTCACAATAAAAAAAATATTTTTCTATTGGCGTAACCCTTGCACCCTTCCTGGTGCAAGTGCTAGTAAATAAAAGTTCACTTATTAAGTCGTATAAAAATGAATTAATTTACAAATATGCAAAATTAGAAAATAAAAAATAGAATATTTCTTCAATTTTATTGATCTAAAAACTACTCCCTTGAAGTCCCTAACTTTAGGTACTCACAATTGCTTGGATGATGATTTCCCATTTTCTAGCTTATAACCATTGGAACCATGCCCTCCTACCATTGAATTCTAAAAAATATTTCTTTCATTAGGTACTTTGAAAAGTATACCATGAGCATATTTAATATTATGCACTTAATCCTTATTCTACAATTGTCAAGTTAAATCCATCACATTGCAACATAAAATCCAACCATCAAGTATATACCAAGTCGAGAATTTTTGTCTATCAATTTTTATATCATGCCAAAAAATTTGTAATAAGGGAAAAAAGCGCAACTAATAATTTTTTTTTAAAAGAGTAACAAATGCTAGCTCTAAAGTATTAAATATGTATACTTTAGAATTCTAATTGTTATAGATATCATTAGGGCATCATATTTTCATGCAATTGTAGTTTAAGTGCAAGCCTTGAAGAGTTGAAAAAGTTTGGGCTTTGGATTACTTTATAAACTATGTAAGTGGGTACACAACCCTTTCTAGGGTATTTTTTTTCTCCAAACAATTTCATATTCAGTTGCCACCCACTTAGGTGAAGTCGGGGATCATAAAAATCATTAAGGATATTTTAACAACATAAGGGATATAGAGTTCCTCATAATTGGACAAAACTCGGTCTTTCATTTTACAATTTGATTAAATAAAGTTTAATACTCATCATAATGAAAGTGAGCATTTAA
Organism: Sequoia sempervirens; assembly: GCA_007258455.2. Taxonomy (NCBI): domain Eukaryota; kingdom Viridiplantae; phylum Streptophyta; class Pinopsida; order Cupressales; family Cupressaceae; genus Sequoia; species Sequoia sempervirens. The sequence goes on from VDFB02271358.1 coordinate 1,238,610,625, forward strand.
TGAGGATTATATCTATGAGAAATTAGATAATGGTTTTGAATGAATATCACATTTATAAAAAGAATATAATCTAATCATTTTTGGGTGATTATAATTGTGTATAACATAAGAATGTACTATACCAAATGCCACAAATTAGAAGGAAGATGAAAAAATCGTTAATTATGGAATTTACCCAAAATTTGGCAAGTCCTGAAGCCGCTGGTCTTTTTGTTAGTTATTGAAACATTGTCAGTCGTTGCCCAGGTTTTTCATAACCTTCCCTTTTCCCAACACTTATCCAAAATTTGGCTAAGTCTTGAAGTCATCAATCTTTTTTGAGTTATGGAAACTCTATTAGTCACCGCCCAAGGTTTCACAGCCTTTCCTTTTTCCGATGCTTACCCAAAATTTGGTTAAGTTTTGAAGTCATCAATCTTTTATTAGTTATTGAAACTTTTTTGATCATCGCCTAGGTTTTCATAACCCTTCCTTTTCTTGACGCATTATAACTTATAGTCTAAGGTTCATCTTTTTGAAGTCCCAAAGTGTGTGAACACCTAAAAGCATCATTGGAAACTGTAAATATTTTTCTTAAGTCAAGTTATTTTAGAGTTTTGTCCAAGTTAGTGAACTTTTTTCCATCCCCGACAAGGTTATGATAATCTTGTCTTTTTCCATCTAATATAAACAGAGAGACTTTAACTTTTTTCTAAGTCTAGAGCCTCAATAAATTTTGTTTCCTGCTATCTCGCAAGATCCATGATGGACTCAACTCCTTTGCTCACAGAACTGCAGGAGGACTTCGAGCTTTGACGTTACCACATACTAAATGCCTTATTGACAAGAAGAAGACCAAAAGGGCCAGTTCTGATAGCATTAGATGCCGAGCTTCGACCATACCCTTTTTCGAATGCCTTAACAAAAGGAAGAAGAGAAAAATGGTTGAGTTTGATAACGTCAAACTTTGGGCTTCAACAATACCCTTTGTTGAATGCCCTTAATGAAAGGAAGAAGATCAAAATTACACTAAGTCCAATATCATTAGGCTTCGAGCTTCAACAATACCCTTTATCGAATTCCCTAACCAAAGAAAGAAGAACCAAAAGGTTGTCTGAAACATCGAACTTTGAGCATTGGTAATGCCTCATATTGAGTGCGTCAACCAAAAGAGGAAGCTAGAAAGTTTTAAGTTTGATAACATTGGACTTCGGGCATCACTAATGCCCCATACTAAATGCCTCAACTAAAAGAGGAAGATGGAAAATTTTAAGTTCGATAACATCAAACTTCAAGCATTAGTGTTAAGGCTTATGCCTTAACATGAAGCAAAGGAAGAGGTAAGGTGACACCCTAGACCTTGAAAACTTAACACAAATTCAGATTTTTGCACTTTGATGTTTTGGGGCTAAAGAAATGGTTTGCGATGAAGTAAGAAAGGTAGATGGTAAAGGGTAAGGTTGATGGTCGAACCCCAACAAGTTATAAAGAGCTTCAGACTTAGGTGTTTGGACTTATCTCTTAAGTCCTTGTAAGTTATTTAAGCATAAGGTAAGGGGGGATTAGCGATCCTCGACCCCCGACAAGTATGACTGGAGATAAAACTCTTGCACTTCACAAGAAGCTTGCATTGACTTCGATTGACTAGAAAAGGTAAGCAGATCAACGATACATGGGAAAATTTGATTTCCTTAACTGATTCAAATTGTTGTTGTGAATCATTAAGGTTCTACAACTCATTAAAATCTGTAATAGTTGAGTGATAAACATCTACTCAAGGCACGATTTTTGGATTCAACAACAAGGTTTGGAGTTATGATTCTAATGAATACAGAGTATGAGTGCTAAGAGTAAAAATTATTCTAGATATGACTGATGCCAAAGAAGTAAGTTCATTAAATTTGGACAGTGGTGCAAGGTTCTATGTGAGAAGCTTGACAATGAAGGAAGATCTAAATTAGTGTCAACTAAACTTGAATCTACTAGTCTTAATTGCTAAAAAAATAGATCTGCAAATCTAAATCCTCTTTTTTGCATAACAATACATACATACATAAAGAGTTCGCATGGAGACAATCATCATAATCATTCCAATCCAGCATACATGAGGTGCTATATTTTTTCTTGAAAGAATTATAGAAACACAAGAAACAACACACTATAGATGAACAATATGACACATAGAGAAGGAAACAATCCATTGGAGGACCCCTTGTTTATTCTTAGCAACACAAAAATATTTCTTCCACATGTATTTTTTAACATTTAAGAAAATATAAGTAAATAATCCATAGAATGAGCTCCTCTTACAAAATTAGAATGCAATACCTATACAATTTACTAATAGAACTTAAAACATATAATGTCTTTAAAATACAAGTTTTATTCACCCAAGGGTAGGAGGTGTAATATACTATCTTTCTAGTTTACCTTTAACAAATAGCTTAATATAATAACATAAGTCCCTTAATGAAGGTTTTGTTTTATTGAAAAAAGAAAAGAAGAACAACGCGATACATATTTCCACACCACTTCCTATCTTTACACACAAAAATGCTTTATTTATTTATCTATTTTTCTCTAATTTCAAATAACTAAAATATACACATTACAAAACCCAATGATGCAAGAGGTTTTCTCAAACAACACACCCTTTTTACATAAACAATACAATTGGTTTAAATTACTCATATGTTCTTTTAATTGGCCTTACCAGGCTTCAACATCTAACACAAAGGGCATATTTCTCCAAAAAAGATTACAACACAGTTACTCTCTTTTCTTTCACAATGCAACACATTGATGTTTCCAATCCAATACTCTATTGAAACCTACAAGTAACACAGTATAACTTTTTTTCATGGCCAATAGGGTGTTCTCACCTCCCAACTTTAGGTTTTCTCACAAACCACCCCTAAGGTGGGAGATAACCAGGTATATGGGTACACACAACAATAGCATACATAGTCCATTTCAAAATAGCACACACAACAAGATACTCCCATCCCAAATTACACATTTACAAAAATATTATATAAGAATCCAAAAATGGGGAAGAGGTACAGACTACATTACCACATGGGGAAATTAGTGCACAAGAATCATAACCAACATATCATTTTTATTTTCCTTCCTTCTCAATAACCTAATTCTCCAATACTTCACATAAACACATCCTCTATACCATCCAACTCCATACACCCATACCACCATATTAACTTGGGTACTCATACACTTTTGCCTCTCCTCAAAGGAGGAATTGTTTTCCTCATGGAGGTTCCTACTTGTTCCTATCTCCTACAAAATATTATCTTTCCAAATTGGGGGAGCCTATTCTCATACAACCCCAACCCAATTCACATGTAAAAGCAAGAATACATAAAACATACAAAGCATTTAACATAAACAACCTTTTTAAACTTTCATAAAAAAGAGAAAGAAAATATACTCATAAGTAAGAATGAGGCCTACCAAAAATCCAAACCCAAATGGAGAAAATTTTGAAAATCAGCTCCAATCCCTCTTCTTTCCAACCAACTCCCCAAAATAAAGAAAACCCAGCAAAAGGAAAAAACCCTTCCTTTGGCTTTCCAAAGGATTTAAATAGGATCCAATGTTTGAAATCCTTTGAAAGGGAGAGTGACACATATCACTTTCTCATTCACTCCTATGGACACACCTCCCCGCAAGTTCTCACACATGTGTGACAACTCATTGGGAAGTGAAGATCCAAAGAGTGTTCCACACTCAACAAGAGCTCTCCTATCTCATAAATGAGATTTTGAAGAAAAAAATCCAACCCTTTCCCAAACCTGTCAATCTTCTTACTGTGTAATTAAGAAGTGTCATGTAACTTGCAAAATTTCAAAGATATGGCCTCAATTTGACCCCTAACCTTTAGGTAATCATCATAGGGGTTAAATAAGGGTCATTTAACCCAATTTAGAGACTTATTCAACCATTTAAACTCACAAAAATAAATTAAATTTCAAACATAATAAAAGTAAATCAAAATGTCTCAAAACTCCCATCAAAAGTCATTGGATTTTAAAACATAAATCACATGATTAAACATTAAATCTTTAAATTACAAAATAAAATACAACACAATAAGACTATGGTCCCTCCAAATGGACCATAGTTGGTTTTATATGGCTATCACAATAGGGTACCCTTGGTTACCTCTAATCCCATTGGTCATGGGCATGTCCCTGCACACTTAATTCCACATGTCAAAATATCCAATACAAGATAATCAATAATTGAATCAACAATTTCATCTACATAATAGTAATCATAATCAAATCCTAAAGTCAATAGATTTAATATCCGAAATTACTCTTTTTCTAGTAATTAACACCTCTTATCAATTCATGTCTAGCCATGGTATTGTTATAAATAAATCCCTTCATCACCTAGTTTATATTTAACATCTTATCAATTCTATCTCATAGACAACTATCCATTTATATCATGATAACTATATCAACATGAGCTTAGCAAATAAGGAAAGCATAACATGCATATAACCACCATCAGCATCATAAACATGAAACAAGCATAATATCCAATGTTTGTGATCAACCAAATTAGTCTAATACACATATAGTATCAAAAGTGTTGGGATAAAAATATCAACAAAAAGGTGTATCAAGTAGTAGGCCTCACATTTTCCCAAGAATCACTCAAACTATCATATACTTAAATTATACAACCATCTATATAATCAAGGGTAAATAATTTTCCAAAAGGAACCTTGAAGATGCTCATTTTAGATAAAGAAATATATATTTTTATTTAAGTCATATACCTCTATAGATCCAAAGGAAAAGGATGGCCTTCATATTCATCCCCAACAACGTACAAACAATTATTAACTAAACAACAACCAAAGAAATACCCTTATTTGAGTATGTCTATTTCCAAGTATCAATTATTTATCCTTGCATTGTAATAGGCCACCCTTCAAAATAAGATAATGATCCACCTATGAGTCTATCAAATTATTGAATCTAAAAATGAGAATGAAAGTAAAATCCAATTCAATAATCAATTGCTAGATCAATGAGAGCATGTACACAAACAAAGTAAATCAAATTAAATCAATTTTACCTCCACAAACATGCCTATTACCTAGTTCATTGTACTTGATATTAATGTTGCAATATAGATGTGGATTGTTCTTCAAACATAAGCATAACTTTAATTCACAAGAAGGACGCAAATATGGATCATTTCTCAAAATTTGTGGACAATTTGATAGTTTGAATGATGGTGTACTTAGAGCTTTCACCTAATACTAATCAATTGTCAAGATTGATTTGAAAGATCGGTGAATGAGCTTGATTTAGATATCATGATGAGCATGCACGTGGCATGTGTCAAGATGAGAGGCTAGAATGATAAGTTAATTAGTTGAATTAATTATTGTAGTTGAGAAGAATGCATGAATTAACTAAATGATTAAAATAATTTAATTAATGTTGATGGAAGAAATCAATTGAGAAATTAATTAAATAATTAAAAATAATTTAGTTAATGTGGATAGAAGAAAAATAAGAAATTGATTACAAAAATAAAAATTATTTAACTAAAGTGTTTGGAAGAAAATGAGAAATTGATAATATAATTTAAAATTATTTAATCAAAATGATTGAAAAATGATAACCTAATTAAAAAAATAAAATATTTAATTAATATGGAAAATGGAAAATGATGAAATGATTAAATGATTAAAAATCATTTAATTAATGTTGATGATGAAAAGTGATGACTTAATTAAATAATTAAAAATTACTTAATTAATGGGAATAATGTGATAGCTTAATTAAATTATATTAAATTATTTAATTAATATTGATAGGTACATCGATGAGGAATGATGACAAGAAATAATGATGAAATAGAGGAAATGTGTTAGTCTTTTTAGGTGTTTATATTTTTCCCCTCTTTGAGATACTACGTTCATTGTGTTGTTTCAAAGACATGTTGCTGATGTAAAAAATAGATGATGGCATGCCCTAGTGGACCGAAGGATGGAGGTCGGTTGCCCCCTCGAGAGATAAGCTAGAAAAAATATTTTTTGGGTCAATATCACAATAAGAAAATAGGATAGGTTATGTGTAATAGAGGAGAGAAATTGGGGTTAGGTGGTGGAAAAATAGAGTTAGAGGGATAAGTGAATGAAAGAAATGCATAGGGGGAGGGGTATGTTCAAATAATTTGGGTTTTGGTGGCTCTATGTAACATGCCCATTGTTCTACCCATTGATTTTACTATGTTTTACCCATATGTGAACAATTTAAGATACTAACATTTAAGCAAGAAAAAATTTATTTTCTAATCGAATAACAAGATGCACATTTGAAACAATCTCATTTCAAACTTTCCCATCGCATCACAAAGAAATATTACAAAATTCCAAGTATTGAATCCATATTACATAATTACATGATAACAATTTCCATTTACAATTTCTCAATAAGAATAGAGATACATGATTACATTCATAGCTTCCATGATCTTTTAATGAAATAGAGATACGAAGGGTCTAGATTTCCTTGTTGGACATCCTTAAATCTTGGCCACCAACTATATGAGGGAGAGCATCACTTAAGCACTTTTCCACCAAATACAAACTTACTACAATCCCCCACACATCTACCTAAGTAGTAAGATGGCCCTACCCTTCAATGAAGAGATTGATTTGGTAACCTCATAATACTAGCCTTCCTAAGCATGGTGTTGTGTCCTACATATCTAGAGCTACCATACATTGGTTACAACCTACATGTGTGACATTCCCTACCTAGTATGTAATGTTGGATCATAGTGAATCGACAATGTAAACACTGGCTACTTACACTACTTTGGATAAGGAATTCAACACCCAGTACTTCAAGTGTAGGTCATATGTTCACCCACCCTTAGCTCGATTTGGTACTTGACCTTTCATACTCTTTTAAATTATAACATACATTCAATCTAAAAGGTGATGACATAACAAGCTGACTCATTAGGCTACACCATTTCCCATGGATTATACTAATCCCAGGAATAACCAAGTTAACCATACATTCACACATACTAAGTGAGCAACTAGGTTACTCCCTTTCCCATGGATTATCCTAACCGTAAGAACAACCAAGTTAACCACCCATATTCAAACTAAAATTTCCATTAAATTACTTCAAGACAATAACATAACTTATACTTTACAACTCATGTAACATACGTATAGTCTTAACAAATTAAGTATAGTAACAATAGCATCATAACCACACAAATTTCAATATAATATATATGTATATTCCAAATAAAAAGGTTTCACCAAATCAATAATCATGAAAGCTTATCCCAAACTAAGAAATAAACCAAGTTCATAAAAGCAAGCTTAACTTGCATTTAAAATCATTTTTCCACAAATAACAACATTCATAGACAAATAACATGTCAAGATAAAGAGATTAGAGATATAGAAATTAACATGCTTGGAATTATAGCTCCAATTGATATTACTGCTTTCCAAGCTCAATCTCCATAATCACGAATGCTACTCCTTCTAAGCTCAACATATCTCCAAACTCTAGCCTCCTCACAAAGAACTCTCAATAATTGAAAATTCACAAAACAACTCTCTTTCTCACAAAAGCTCTTAAAAGTACACTTGCATAGAAAAATACAACAGAATAACGAATGAAGAAATTAGAATGAAAGAGTGTAACCAAAAGGTAGAGGAGTTGCCCCCATTTATACTTAAAACTGAGCAACTTAATGCTACAAACTAGCTACAAAATCCACCACATTTTCTCCTCTTATTACCACCACTCAATAGTAAGACTAATTCCTCCTCTAAGTGTATCGACTCAACCAATTAAAATGAAATGTGATTACTTAAAACTTATAATAAGCAATGTTCACATAAACAGTCCAAATGTTTCTAGCCTCTTAGAATGGATGAGTCACCCCTATTCAAGTGACACAATGACTCTTATTGATTCAAAGCACAACAGAGCATATCTACAGGTTTCCTAATTGTTTATGCAAGTCGACTACCCTCATGAGCTTCATCCATCTTTGCTTTGACAAAGTCTACTTACTTATTTTCAACTAAGTGTGGGTTTTAGACTTCTATTTACTCACTCCTCTTATTTTGGTGCTGCTTACTTTACACCTCAACATGCTTATGTGTGGGTTTGCATTATCAACAACTTAACATATTGAAACACCTCTCAATAGTGCAACTTATGTTCTTTACAAACTACTAAAATATTATTCACGTAGCATAAGTTTTACACTATTATTCTATACGCTAACTTATACTTATCTTATGCACTTTACATTATTATATGTGCAGGTTTAAAATCTCATTTATGCGCTTTCTAAGTGTTGGCTTAAAGACAATATAATGTTGGCTTACATTTAAGCTGTTTACCTTAAAAAAGGATCATGCTATATATATACACTATGTTTACATTGTAAATTTTTTTAAATGCATTCATAATTATTATATATATATATATAATCATTATAATATATTAGTATATATATACATAGAATCATTCTTTGATATTTAAATATATTCACAGTTATATATATGAATATGTATGTATTGGTGTATACATGAATGTGACATATATATATATATATATATATATATATATATATATATATATATATATATATATATATATATATATATATATATATATATATATATATATATATGTCACATATATCCATTCAATATTCTCATGTATACGGTATATCCGTACATGAGTGTGTACATACATCTACCTGCGTATATGCATGCACATATATAATCACATGTATGAGTTATTGTAACATGTACATATATACTTTCTATGTATATACTCATCGATTAATATATAAATAAGAACACATGAAGAAGAACTTTCAATTAACATAAAGACTTGATCACATATTCACAATCAAGGAAAATCAAAGACCAAAACCATAAACCAATACAAAACATTCTCCAAACCAAGACTGAAGGTTACTTACCATTTCCCAAACTAACTTGACTCAACTTGACCAAACTAGGATGTGAGTGTGTGATAGCTCAATTAGGCACATTAAGGGTTACCAAACCGAGTTTTTCCCCTGAGTGATACTCCCCCTCTCTTCCGAAGGCTTGATTTTCTTCCTGCATCCAACTTAGTGCATCACAACAATAGTTAAATGATAACATTGCATTCATATGCATCATATATTTTCATCTTCAAAACATTTAAAATATCAAATTGAATTACACATTCATTCATCACATTTTCCATCAAGATACATATACAAAACACAATCATATATTAAATCATTTTAACATAACAAAGTAATAGTAAATAGGTAATAACACAATGGGGTGTAACACTATATATAGGTATAGGGGGGTCATTTTCACCTCATTTGCACTCTCCTAGCTTTAGAAATCCATGGCCTCTAGAGTGTGAAGAGTTTGGTGAGATGGGTATTTTGAGGAGCAATCATCGTCTGAAATGAGTGGAATATTTCTAAAAGCCAGTTGGGTCATCTACACTAGTATGTATCTAACCCTTAAGTCCTTAGGTCATGTTTTAGGTTCAATAAATGCTAGGAAAGATAAGTCATTTCAAATATGATAAAGTATAAAACAATGAAAATGTGACCAAAAATGATGCTTTTGATGTACATTTGTCCATTTGATAGGTGTAATGGCACATTTGACATATAGGGTCACTTTTGATAATCAGGGTCACATTTGATAGACAGTTAATCACTTTTAGTTTGCATATTGGTGCATTTGAAAAAATGGGTCACAAATGATAAGTATTATGGTGCAATTAAAAATTGTGCCAAATTGATTTAGGGATTTGGCACATTTGCAAAAATGGGTCACAAATGATAGGTATTGTGGTGCAATTGAAAATTGTGCCAAATTGATTTAGGGGTTTGGCACTTTTGATGTAAAAACTAGATTTTTTAGGATTTTTTTTTTGCCAATGGACTGACACTACATGTATTATTTTTGAGGCTATCATGTATATGGAGCATCATCTCATGAAATTATAAGTGAGGTGTGATTTGGATGAGTTAGAGTGAGCATTACTAGGAGCAGTTGGAGTATCATACATTATATGAATGCCTGAGATCTGAGTACTTAGGGCTATGATGACAACTCTAGTTGAGAGATGGCATAGCAAGCGGTGCGTATTTATTTTACCGAATGATGATATTATCATTATTATAGAAGATGTCTTAAGGATACATAGGATCCCTATTCATAGTGAGAGGGTTGTGTATGACACAAATTCTCAAGAGAGTGCACTAGGAAGGGTTTTTATGATGGATGACATGGGTATCAAGAGGATGAAGAGATCGATTTGAGGAGAGAAATGGGTAGGTTCAATGCACTTCCATTGGTACTGGCTAGGGTGGTTGTGTAATGCCCAAAAATTTCTACTAAAATACAGCTAGGGACAAAACACAAATTTCAAATTTCAACCACAACCACTAGCATAAATCCCAAAGATTGCTCCCTATACGTGCACTTCATGAAAGCATATCAACGCTTGACCATTAAATTCTAAGAACTCAACCATCTATACATTTTTTTAGACAATCATGGTTGATTTTCAAATGGAGATAGGGATTCCACATCACCAAGGTAAGTTTGATTAGTTCCATGAACTCATCAATAATCACATACTTAATTCAAGTAACAAGTTATGAAAATAGAATATATATATATATATATATAAATATATATCAATAGTATTTTTTATGTAACAATAAGAGAACAAACCTAGGAGCCAGACCTAATTCCTCGGGGGCTTGTCTCGGACGACCTTGCCTACCTATATAATTTGCAGAGGAACCGTAGTTCTACACTTTGAACTTTCACAAAAATTGGATCAGTCAAAACATATTAACATATAGGTTCAACTCATCACTAATATTACAATAGTTTACTGAATGCATAGAATAGTTAGCAATGGACTTAAGCCAACACTGGTTGGGTAAAAAATAATGTATACCATCAAAGCTCTCAAATCACAAGATAATACAATAAGGGTAAACAAGGTATTATTATAGGTACACCCATAGGACCTCCTAATAATTTCATAAACAAATGATGATATAGACAACACTCATATAAAATATAGTATTATCACATACAAGCACAATTGACCTATACTTAACAAAATATATTATACCAATGAGTTCACACAAAATATCATCTTACACACAATTATATGGTTTTCTCAAGAAAAGCTCAACAAGTAATAGATATACCAACTCTCTCTAGGTAATTTCATTTGAAAATAATAGTATAGGCAGACATTGATTGTGTAGAAACACAAAAAATACTCAAGCACACACGACCAATATAATGCTATAACAATCTACTAACTTAATTGTCGAAGAAAATCGAATTAAGAAAGAAAATTTGATAATAAATTGTGCATAACAACTAAATCAACTTGTTGATCACAACAAAATAGATGATATGAAACAGCGATAAATTTCACAATACTAAACGAAATTTCAAATTTTAATATGATCTGGAAAGAAGAAAGAGCAAAGATTAAAACCCAGAAATTGTTTAACATAAATCTCAAATATGTTCAAGCAGTTTTTTCTGCAACTCAACCAACTGATTTACCCCAAATAATAGTTAACAACAACATACTTAATTATTTTGTTTCACAAAGAATAATTTCAAAAACTCATATATTAACTATAAGATTAAAGAGATAGAATATAATCCAATGTGTTTATGACCAATTTACATGAAATATATTCACTAATATCTCCATTTACATAAATTGATGGTGTAACTATTCCAAATGTAATATTTACATAAATATATTCCATTCTATTCAAAACAGCAAGGTGGAACTTTTAGTTTCAGTATTCTAAGATGTATGTGTATACTATAATTTTAGTGAAGTGCCCCATTGCAAGTTTTATATCGACTCACATTAGCTCTGTGTTGATAGGAAAGGTGATTTATCATGGTAGTATTTTATTATTCTTTCCATAGCAACCATCCTAACTAAGATATAATCTTTTCTTATTCTATGTTTTGTTTGACATAAGGATTTATTAGTTGAAGGCCTTTAAATTTCTCTACTAATACAAGAGCGCACTAACAACCATCAATAATATTTTTTGTACTTATATAGTCACATCTAACATTACTACCACATATGATTGTAAGTTTCCCATACCGTTGATATGGAAAGCATACCTTCTCTTCATGAATTTATATTTAAAATGCATCTAAACACGTTGGTTTATTTAGCTTGTGGGCATGTGATCTCCCATGTTACATCCACGACCAGCAACTTCAATGTACATTTACTGATTCATTTAAATTGAAAAGGATATTAAATTAATGGCTAAGATTTTATATTTTGATAACGGTGTTTGCAGATTCCTCTCGCTGAAAGTTGTGGTAAGGAGTGTGATTTGTTCTACCAGCATACCATCGCAAGATAAACTGGATAATTAAAATTATTGACTGTTGTGAATATTTATCCGCCCCTCTCATGAAACTCCTCCATCCTTTCTGCATCAAAAGGCATCATATCCTCTGGCAAAGGCACCCTCACTCGTGCTATGTTCTTATGCTTGATGGAGATCAATAACCTGTCCAAGAACTCACACTAAAGCCAAGCAGTGAGGATGCTGGCGATTGTTGTGGGGGTCTAGCTTTACACTTGCCAATCACCTTTTCTTTTCTTTTTTCGGCCCCAAGTCTTCCAACAGTTTTGTTTTATGCATAACCTGTAGATATTGTAGTCCACATGACCACATTTCCTCATATTTGCATAGATAGACAACCCTTCCATCACCAACATGTCTGTTGTTATTCTTCACAGCTATATTCATGGATGAAGGAAATCAAGAAATACAGATCCCCTTCTTCACACAAGATCGATGCCACTTCCCAGATTTTCCATCCCCAAAATGAGTAGCCTTCTCATAATCAACTTAGCAATAGTTCATTCACCAGTTGTAAACTCCACCATTGAGTGGTTTGCAAATGTAAAGGTGCCTACCTCTCTGCACCCCGTCAATGCATTCCCCACTCTCTCTTCAAGCACAACTCTTTTTGGAATAAATTCTCCAGCTATCGACATTGGTTGAGTTTTTAATAGACTCCCACCCAACTTCTCCCTGTTTCTTAGCTACCAACTCCAACGACCCAACTGCCTCTCGGATATCATTTAATATGGATGTTTTAAAAGATAAAAGTACAAAAATCTTTGAGACATGGAGGAAATCGATGTACAATGAATTCAATAAAAGTTTCATTATTATCATTTACTATTGAAACCAACTACTCCCTTCTCTCTCAACAATGAGCAGATATGTGTCTTGTCATCCCCATTCACCAAGAATTTTATTAATGGCACTGACATTCAAATACAAAGGATAAGAAAGGAGAAGACTGTCATAATTTCATTGAATGTCCAATACTAGAGAGCATTAAGTTCATGTGCCCACTTTCAACAATTTATTAATGAACTATGCCTTTTTAACTAGAATTGTCTACACAGTATACAAAACGGCTATTTGATCATATTTGTTAATTAATTAAAAATAGAGATACAATACATTCTTTATTTTTTAATTAATTAATAAATGTGGTCAATTGACCCTTTTATAGGTTGTATAGATATTGATTTCTTAACTCCCCAGGTAACAGATGTATGTGCTGGGACACAATTGCATATATTTTTAAACACCCTCTACCCTCTCCTACACACTCTTAAAGATGGGACGCCATACCCCTAATGCTATGGTTATTGAATTACTGGAAATTTATTTCCAACTACCCTTCATTACTTCTTCTTCACGACTATCACTTATTTGCTCAAGCCTCACAACTTTATTTTCCCAACTAGAACCTATAATATCAGCTTCTGCCTAGGCAAGATAATATTAAAGTTTGCTTTTGCGTGATGATTTGATTCGACTTCTTTCATAATATTTATATCACATATATAATTGATGATAGTTTACTCACACAAATCTTTAGAATAACAAAACTAACAAAATAACCTACCCATTTTAACTCATACCACTTAGATAAGATCTAACTCTTTAATTATATATTTTATTTTATTTTTCTCAGAATAACCTTATAGTATTAAGTTTCAAAATTAGAATTAAATGTGATTTATTACATGTAATTGTTGGTCCATTATGAACCCCTGTGTAGTCCTAGTTATAATACAATATTCATTGGTCAAGGCCCAATCAAGGGCTTACATTTAATCATATTAAAATCAATAACTTTTCAAATGATAACCAAGGTTATACATGTAGGTTAATTATATCCATTTAATATTATTATAGGCCACTAACAAAAGAGATCTTATGGATGAACAAATCATAGGATGTGCACAAAATGAACTTTCTTGAAAACTCTTTAGAAACGTTCATGAAAATGTATGAGATCTATGCTTACTAGATCCATTATCACCATGCAAGTAAATAATCTATAATTAATAATTAATTCTACCATAACTCATATAAACTATATGTCAAGAGTTACAATGTTATCACATACTAGAATATCCCAACATGTATCATGGGGAGTTAATAAGTTGGCTTTATAGGTTGGAGGGGTTCTGATTCCTGATCTAAGGTCCTAGGTTTCTCCGTTAGTTGGGGGAGAGTTTTGGAGTGGATGCTTAGCAATGGTGTGGTTTATGCCTAGGGACCTTGTGTTCTAGCACACCTATACCATGATATGCATCATGTGGTTTACAAGTACAAAGCTAGTTTGTAATGTAGGGTTAAATTGTTTTACATTTGGGCTTCAAAGCATATCATGATGACACACCCAATTGGATCAAGAGCTTGGGTGTTGTGTATGCCCTATGTGTTTGTATATGATACTATATATTTTGACACATCAGGATCTCCCATACTGGAGACGAATACTCGATGGGCTTGATACTATTGTTTGGATACCATAGTGACACTATGAAGGATGGATTGATGATATGACATATTTATTATACTACAGAAAACTATGATATCTTATTGGTTGAACAACTCACAGTATTGACATGTATTTTTTAAAGCGGGTTCAAAGGCAGTTTGGGCAAGTTCAGGAGCACCTGGAGCTAAGGTCATATTTCCACGTACAAAGAGGGAGATTTTAGATTGGGTCCCTATGATATCTCTAGATATAGCAATTAAAATTTTGAGTCTCTAGCTCTAGTTAAGTGGGATTGAGGAGTAGCTATTCTAGATGCAAGGACCAACATTAAGATTGATACATGGTGGGAAACTCACAGGCCTATATAGTTGATTGTTTAAGGATTTGGTGGGGTTGGCTGATGGAGGGGGGAGGATGAGCTAGCTAGGGCTTAGCGGTAGAGACAAAGGGTGGAGATAGTTATGGACGAAGTTAGATGGGGAGATGGGGTGGAGAACCTGGAGGGGATGGAGGGGGAGATGGGTGAGAAGGAGCACTTGGAGGAAATGGAGGTGGAGCACGTAGAGGATATGGGGGAGATGGGGGAGGTGGAGATGGGGAAGATGATTGGGGAGAAGAGGATTTCATGAGTAGAGTTAGGGGATGGGGGTCTAAGAAAAGGGATTTGAGAGAGATGGTGAAGGAGGTGGTGAAGATGGGGATGGAGATTTGCAAGTATGATTGGCTACCACCCTGTCTAAGTGACATCAAGATTGAAAAGAGAAAGATGGATTTTGGGCTAAGCAAGACAACTTATTATTGTTACTTATTCAAAATGATAATGGAGAGAGATACAAATATGGAAAGGTGGTAGTAGGAAAAGGTTATAGGAGGGATTCCCATGGTGCAAGTGATGGGATAGGTTTGTCATATTATTTAGGAGTTGATCTATTATAGGACCCTCTATGAGAGAGATATACCTATAGATCATCAAGCTCCTAGTTTCTCAACTTGGATTCAGTTAGGGGATTCTCAATCATTGATATTGAAGGTTAGGTTGGTCATGGGAGCACCCTTAGGACTACCACCAATTCTTGCACCAACAACACAATATCCAATAACACAGGGATTAGTAGCACAACTAGTAGCAAGTCTTCCTCCTCATGAACCTTCACTTGGTCACTCAGAGGATGAGAGCTTTTCCTAGAGGGAATTTTGTATATTTGTATCACTTGATGTAGACATGTATGATTTTTCCTACGAGCTATTGTATATAAATTTATGGCTCATGTAGCCCATGTACAAACAATATTTATTTGTGGATGTATCATGACATGATTTTGATATTTATATGAGATGATATTTTATTGTGGCAACTTATGGTGTTCATGATTATGATTTATGTATGCAATGTTAGTTTGAATGTTATTTTATCATGTTATATGTGATCTATATGGTGGATGTATGTATTTGATGGATATTAATGACTTTATGATGTATGATTTTATGCAATGTATATGATGTGATGGATATTTAATGATGTTATACGTGATGTCTATGATGACTTATGTGATGATTATGCTATTATTGTTTATGGAATGATGTTATGATGACCTTGAATTTGATGATCTATACTAATAGTTATGTATGCAAGATATATATGATGTTATAATTGTAATCTAGGGTAAATTTCAGGTTAATGTAAAATAGCATAAGAACTAACCCTAAACCAACAATAGAGCATAAATGAGCATAAAAACATGAAATATAAGGCAATATCACCACAAAGTCTTCATGCCATCATTGCTTCACCTCCATTTCCCTTCTCCATTTTTTTTGAAATGTACTTGATGCCCTTAGATTTGAGTATGCACTAGTAGCCTATGACAATGACTAGCAAAATATTAAAGATTGTTCTCACACTAATAGCATGTACTTGCATATGCTCAAGATGTAGGAAAATGACAAGGATCGGGTCTTTTATAGAAAATACAAATTTGAATGAAGGGGTGAGATTTAATGTCAAAGAGATGTGTCAATCAATGGCCAAGAATGAAAGATGTAGTATGAAATAGGGTTAGGACAAAATTAGGGCAAAGATAAGGATGAATGGTTGAGCTTGAATCAAGGGATGAAACTGAATGAGATGTCAAGTGATAAGATTGACATTGATAATGAGGTTGGCACAGAAAAAGAGGATGTAGGAGGAAATCGAATAATTGTAAAATTATTTGTTTGGAGAGGAAATGAATAATTAAATAATGACAACATTATTTAATTATAGAGGACATGTGACAGGTTGAATTTTGAATTAAATAATAATTTAATTCAAAATGGGAAGAACATAACAATTAAATAAATAAAATTTATTTAATTTAATGTTAGAAAAGGCTTAGTGAATAATTAAATAATTAAGATAATTATTTAATTATAGTTGAAAGTGGCAAATAATTATATAAATAAAATTTATTTAACTAATCAAGATAAGAAAATATAAAGCTAGAAATTAATTAATTAATTAATTGAAATTATTTAATTAGAGGACTTATGACATTAGGAAATAATTAAGTAATCAAAATTACTTAATTATCAAGGACGAAAGGGGAAATGATGAAGAGTTAGAGTTCACAAGCCTAGGACAATTTTTAGTGTCTACATTTTGCCCCTTTTTGATACGATGCAGTCTATCACGTTATGTCAAAGAACTTTAATTCAGAAAATTCCCCAGTGTAAAGAGGATGAGGAAGTATGACTAGGAGGGTTGTGGTATGCCCCCTCGAGAGGACATGTGGGTTCAAAGAACACGAGTGTGCTCTCAAAATGGATGAGAAGACTAGAGGATGAAGGATAGAAGAAATGTTAGCATGAAGGATATGGAAGTTAGTATGGAAGGATATGGAAGTTAGTATGGCATTAGTAGAGACAACTTAAATATGTATACTTTGCTATGCAATGCTTTGCATTAATGATTACTGGGCGGTAAAATATGACAAATGGACAACAAACACCATGGTATGGCATAGACCAAAGTGTGCAAGGTCATCCACTTGCAAAACAGACAGTTGTAGACAAGGAATATCCTAACTCATACCAAAGGAAAAGTTGCCCTAGTATTTTTGCCAAGATGATCCACAAATATCAATCAAAGAAAAGAGTCATGAGACATCATCACTCCTCTAAATCATTCATGGGACATCCTCGAGGTAGCTAGTAATGTGACACACAGAAAATATAAAAGATGAGACAAAATAGCCCAACAAAGTCAACAACCATTCAAAGTGTTTGCCAAGAGTTCTTTTGCCAACGTTTAACTGACTAGGTGATTGACTAGTTGATTTTTTTGACAAGGCCTAGTTTTAGGAGAAAAAACATGTCGTATAAGATGTCAAGTCTAGTTTCAACCATATGACTACCTGTATAAGGCTAATGAAAAAAATTGATTAATAACAATGTCTGACTTATAGGAAGGACATATCCTATATAAGACAAGTGATTGACTGTTTTGAAAATTGACTAAGTTGACTTGAAGATTTGTTGGTTTGTTTGTCTTATTGATTCGTGACTTGCGTGATGTTTTGAGGATTGTTTGTGTCCAAGTTGACAATGTCTGATTTATTGTGACTGTAGACATCGAAAATATACTGATTGACATTGTGCATTTGATCCTGACTTACTAACATCATTTCTTCCTAAATCATCCATTGGTCTAACCATTTAATTAGATTCCCTTATCTAATTAAACTCATCAATATTCGTCTCTTAATTAAATAAATTATTTTGTCTAATTAAGTCACTTTCTCTTGTTAATTAAATCAATCCATCTGATCTAATTATCCCTATTTAATTAAATAATCAATTTATTTGATTAAATCTCTAAAGTCTATCTATTAAATTAAATAAATTAAAACCTTATTTGATTTAATCTAACACCATCCCTTTTAATTAAATAAATCAAAATCTTTATTTAATTAGCCTCTTATCATATTCTTCTCTTATCGATTTAAATAAATCCATAAATCTAAGTCAAATAAGTCACATCACTAATCTCCTGTTAAATTAATCAATCCTTGATTAATTTAATCTCATCTCATGTCACATCCTCTAGATAATGCAAGTTGCACATGAAAATAGATTTAATTCATTTATTAAATCCCTATTTTCCCTCACATGGCATCTTTTGGAATATTCTCTCAATTTGAATTCAAAAATTCCAAGTCAACATGTACATCCAACAAGGCATTTAAAACCTCTTACATGTCTTTTTCCTTGAGCCAAGTGGCATTTATTGCATTTTCCCCTTCCCTCTTACATGTCATTTCAACAAATTTGAATTTCAAATATTGGCATTTATTGGTACAAACCCCAAATCTTGCACAAACATCATCCATTCATAGCTTGACAAGTGGCACCATATCATTGGATGAAAGTTAGTCCCACATTGCTCAAATTTGGGCATTCATCCATCTTGAAATCCTATAAATGAAGAGCTCCTCTCCTCATTTTATCATCCACAATTTGAGTAAAGTTACCATGCTCAAATATCTATCAAGTTTCATATCATTGAGCTGTTAGTTAGGTTCTTTTGCAGATTTGGCTTGGAGTCCTCATCATTCATCACCAAAAGTGGATCAAATCTCTTCATCAAGTCTACATATCAAAGCTTGCAATCATAGGAATTGGGAAAGGGCCAAATTTCCACATCAAATTGGCACCAATTCTCCCATGGGAACAAGAGTTTGCTATTTAAATTAGGATTTCATCTTTGGTTTATCATTTTATTGTGTTTTTGCATATTTTCATTCATAGTTTGAATTGTAAATGGATTCCATGGGGAATCCTTGTTTATGCTTGCAATATCTAACTTGAGGTGTTTAATCTCCTTGTTTTGCAGGTACATAGATTTGGGGTTCACATTTTGGCGCTAGGAGGGCTAGACATCATAAATTCTAACATTTCCTCAACAAATTTCGTGTTTTCTTGACACACAGCAAATTCTGATGCAGGCTCCTCAGCGTCGCTATTTTTTAGTGTCGCGAGCTCGTCAACATCGTTGTTTTAGCACCACGGGCTCACCAGTGTCGCTATATAGCACCGCGCGCACATAAACTTCACCGCTGGACTCATCCCGCCAAGAAATTTCATATATTAAACTACACCGCTGGACTCGCCGATTTGGATCAATTTCAAAAAATTTCTAAACTCTGACACTTTCAAGAACTGCGACGCTAGGTGAAAACAGTGATGCAATCGTGCTCTCTGTCCCGACACAGAGCGCCGCTGACTGGTAAAGTGGCGTTGTAGGAGCACCACTGGAAGGAAAAAATAGTGACGCCTTCACGAGTTGCGACACTAGAAGACAGTAAAAGGGAGAAATTTGATTTTTTTTAGCATGTGTTTTAATGATTGCTTCTTCCTCTGTTTTCTGCTTTTCAATTTCTCTGTTTTTTTCAGAATCTAACTGTTTTTCTTCTTTGTAGGTTGGAAGCCAAAAGCAAAGGAAGAAGGAGCATGGTGATGATATCTTGTCTAATTAAAGTGTTTTTAAACACTTAAGTGTTTGTTTAACACTCCCTTAGGAATTTTTCATCTTTCTCTTTCCTTAGAACACTAGCTTTCATTTGGGTTTAAAAAGGATTTTTTTTGTTTATTTCTTGCAAACGGTTTAAAAAGAATCTTAGGACCAACAACTTACTATATTTTGTTTATGGGTTAAACAATTGAACAAATGTTTATCACTTCTCTTTTTGGTGCTCTAAAAATGAACTCACATATTGCTTTAAGGGTCTAAAAAGAACAAGTGTAGTTGTGTTTTTCGTGAAGGCTTACTTAGACTAAAGCCATTGGAAAATGACATATGCGCTTCTCTCGTGCTTTATAGCGATCTTGAGAATCAAAAGGTCTTTTCCATGACTTTGGGTTAAGACAAAGCAATCACCTCCACACTTCAATTTGGGCTTAAAATTGAACAAACTATTGTGCGAGTGTGAGTGGGGGGCATCTTCGCGTATATTCTCTCTCTTTGTTGCTATCAAACATTGATCGAGTTACGGATTTTGTTCTTCATTCACTTTTGTTTATCTTAGAGGGCCCGCCTTGTGGGAAAAAGTAATCACCCAAGGGAACGGCTCAATCGGTAACACTTTGAACCTAAGAGTATTTCTAGCCGAGATATAAATGAGGATATTGGAAGAAACACCAATATCACGTGGTTGACTCTGACAAGATGGATCCGAAAGGGGACTCTTGCCACGTTTGGTCAACTCCTACGAACGGAAAGTCCTTACTAGAACCCATGTGCTATAATTTTCCAAAATCCTTTTATCTATTTGTTGGTGCAAGAACGGTCATTCTGTAGCCACCCCACACTTTTACGGTCTTCTAGTAGAGATGGAAAGCATGCCATGGGAGTTTCATGGGTGTTGATGCTTGGCTACCCCGATTGATGTTAATGAGCCATGGAGGGGAGCCAGTGGGGTCAAACATCTAACCATTCGCTAGAGATAAGTATAGCTGGACTTTTCCAGGTGGGAATCCAACAAATATTGTCTTACACATCCATAGGATTGTACTTATTCTTGGGTTACAAAAAGCATTGCTTGATCGAAAACATCATGGAAACAAACACTTAACATCATCCAAATTTCAAACCCTTTTGAAGATAAATACCATTGACTCAATCCATATGTTATTGCTTTCCCTTGGGATCCACATTCTTAGAGGTTTCTAAACATTGGATTATATCTCAATTTGTCTTCTTAAGTAAACAATAGGAAACCCTTGCCTTGAGTTCATTAAATTTCCACATAACATATTTTGTGGGGGTTTGAAGAAATTAAGACATTGGACATCTTAGTTTTGAAAAACTTAATTAAAGAAAGTGTTTTTGGTAAAATAAAGACATTAAGCAAAGCTAAACAAAATGAACTTTCATATGTGTTGAAGACTCCAAATTCCAAAAGCACAAAATCATTGATTGGAAATATGAATGTTCAAATGAAATCGTGTCTTGGTTACAAAGGTCATTAGGAAGCATTTGCATGCTCTTCAATACCTAGGTCTAAGCAAACAAAGTGTATCTTTTTAGGTTCATTTTAGGATCAAAACACATCAAAATCATTTTTTCATCCATCCCTCAAAACATCAAAACAAAATCCATCTCATCATCACCTTTTGGAAAATCTTGAAAACATCCTTGATACTAGGCTTTGTGGCAAAACCAAAATCATCAATATCATTGACACAAAATCCTTGAAAACATTAGCAAAAACACCTTTGGTTAGGTATGTGTAGATGCATCGTTTTGCATATACTTAGTCAAAGTTATCAAAATCATCTTGTCTAGCTTAGTGTATGTAGATGAATCCTTCTTCATATGCTTAGTGAAACAATCATCTTGTTTGAATAGGTGTGGGTAGATGCATCCTTCTCCTCACACATATTCAAATTATTATCCTTTGAACAAAGCTATCCCTTAGATCATCATCCAACATCTTAGGGTCTTTTTTCAAAATCCAAATTGAAATCAAGGACAAAATCTCAAAATAAAAAATCAAGAATCCACAAGTCCTAAAATCCTAGAGTCTCATTCAAGATTTATCAAAAGCCAAAAACATCCAAATCATTCATCCTTTGAATCATCATCATATCATCACCTTTGATCCTCACGGCATCCTAAAAAATTTCACTTTGGAACATAAGATAAAGACCGATTCAAGGAATCAAGAGATTCATCACCCATATTCCCAAAGATTGATCCTTGTTTTATGGTTCAAACGAGATCTCAATACAAGAAGAGTATGGAAGCCAACAAAGAAACTCCTGCTTCAAGTGATCTTAGCCAAACAAACGCAGAAATGAATCCCGCCGAATCAAGCAATCCATTGATCCCCTCATCATCCCAAAATCCACAAGAAGAAAATCAAGGGGAGGACCTTACCTTTGGAATGTCTCGCGAGGAAATGACGGAAATGCTCCAAAATCCAGACAACCATAGAATCATCAACATCATGATGAGACTTAACCCTTCGTTGTACATGCTTGAACTAGCAAAACAAGGGGCCAAGTTGCCTTCGGATTTTGATGTGAGTACTATAGTGGATACATCATTTCCTCCAATCTCATCCACCATTCCCACTTCATCTACACCTCCATCCCAAAACATCACGCAAAACATCCTGCAAATCACAACATCATTTGCTCCAACACAACCCAATGTCAACAAGGGAAATGCATTCCTTAATGCTCTTCAATCACATCCCCTTGTTAACAATCAAAATTTGGACGCAAATACCACCTTGGAACAAAACATACTCAACAACCCATTACACAAAAATGTTCCTCTCACTTTACATTTTGACCCATCATCAACATCTTTTCATGGAGCACCACAAACACCTCTTCTCACAAATTCACAAGAAGAGGGAGATACGTTCAGATTAGGGGGCTTATTCGACACCGCGACATTATCACAACAACTCACACCTCTCACATTTCCACCTCTTCTGCCATTTCCATTATCATCCACACCACTCCTTGGTTTAGGGCTCCCTCCCCTACCAAGTATCAATCAAACCTATATCCCAACCATCAATCAAAGCATTGCACCAAACACACAAAATTTGTCATTGATATCACAACAACAAACGACAAACACACAAGCAATGGCAACATCATCGAATATCCCCCTAACATCACAAAGCATGGTCTCTCAAGGACCAACCACATTAATACCACTATCCAACACCCAAAACATCAACACAACATCATCATCTACCACCATTCCAAATCCACCACCACCCCCACCACCACCAACGTTCACCACATCAAACCAATTCAACGCAGCATTGCAAGCTGCTTTCCAACGAGGATACCAACAAGTTCAAAAACAAAAAGCTGTACAACAAGCTGCTCAAGCCGCCCAAGCTGTACAAGCCACATTGCAAGCACAACAAGCTCAACAAGCTTAAGCTTTACTGCAACAACAATAACAACAAGCCGCCCAAGTTGTACAAGCATTACAAGCGCAGAGGGTCGCTCAAGCACAATTATTATTGCAGCAACAAACCGCACAAGCACAAGCAGCACAAGTGCAAGCACAAGCAGCACAAGCGCAAGCACAAGCTCAATATCAAGCACAACAAGCACAAGCACAAGCACAACTTCTTGCACAAGCAGCACAAATGCAAGCATACCAGCAAGCACTAAAGCAATACCAAGAATAGCAAGAAGCGGCAGAATTGGCAGCCCAACAACAAGCGTTGTGGGAACAACAACAAGCACAACAACAAGAGTTGTTAGAGCATCAACAAGTGCAAAAACAAGCACAAATCCTAGTGCAACAACAACAAGATCAACAACAAGCATTGTTCATCGAAAAGAAAGTAGAAGCCTACTTCACTCACCACAACATATCGATACCATCGAACAATGCACCAACCAACACGTCCACCCAACCAATGATTGAAACACCTCAAAATACTTTCATCCCACCCCCTGATCTGCAAAGTGATGTGACGACACAACTTAGGTTGCTCTCACAACAAGTGCTCGACCTTCAATTAGAGCGAACAACCAAAACGCAAAGCAACTTGTGTCCCTATCCATTTGATAGGAGCCTAGACATGAAACCATTCCCAAAGGGATTTGAGATTCCTAAATTTGACAAATATCGAGGGATGGGAAACCCTAAAGATCACATCAGGGAATTCCAAGTTCATTGCATGGAAGTCGCATATGATGACGATACTTATCTGATGCGGCTATTCCCTAGGAGTTTAGCAGGCAACGCTATAGAATGGTTCTCTCGCTTACCTTTAGGCATTAGAACATTCCAAGAAATTAGGGATGCATTCATTAAGAACTACGCATGTAATATTGCAATGGATGTCAGTCTCGAAGAACTATACGCTTTAAAACAAGGGAAGAATGAATCTTTTGATTCATTTCTTCAACGATGGTGATCCAAGGCCAATCGGAGCAAGTGGACAATGCCAGAAGAACAAGTCTGCACAATCATCGCCAACCTTGAAAGTCGCTTGTCATTTCATCTCAAAGTTCAAGGTATCACTACATATGAACAATTGATCTCCAAGGCGCTCAGCATCGAAAGAGCCCTTGTGACTCAACCCCCAGAATCAACATCATCTCACAAACCTCAAAACAACTGCCCATCATCAAATTACAACGATAAACCTCATACATGGGCAAGGAACAAAAACGTCACTAATGATGGTGTCGTAGATGCTAAGGTGGTCATTAGTGGTCCATGCAAAAACACACCCGCACAGCAAATACAAACACCAAATCAAAACACTCATCACACAACATATCAACCTAACAACAATCCCACCATCAATAATCTCAATGACCAAAGGGGGCCACCTCAACGCAAGACGTATCCTAAACAAAAATACACTATGTTGGGGGAACCACTTGAGGACATCATGAAAAGGTTGATCGATGAAAAACTCATCCAAGCTCCTACCTTCGAGAATTACCAAGAACCCGATGTCAAACCTCCTTGGTACAATGAGAATCAACTGTGTGAATTCCAAAAAATCAAATGCCACACCACAAACAATTGCATGAGACTCAAAAATATCATCCAAGATCTCATTGAAAAAAGAATCATAAACGTGGAACAGCCAACTGGAAATTAGGATCTAAAAATCTACATGAATCCGACGCTGAATCATGGAAACAAAGGGAATAAAAATGATAAAGGGAAGGGAAGTGTAAATAATATTTATGAATCAGTCGTTGCCTCCCTAAATGAAGACTGCATGGTCATCACCATCAAGGGCGCCCATGCCGAAGATTGTGGAGTCACCACAAGAGGCAACAAAGTCACCATTGCAGGATCATCCCAACCTAATAGAGTCCCTTCATCTAGAGTCGTTCCGCATAGTTACAATGTTGTAGAACAACTCAAGCGAACACCAGCACACATCTCCATCATGGAGTTGTTAAAAATATCATCAGCCCATAAAAAGATCCTTGAGGAAGCATTAGCTTCATCCACCGTCCCCGCAGATCTTGATGCGTACCAATTCCAAGCTATGGTTGGGAATATCATAACACCTAATCTCCTTACATTCTCTGACCAAGATTTCCCCACCCAACCAACTCACAACCATGCACTTCATTTGGAAGCCATTGTAAACAAGAGAAAAATCAAAAGGGTCTTGGTGGATGGAAGTGCAAGTTTGAACATTTGCTCTCTCAGCCTCATCAAGCAGTTGAAAATAGCAGAAGACTCCATCGACAAAGGCAAAAGCATCACAATAAGAGCATATGATGACCAAGAAAGAGTGTCTTAGGGCACGATTAAACTCCCTATTCAAGTAGGTCCAATGCTCATGGAAACCACCTATCAAGTCCTGAACCTCGACTTGCAATACAACATCCTCCTGGGATGCCCATGGATCCATGCAATGAAAGTCGTAGCATCAACCTTCCACCAATGTGTGAAATTTACACATAATGGACAAGACGTTACCATTCATGGATATCCCGAACCGTTTTCATATTGCAAAAATCATGAGGCCAAATATTACAAAATCCCCCAAGTGCCAAAGAATGATGAAGGCCCATCCACACCATACATCGACCCTGCCAGACTCGCGACCACTTCTGTGACAAAGACACCCGCCATCCCCACCATTCCCACCATCTTTGACATCAAGCTCATCATCCAGGAAGACGGTTGTGGAAGCTATAGGCTTCCTAACAATTCTTTTGTGATAGGAGAGTTACCACAATCTCCTAGATCATGAGGACGCCCACAAGAAAACCAAGCTTCCACATCACAAACGTCTCCTGAAGACTATCCTGAATTCACAAGCTGGGGAGACCTTGGTCGAGAGGTTATTGAAGCAGATCCATCTCACATGTTGTACCAAGATGAAAGACCGACACCTGAACTACCAATGGATGAGACAAGCAAGGGCCTACAAATGATGCTTGCAATGGGTTATGACAAAAACCAGAGATTGGGACAAAATGACAATGGCCTCATAATACCTATCATGCCGAAGACGTGACCCATAACAAATCTTGGTCTTGGATGTACCCCTCTGAGAATAACCATACGTGGCCGAGCTCTTCCAGTTAGGGCCGCTAATGTCTCTCCTCAGCCAGTGCTAGTACAAGTACACTCACCAATAGTCACAAGTAGCAACTTGCATAACTTCATAACTGAGCCCTATATTAGTAGCGATGACGAAGACACCATATCCAATCTCCCTAGGTTATTCCAAGATAATACCCTGTGTATGATTAGCACCCTCTCCTTCGAAACCGATCATCCAAATCATGAGATCCACCTAGTCTACCCCCAACTGATTGACTATGACCAACAAGGACCATTAGTTCTCGATACATTCGAAAATGATGAGGTGCTCTTATAATTCATGGGATTGAGGGATAAAATTCCAGATGGAGATCATAAGGCAGGGTTTATAATGGAATTGGACACACATGCTTATTACGGGGAAACAATTGAATCCTTCAGTCGCAAAAGTGAGAAACTAAGAATCATATCCAAGTCCTTGAGTGAAAACCACACTGTGGCACTCTCTGACAAGAAAATAGTAAAAATAAAGGATGTATCCAACAGTGAAAACCTCTTTGAGGTGCCCAAGGATGAAGGATTCAATCTTCCCTTAAGAGCCATTCATCAAGAGAAGTCAGCAGTCTTGGCCGAAAAGTGCAACCCAGTCAACATAGGAACAGAGGAGGCCCCACATATCACTTTCTATGTGGAATCACTATTATCAGAAGAACAAGAACTCCTTGCAGCATTCCTAAAAGAAAGACAAATAAATTTCGTATGGAGTTATGCTGACATGCCAGGGCTTGATCTAGAGATTGTGGTTCATCATTTAGCTGTGTATCCCGAAGCAAAAACGGTCAAACAAAAGCTTCGGAAAATGCATCCTCAAATCGCTCTATTGGTCAAAATGGAACTCAAAAAGTTGTTAGATGTAGGATTTATCCGACCAATCGATTATCCAGAATGGGTGTCAAATTTGGTACCTGTGTCAAAACCTGACGGAGCCATCAGAATCTGTATGGACTTTAGAGATTTGAACAAGGCATGTCCCAAGGATGATTTCCCACTTCCCAACATCGACATGATAGTAGACATGACAGCAGGGCACGAGATGCTATCATTAATGGACAAATTTTTAGGATATAACTAGATCATGATAGCAAAAAAAGATCAACATAAGATGGCTTTCACCTGTCCATGGGAGACCTACTGCTGGAACATGATGCCATTTGGTCTAAAGAATGTAGGAGCAACCTATCAAAGGGCCATGACACTAATATTCCATGACATGATTCACAAAATAGTCGAAGACTATGTTGATGATATTTTAGCTAAGTCAAGAAAGAGACAAGATCATATAGCAACCCTAAGTGCTATCTTTGACAGACTGGAGGAATGCAAAGTCAGATTAAACCCTAAGAAGTGTGTTTTCAGCATACAATCAGGTAAACTGCTAGGATACATAGTCTCCATGAGGGGTATTGAGGTGGATCCAGAAAAAGTAAAAGCAATCCTCGAGATGGAAGCACCGAAAACATTAAAACAACTGAGAGGCCTCCAAGGCCGACTTCAATCCATCTGATGATTCATAGCGCAACTGGCAGAAAAGCAGAACCCATACTCTCACCTACTCCACAAGGGGGTAGCGTACAAATGGGATACAAAATGCGAAGAGGAATTTAACAAAATCAAGGAATACCTACTGACACCACCAATGTTAATGCCACCTATCCCGAGAAAGCCATTGATCTTATATGTGTCAATAACAGTGGCAACCCTTGGAGCTCTCCTAGCTCAGCATGATGAAAACGGAACGGAGAGGGCTATCTACTATATCGGTAGGACAATGGTTGTCCACGAGCTAAATTACTCATTCATTGAGAAAGCTTGCCTCGTAGTAGTGTTTGCATCCCAAAAATTTAGACACTACATGCTGGCACACAAGATAAAGCTCATCATGAAAATTGATCCCCTCAAGTATCTCTTATCCAAGGTAATGCTCACAGGCAGAATGGCAAAGTGGGTAATGATATTATCAGAGTATGACATCGAGTATGTAGAGAGGAAAGCTATCAAGGGACAAGTCATTGCGGATCAACTAGCAGAGGCACCTATGTATTTTGAGAATCCTCTTATATCTGAATTTCTAGACGAATCCATCTTTAACCTCAATGTAGCCGATCATTGGAAATTATACTTCGACGGCTCATACACACAACATGGATCAAGAGCCGGTATCTTCTTCATCACCCCACAAGGGGATTGTATACCAAAGTCATACAAATTGGCATTTCCTTGCACCAACAACATAGCAGAATACGAGGCTTTAACTATAGGTCTCAAGATAGCAGTGCAATGGAACACCATAGCTCTCAAGGTGTATGGATACTCTCAGTTGATCATAAATCAGGTCAATAATGAATATCAGACTAAGGATGATAAGCTCACTCCATACAAAAGACTGGTGGAGATTTTAAAGGAATCCTTCATTGACATAACATTTGAGCAGATTCCAAGAACCAACAACAAAGCAGCAGATGCCATGGCTACAATTGGGTCTCTATTAGACATCCCTCACAACGTGCCGAAATATGAATTTCTGATCGAGCAGCTTCTCGTTCCCACATTTGAGGTACTGGAATTAGAATATGTGTGTGAAATCGTTGGTCCTGGTGATCCTTGGTATCATGACATCTACACATATCTTTGAATAGGAGTCTTACCCGCTGACCTACCATCAAGCCGAAAATGAACCTTTATTAAAAAGGCATCCAGATTTGTCATCCTAGGTGATACCTTATACCGTAGAAGCATAGAGGGTACCTTACTGCGTTGTCTAAATGCTAAGGAGGCATTAACCGCTCTAACCGAGGTTCATAACGGTATCTGTGGCTTACACTCGAGTGGAATGACCATCGCCAAGAAACTGCTGAGGCTAGGGTATTACTGGCCCATGATGGAAAGAGAAGCGCATGATCATGCTAAGAGGTGTATACAATGTCAACAACATGGAGACCTCATCCATGCTCCAGCTCAAGAGCTCCATCCAATCGTCACACCATGGCCTTTCTCGCAGTGGGGACTCGATCTCATTGGGAAAATCACACCCACCTCATCCAATGGCCATAAATTCATCATAACTGCAACTGAGTATTTCACTAAATGGGTGGAAGCCATACCCATGATATATATCACTAGGAAGCAAAT
The DNA here is from genome assembly GCA_007258455.2 of Sequoia sempervirens. Classification (NCBI taxonomy): domain Eukaryota; kingdom Viridiplantae; phylum Streptophyta; class Pinopsida; order Cupressales; family Cupressaceae; genus Sequoia; species Sequoia sempervirens. Next base: position 1,238,640,798 of record VDFB02271358.1, read on the forward strand.
CTCAAAATTTATCCTGAACTATCTCATATGTCGTTACAGTTTCCCACGAGCCATTATTTCAGATAATGGCACACCATTCAAGAACCAGGGGGTTTGCAACTTGTGCGAGAAATTCAAAATCCAGCATCGCTTTTCCACCCTGTACTATCCCCAAGGCAATGGCCAAGCAGAAGCCACGAACAAAACCATCCTCAAAATCCTTAAGAAAATAGTCAATGACGCAGGTCGTGACTGGCACTTGCAGCTTAATCCCTCTCTTTGGGCTTATCGAACCAGCATCCGTACACCCACTGGCGCCACCCCATTCTCCTTGTTCTACGGATCAGAAGTTGTTCTACCCATTGAGATCGAGCTCCCATCCCTCAGAATATCATTGAAAAACCTCATCACTAATGAGGACTATCGTGTGTCAAGATTAAACGAGCTAGAGTTACTGGATGAGAGAAGGATCAATGCTTTGAATCATTTGTAGGTCTATCAAAATAGACTCAAATGAAGCTACAACAAGAGAATCAGAAGCAGGACTTTCCAAGTCAAAGAACTGGTCTTAAAAGAAAATCAGAAGAATGTCCTGAATCCTAGCAGCAAAGGCAAGTTTGAACCTAATTGGTTAGGACCTTTCATCATGACAGCAAGTTACAAATAAGGGGCATATCAACTATCAACACTCGAAGGGGAACCTCTGCAGGAGCCAATAAATAGCTCCCATCTCAAAAAGTTTTATCCCTAATTCTTTCAAGGTATAGAACCAAAATCAAAAAAAAATCAGAAAAATTCCTAAAAAAATGGTTACTTCGGCGAAAACCTGGCAAACAGGCATCTTGGTGACAACAAAAAATCAAAAAGCAAAAAATCAAAAAAATCAAAAAAAGGATCAAAAAAATCATCCTCTAGTGAAAACCACTTCAGTGGCACTTTGGGCAAGTACCTTGGTGAAAACCTGGCAAACAAGCGCCTTGCGTAAATAAGCACTTTCCATCCACCAGGATCTTTATGGCTTGATTTGCATCATCCATCCATCATGCTTCCATCATCCATCGCATCCATATCTCCATCCATCACACATCCACTCGCATTCGCACCATAGCTTGGTCCTGTGTTCATATCATGATCCATCCTAGTACTACTCGGCTCATCCTCAAGGTCAGTTTGTCCTGCCTTTATCAGAGTAGTCTATTGCATCACGCTGGGGGCATGATCTTATCGGATCGGATTCATGTATGATCTTAAAATCCTCAAATCAGAAAATCCAAAAACATTCAAAACATATCAAAATCGCAAAAACAAGGTCATCTTGTCAAACTACATCGTCTCTGAGCTTGAATGTAGGCAAGGTTGATCTTTTATCATCCCCCGAGACATTTAGGTCAGTCCAATAGGAGTCTGTCATAATAAACTGACAATTCATCATGTATATCATCATCTATAAATCGGTCAAGTTGTCAGTCAAACTACATGGTCTCTGCATGTATAGCGTAGGAAAGGCTCGTCTGTTGACCAGCCCCCGAGGCCCCTAAGATAGGTCTTTAGGTTAGTATTTTGGTCAAAATCTTAGAAAATCCCAAAACATTTGAAAAACTAAAAATCAAAACATTCGTAAAAACTTGAAAAATACCAAAAATAGCCTCAAAACATTGCAAAAACATCAAAAACATCCAAATATTTGAAAAATCCATCTGCCTCATCTCGCTTGCACCCACAATAAACACCATTCATAATAAACTAATCATCATCCTCAACCTTTGGTAAAACAATCGGAAACAAGTCTAGCAGGTTTTAAAATAGAACTCAAAAGCGTCAAGTCTTAAGTTTAAGTCAGTAAGTAAGCAAGTTGGTTATCTCTTTGTATCGATAACTCATCATTTGAATTTGTCTCATATCAATCATCCCTTATAAACGAAATGATGTGCCACCATCCACTAACATGTCCTAGGATGCATCCTTCCTACAATGGGCATTATCTTTTGGCAATAAGTTTCAGTTATCATCTTAGAAAACACATCCTTTTTTCGTTAGTGGTATTGAAGAGCATCGGTTTGTTTGTTTACTTGGTTTTTATCTTTTTGACTTATCTTATTTTGCGCTCATTCCAAGGACTTCTCGATGGTATCCCAAAACAGTGGATTTAGAGAAATAGGAATGAGGCAATGATCATTATCTTCAGCCTACTGTGCTTGTTGGACGTTCTTGCAATATAACCTTGGCGAATACTTTCTTTGATAGGTATGTATGGAAAAAGTATAGGGCAACTTGTTGACTATTACGGGGATAGGTTTACCTTTCTGTGTTTTGGTCTGAGGTGTCTGAAACTTCTAAAATACACCCTATCAAGGTTTTTGTATGTCAGGTGTGAACAAGGATACTCCTATCTGATTGTCAAGTCAAAGTCCATCACACTAAGTACCACGCCATCCTAGTTTCCTATACCTTGATGCATCATACCACATGTGTTATCAAACATAAGAAAATTTGGGCCCTTTGAAAATCTCAATTCCTCGGCACGTAATCATCATCATCATCTGCATTTGTGCCATCATGCGTCTTGTTGAAATGACTTCTTGTCTTACTAACCATGCTAACAAGGTACTATGATAGTTGCTCATCATCACCATCATCATCATCGATCCTGCATCCACAAATCATTAGCATATTGCATAAGCATATCATATAGACATCATTAGCACATTGCATTACATATCATATAGGAAACATCGCATTCTCATCATCATATAAACAGGTGCATCCATATCATTGCATTTCACCCATTACATTGCATCTCATGGCATTATAATCATCGCATAAACATTGCATTTGCATTTCATTTCATAATACCATCTAAATCATCACATATCATCTATAAAAACACTCCATAATCATTTTTGCATAAACAAGAGGTATACAAGCATTTAAATCATTAGGCATACATCTTTGCATAACATCATGGCATCATATCATCACATTCCGTTCACATTATGCATCGACATATCATCGCATTAACATATCACTGCATCACATACATCATCATACCACATCCATCCATAAATCATCTCATATATAAGAATTTTCTACACATCATTGCATATACCATAAATCAAATCATTTCACATATCACATTTGCATAAAATAAATCATCATATAGTTAACATCATTGCACATCATATCATAGGTCATAATCAATTGCATAAACGTCATTCAAAATAAATGCATCCATAAAACATTGCAAAGCATATAGAAAAGAATCATACATGCATAAATACAAGAGTACACATGGCATCGCATCAAAATCAACTCATATATATCATATCACTATCATAGTACAAAGAATAATCAGATCACTGTACAAGTATGTCAATCAATACAAAAATGCCCATCGGGGCTATAAAAAATGAGCCCATAAGGCACCAAAAGTGTGTATCATCTGGATCATGGCCGATCTCCGTGAATGCTTCCCTCACCCCTATCACCGTGACCCTCTAGTGGTCTCTGGCTGGCCCGCTCTAAGTAATCAGGGACCCAGTCTGCTCTAGGTACATGGTCATGGTAGGCCCGACAGTAGTACCCGATAGTAGTACTCTATCTCTCAGATGGCCTACCTATATGATAAGACCAGCACTGTACCCTGCGAGAACGAGGCAACTGACATGCTCTCAATCTGTTGCCTACGGCCTAGCTCTATAGCTGCTTGTAGCTCTGCGACCTGTCGCTGCTATATAGCCTGGTCTCTCTCCGCTTTGAGCTGCTCTCTCTCAGCCTGTGCCTGATCCCTCTCAGCCGTCACTACCTGCACATGTGCCTGCAACTGCAAAATCAAGGCATCCCGTGTGTCTGCCTGTCCTACTGGCTATGCCCGTGGCTATGCGTGAACATGGCCCTCACCCTTGGCTCATGGTGGTGAGACTGGCAGATCCTACTGCTAGTCCTGCATAGGGACATCTCCCTGACCTGGTGGAACTGGGGGCACCAACGGTGGGTCTTGTCGAATCTCGACCCTAGGTCCTCATCCTCGTCCTCGTCCCCTCGCTCTGCCTCTGGCCCTATATGCCTCTAGATCCTCACCTAGAATGGTCAACCGGAGAGGAGGTCTGAACCAATCTCTGTACGCCTGTGTAGTCCCTGGGTCTGCCAAGCCCTGATCGTAAGCCCAAGGTCGAGCTACTAGCTACCAAAAACTGTCAATCGCCTCTGCGATAGGAATGTTGGGCCCCCATGATGTCTATGTCGAGCTCCGAGCAAAGACGGCCACATAACCGTCATCCGACCGATCCTGCGACTCCCCAAACTGACGCTGCACACGCCCTAGCAAGTATCGCTCGATCATCATGTGCTCTGAGCCCTACATATATCTATCCTACTAGTAGTAGAAGAGATGTGCAGCATCGTCAGCCCATCTAGGCTGACCAAGATATGGTCTCCAAGTAAAGACGAGCATCTCATCTATGACCCGTGATCTATATAGGATCTAGACTAAATTATAGAATTGAATGCTTAACTTTTACAATGATTTATCCAAGTTAATTAGAACAAAATTAACTCATTGAAATAATTACAATAATTAAAATGACGAGGTGATAACAACAGAATGAAAGAAAGTGAGAGAGAAGAAGATAAGAAGGTGAAAACAGAGTTTGATTACAGAGTTCGCCACAAATGTGACTACGTCTCTGGGTCGGCTCCAATAGAGTATGACCGATCCGATTAATCTCCAAAATCAAGTACAATGCACCAAGCCCTTTTCCTACAAGCACTCCGACAGCATAGCAAAGCTCTGTCGTACGAAAATGGCTCAAAAGAAATCTCCTTAGAACTCCTCCAAAATCACCTGTGTTTCTCTAACTTGAAAAGTTTGAAAATTCTGAGTACCCCTAAGAGCATACTTTTCCCCCTTTTATACATAAAATTTGTCTAAATAGGCTTAACCACCATAGTCGCCTCTTAACAATACACCCTTTTTACAATTCAGGCCTAACCCCCTTAGAGCTTAATTTGGCTCCAATACACCTAAAAAGGTTTAAAATTAACCATATAATGGTTCATTTGTTAAGAATTCAGGCTTATCAAATAACAAAACGAAACAGACCCCCACTATAGTTTAACAGGTGTCGGTGATCCGTCGGCAAGTCTTAATTTTAGTAAAAAGGTTGGTCGGGGGTTCCAACCCCGCTAACCACTTTTCAGTTTTTGCCGCACCGAACATTCAACAAAACAAACCCGCGTCTATTCATAGTAACGAACCGACTGTTTGGTGCAACGACTCGGTGGAGGTTTCGGAAATGGGTGGTGAAGGGTTCGAATCCTTCCACTTGCCCATTTTGTTCAAACAAACAAACTGACCTTGAACCGACTGCAAGAGATACAAACACCACATGGCATGCCGAGGAGGTGCCACATGGAAATAATTCATTCGCTGACGATGATGCCGTGTTTGATGACTATGATTCTGACGTGTTCGCCAACTACGCCGATGACTCACATGCTGACTGATGTATGGAACGTACGGATGGACACGTGTCACCATCTGATTGGCTCCGTACAGATGACTCAACTGCCACGTGTCTTGCCCAAATTTTTCTATGTGCATTCCGTACGGTACGGACGATCTGCTGACGTCATCATCCATATAGTCACCTCAAAAGTCAACTCAAAACTTTGACCAACTGTATCTTGAGCATACGAATTCGGATTTCGACGAAACGGACGCCATCAGAATCATCTCGACGAGCTCTTCGCGATGACACCAGTTCCATCGATTTTTGAGATCATTTTTTTGTCTTTTGGACGCCCTTTGATCCCAGTTTGACCCTACCTTTGACTAGCCATAACTCATGCAAACGGACTCCTTTTCGCTCCGTTCGAGTTGTGTTGGAATCAGGACATTAAGCTCTTTCTTATAGTGTAGATTCTAGAGAGAATGAAGAAACTTCAATTTTCACTGAAAAATATCCCCCGGATCAGGCCTCCCCATTGAAGACCTTTTGGACCTCCAAAAGTGGAATTTACTCTGACATCAAATGAGGACTTGGCCTCCCCACTTGTCCTATATCATATGTACATCTGCATACCTGGCTCACAAGCACAATGAAGACTGCAATAACATTGTTGAACATAGACATTATTCTATCACTTCCATAAGCATCTACATCAACTGTTGAAGCCACTAACCAACCAACATTGACTAGCATCAAGCTGAACAACAATGCAGAAATGAAAGAGAATAAATCAACAAGATATCGATCCTTTACAACAAGAACATTTTTACCCAAGGAACCATGAATGCTTTCAATCATCATTCCCTCATGCTGTACTGTGGGTGCATCCTGCAACATCTGACCCTGGTTAGCTACTCCAAGTTCAAGTTTAGAACCCCCTGTACTGACAGAAATAAGAGTTAACTCTTTACTTGCATTAATTACCCTCTTTAACTGCCCTGTATTTGGAAAAGAACGATCAGTCTTAATCCTATAAGAATGTACAATATACTGAATGCCATCTTTAAACAAATGATAATGATTCTTTTCCCTGTAGAAAATAGCTTTCCTGTCATATAAATAAGGGCTACCAAGCACTATCCCACAGATATCCAGTGGAACCACATCAAATTGTACTTCATCCACAAATTTACTAGTGATTGTGAATCTTAAGGTGCATTGTCTTGTTACTTGCAACTTATCATTTTCACAAATCCAGCCTAGTGGATAAGGTTTCTTATGTTGTGTAGTTTTTAATCCCAAGTTCTTTACAATACTTTCAAAAATTAAGTTAACTTGAGAACCACTATCTATGAGTGCATCAATTTTACTGTTCTTAGCAACAACCCTTAAATGAAACAACTCATTCCTTTTCTTATCTTCAGAGAAATCATTAACTATAGAAGTAGAAGCACAACTAGCAACAAAAACACCAGAAATAGGAGCTTTACCTTTCAAACCCATAGCTGTTATCTTAGTCTCATCATCTGAATCTGAACCAAGATCTAAAACAACATTCGTGGCTTTCTCCTTACCTTTTTGTTTCTGATTACGTTTATGAGCCTACTTAGGCCTCAGTTCTGGATGCAACTACCAACAATGTTCTTCATCATGACCCTTCCTATCACAATGAGTGTAAGAAAGTTTCTCATCCTTCTTAACTGTAGCTGCCTTCTTTCCTTTCCCTGTCTCTGCAACCTTAGAATATTTCTTTACATCATTATCAAACTTATCAATAAAAGATCCTTTACCCCTTGACTCTAAGTGTGTAGCTTGAACAGACACTTCATCCAAATTACAAGGGTTCAAAACCAAAATAGAATGCCTAAGGTAGGAATGCAGACCTCTTATGTACTTCAACAAAGTGTCCTGGGTGTACAAAGGAACATTCAAAGCAATAGCCTTTTTCCTAAATTCATGGGTGTACTCTTGAACAGATTGACCCTTCCCTTGCCTAAACATTTGCCAGTCCATCATTAACTGTTGCATATGTCCTAGGGGATAAAACTGCTTCTTAAGAGCATTAACAAACTCTGCCCAAGTTAAACTGACTCTACCATGCTGTGAAATTTATGCCTTAGTCTTACTCTCCCACCAGGTTAAAGTTGTACCTCCTAACCGAAGAGTAGCTAATTGGATCCTATCAACATCATCTAATAGGTTTTGGACTCTACAGTAGACTTCAACTTGCTGAATCCAATCATCCAATTTTTCAGCATTAAGTTCACCACAATACTTTGGTAAATCAAATTTTACATCCAACTTAATTTTAGGCTTATACCCACTCTTGAAAGGATTAAAAGAAGTAGAATAAGGAGATGGAGAAGAAGGAGAAGAGGGAGGAGAAGAAGAGGAGGGTGGATCTGGTTGCTTGTCACCATCTCCATGTTGTTTCCCTTTCTTGTCTTTGCAACTTGCTTCGATGAACCTCCTTCACGTTCTTTCCGCTCTTGTCTCTCTTGAAAAAGAATGTCCACCTTAGCCTTCATCTCGAGGAATGCTCTTCGAAACTCCTGCTCATTGATCTCATCAGGAACCTCCATTCCAGAAATAGACATCTTCGGAAATGTTCTACGCTTCCCGATCTCAGGATCAAAGTCTATAAGCTTGCCTTCGCCTTTCTAAATCTTGGATCTTGTTAGCATTCAAAAGAACAAATAACTGCAATAATAGTCAACTGAGCTCTAATACCAACTTGATCTGTATAGGATCTAGACTAAATTACAGAATTGAATGCTTAACTTTTACAATGATTTATCCAAGTTAATTAGAACAAAATTAACTCATTGAAATAATTACAATAATTAAAATGACGAGGTAATAACAACAGAATGAAAGAAAGTGAGAGAGAAGAAGATAAGAAGGTGCAAACAGAGTTTGATTACGGAGTTCGCCACAAACGTGACTACGTCTCCGGGTTGGCTCCAATAGAGTACGACCGATCCGATTAATCTCCAAAATCAAGTACAATGCACCAAGCCCTTTTCCTACAAGCACTCCGACAACATAACAAAGCTCCATCGTATGAAAATGGCTCAAAAGAAATCTCCTTAGAACTCCTCCAAAATCACCTGTGTTTCTCTAACTTGAAAATTCTAAAAATTCTGAGTAGCCCCTAAGAGCATACTTTTCCCCCTTTTATACATAAAATTTTCCTAAATAGGCTTAACCACCATAGTTCCCTCTTAACAATACACCCCTTTTACAATTCGGGCCTAACCCCCTTAGAGCTTAATTTGGCTCCAATACACCTAAAAAGGTTTAAAATTAACCATATAATGGTTCATTTGTTAAGAATTCGGGCTTATCAAATAACAAAACGAAACAGACCCCCACTATAGTTTAACAGGTGTCGGTGGTCCGTTGGCAAGTCTTAATTTTAGTAAAAAGGTTGGTCGGGGGTTCCAACCCCGCCAACCACTTTTCAATTTTTTCCGCACCGAACATTCAACAAAACAAACCCGCGTCTATTCATAGTAACGAATCGACTGTTTGGTGCAACGGCTCGGTGGAGGTTTCGGAAATGGGTGGTGATGGGTTCGAATCCTTCCACTTGCCCATTTTGTTCAAACAAACAAACTGACCTTGAACCGACTACAGGAGATACAGACACCACGTGGCATGCCGAGGAGGTGCCACATGGCAATCATTCATTCGCAGATGATGATGACATGTATGATGACTATGATTTCGACGTGTCTGCCAACTACGTCGATCACTCACATGCTGACTGTTGTACGGAACGTACGGATGGATACGTGTCACCATCTGATTGGCTCCATACGGATGACTCAACTGCCACATGTCTTGCCCAAATTTTTCTATGTGTATTCTGTATGGTATGGATGACCTGCTGACATCATCATCCATACAGTCACCTCAAAAGTCAACTCAAAACTTTGACCAGTTGTATCTTGAGCATATGACTTCGGATTTCGATGAACCGAACGTCGTCATAATCGTCTCAACGAGCTCTTCACAATGACACCAGTTCCATCAATTTCTGAGACGATCATTTTTTTCCTTCTGGACGCCCTTTGATCCTAGTTTGACCCTGCCTTTGACTGGCCATAACTCGTGCAAATGGACTCCTTTTCGCTCCGTTCAAGTTGCGTTGGAATCAGGACGCTAAGCTCTTTCTTATAGTACAAATTCTGGAGAGAATGAAGAAGCTTCAATTTTCACTGAAAAATATCCCCTAGATCAACCCGCCTCCAGTAGGGGATCCCATGCTCTCCGATGTGTGTGAATGACACACCCCCTCTATATCGTGCCACTAGGGCATCCTCCACCCCCATCGAAACTGGAACCACTCGTGGACGTAGCACAGAAATGTGCTCCCATGCCCAAACATGCAGCAAGGTCACTCCAACTCCTAGTGCTCTGCCATCCACATATGCATACTCATGCAAATCCCTGTAAAGTGAAGCCAGAAGGACGGGTCCCCATGCAAATCAAACTGGCCTATCCTGGACCATCCTCTCCCAATAGTATCCCCAACCTAGACTAAAGTACCACCCTCATTGGTCTGGGGCAACCAAACCTGAGATGATCGTCGCAATTGCCTAGCGAAAGGGAGGTGATATAACTCTATACCTCTCTAGCTCAATTTTCCCCTCGCAGTAGATAATGTCTCGCATGGCGAGGACTCAGGAACAACACTCGCGTCCCTCCTCCATGTCATAGATCACCCAACGGCCATGAATGGGCAATTGTAATATATGTCAGACGTCCTCCAATGTGATGGTCGCCTCACCAATGGGAAGATGAAACGAAGAGGTCTTGTTGTGCCACCTCTCAGCCAACGCTGACAACATCCTGAGGTGTGTGCGCACGGGCACTGCGTATGCAATGTGCCATAGTTCAGAAACTCTCAGTCAGTCCTGATCTTTGTCGCTCAAGTCTCGTAGGACACTTGCCAAATCTTGTGACCGGTGCTCTCGTGAATACAGCTCCCTGGGCCCGTCCTGCATCACACAAAGTCAGCATGTTAAAATTTTTTGGAAAATTCCTGACCTCGTGCTCCAAACTTGTTCCCAGCGGCACAGTTTGTGAAGGCGTCGCAGTTAAATGAGTTTTCTCAAACTCCGATGCTGGACCCAGAATTTCGTTAAATCAAGCCACTGTGGTGCAGTTTAACCCCCAGCGTCGCAATTTTCGCAAAAAGAGCGCCGCCACGGCGCACTTTGATCACACTGGCTCGCCGAGTCCTAGCCGAGCTGAGCCCAGCGGTGGAGTTTTTAAACTCCAAATTGCACCGCTGCGATGCGAAGAGGCCAAAAGTGGTGCAGTTTAAACACTAAGCGGCACTAAAATAGCACCGCTCGAAGTGAGCTCCCCTTTAAAGCAGTAATAAATGTGTTAAAATGAAAAAGAAAGGCTTCAATTAGGGTCACATACTGGGGCACCGATGCCTGGTGGCCGCTAGTAGGTCTGGACTCGGTCAGAAATGTGTAGAGGAAGCTGTCATTACGCCATATCGTCAGGAGGTTAGAGCTCAAATCTCAAGGTTTGCTAGCGGAGGTGTGTGAAAATGACTTGAAAGTGACCCCTCGAGCCCCTTTTAAGCCTAAAAATTAGGGTTTTTTGACCCCCTAGGGCTGTCCTGCTAGGGTTTTGGACCCCCAAACTAGTTTTTATCCATTTGAGGCTTATTTTTCATCGATTTATTGCATTTAGACACGTTTTTAGCCTCTCAGACCCCTTCCAAACTTGTCGGACACCTTGTCACCTTTTTTCGCGAGATCACCCAAAAATTGAATTTTTCGTCCGATCTCTCGAGGGGGAATTATAATGGCATGTTTTCTTTCGCCATGGAGCAATAGAGAAAGTTGTTAAATATCAAAATTTTTGGCTTTGGTCAAGATTGATTATTCTTTGAACCAACGCAACAAGTGCATTGCTTCAAAGAGGGGCAAAATGTAGACATCGAAAATATATTGATTGACATCATGCATCTGATCTTGACTTACTAACATCGTTTCTTCCTAAATCATCGATCGTTCTAACCATTTAATTAGATTCCCTTATCTGATTAAACTCATCAATATTCGTCTCTTAATTAAATAAATCATTTTGTCTAATTAAGTCACTTTCTCTTGTTAATTAAATCAATCCATCTGATCTAATTATCCCTATTTAATTAAATAATCAATTTATTTGATTAAATCTCTAAAGTCTATCTATTAAATTAAATAAATTAAAACCTTATTTGATTTAATCTAACACCATCCCTTTTAATTAAATAAATCAAAATCTTTATTTAATTAGCCTCTTATGATATTCTTCTCTTATCTGATTTAAATAAATCCATAAATCTAAGTCAAATAAGTCACATCACTTAATCTCCTGTTAAATTAATCAATCCTTGATTAATTTAATCTAATCTCATGTCACATCCTCTAGATAATGCAAGTTGCACATGAAAATAAATTTAATTCATTTATTAAATCCCTATTTTCCCTCACATGACATCTTTTTGAATATTCTCTCAATTTGAATTCAAAAATTCCAAGTCAACATGTACATCCAACAAGGCATTTAAAACCTCTTACATGTCTTTTGCCTTGAGCCAAGTGGCATTTATTGCATTTTCCCCTTCCCTCTTACATGTCATTTCAACAAATTTGAATTTCAAATATTGGCATTTATTAGCACAAACCCCAAATCTTGCACAAACATCATCCATTCATAGCTTGACAAGTGGCACCATATCATTGGATGAAAGTTAGTCCCACATTGCTCAAATTTGGGCATTCATCCATCTTGAAATCCTATAAATGAAGAGCTCCTCTCCTCATTTTATCATCCACAATTTGAGTAAAGTTACCATGCTCAAATATCTATCAAGTTTCATATCATTGAGCTCTTAGTTAGGTTCTTTTGCAGATTTGGCTAGGAGTCCTCATCATTCATCACCAAAAGTGGATCAAATCTCTTCATCAAGTCTACATATCAAAGCTTGCAATCATAGGAATTGGGAAAGGGCCAAATTTCCACATCAAATTGGCACCAATTCCCCCATGGGAACAAGAGTTTTCTATTTAAATTAGGATTTCATTTTTGGTTTATCATTTTATTGTGTTTTTGCATATTTTCATTCGTAGTTTGAATTGTAAATGGATTCCATGGGGAATCCTTGTTTATGCTTGCAATATCTAACTTGAGGTGTTTAATCTCCTTGTTTTGCAGGTATATAGATTTGGGGTTCACAGTGACTGACACAACAAACCTTAAAGGACCGACTTAGGTGGCCTTGGGGGCTAATCGGCAGATGGCCTTACCTATGTAACAATGTGCAAAGACCTCGTAGTTCAACATGACTTGACTTTGTTTTATTGATAAAGGATCGCATCATGATTTTTATTTTGACCAAACCTAAAAGGACTAACCTAATGCCCTAGGGGCACATCGACAGATGGCCTTGCCTACTTTTAATCGTAGAGGCAACATAGTTTGATTGGACTTGGACTGACATGACTGACTTTGACTTTGTTTTTGGGATTTTTGGAAGTTATTTGGATGTTTTTGTGTTTTTGGACATGTTTTAATTTTTTTTGGATTTTACGGTTTTATGATTTTTTGTCTTTTTTGGGGATATTTTATTTTTTTGTCCTTTTTTAATTTTATGATTTTTTTTCCTTTTTGATATAGTGACCTCTCAATAACAAGTGTATGATCCAATGATACAGGTCAAGTATTTTCCCCCAGTCAGGTATAAGACCAATTTATTAGGGGTTGAATGCAATAAGTGGATGGAAATGAAAGATGAAAAAATGCATAATGTTAATTGTTCTAGGTTATGGAAAGGAAAACCAAGCATTATTATGGATGGTATGGGAAGAGCAAATGACAGGAAAAGTCATATTGGAATGATGGTAGACGATGAAGCAAAATTCAACTACACATGGCACCTGTTTGCCAAGTTTTCACCATGATACTTATCCAAAGCACCACCGAAGTGGTTTTCACTATTGGACGAATTATTTCTCTTTACTATTTTCTTGATTTTTGTTTTTTTTGGTGTCACTAAGACGCCTGTTTGCCAAGTTTTCATCAAGGTAACATTTTTATTTTTATTTTTATTTTGTTGTATTTTTATGATTATGACATGGATCTCTAAAGCTAAGTATAGAATCTGTGTAAGTTCTTGGCTCGTAGGCTTCCAGGACAATGCATTGATCCTATTTGGATGACTATGTTGCACAAGAGGACCTGATTTGAATGGCGAGTGTAAGTGGAAAATATGATGGACGATATATATGTGGTAGACAAAACAGGCTATGATATGATCTTGAATGTGCACACTAGGTGGGCCATCAAAATTTAGACAAAAAAGGAGTTTGGGTGATGTGAACCCCAATTCGAAGTGCCTACAAAAACACAACAACAAACAATGTTAGAGAGTCATCTTGTAAGCATGAACAAGGATTCCCCATGAAATCCATTCACAAAGCTAAAAATAGGAAATAAAACAAAGAAAACAATGAAGAACATAATGGAAGTATGAAATCCTAATTTATCATGCAAACACTTGATCCCATGGGGGAGTTGGTGCAAATAGGTGTGTGGAGATTTTCCCTTTCCCAACTCCTTGAATGCAAATGTTGATTGAAGATGATTTATCCACTTGCTAAGTCCCTCAATGAGCTCCAAAATCTGCAATAAACTAGTTAAGAAGATGGATGGAATTTGAGAGATATTTGTGCATAATAACTTTGCATAATTGTGGATGATCAAATGCATGGTGAAGCATTCTATTTATAGAATATTGAAATGGAAACAAAGCCAAAATAAAGCAATGTGGGATAAAGATTTGGCCAATGGAAAAATGCCACTTGTCTAAATGTGATTGGGTGAGGAATGTGCAAGTTTTGACAAATGTGCCAATAAATGCATTTTTTGAATTTGAATTTTGAGAAAAGACATGTAAGAGGGGGAAAGAAAATTGCATTAAATGCCACTTGGCTCAAGGCAAGGACATGTAAGAAGAAGTAAATGCCTTGTTGGAAGGACTTGTAAGAGAGAGTAAATGACATGTTGGAAGGACATGTCATTCAAATTTTGAATTTGAAATAGAAGAATATTCCTCCAAAAGATGCTTTGTTGAGGGAAAATGAAGATTTAATAAATCAATAAATTGATTTATTTGTGCAAGTGGGAAAAGCTAGAGGATTTTGAAGATTAGATTAGATTTAATCAAGATTTGATCAATTTAATGAAGATTAGGAAGTTTGACTTATTTTGACTTAGATTTTTGGATTAATTTAAATCAAACAAGAGAGGAAATGATTTAATGAGATTAATTAAATAAATATGTTTTGATTATTTAATTAAAGAGATTGAAGTAAGATTAAATTAAATAAGATTTCAATTTATTCAATTTAATAGATAAACTTTAGAGATTTAATTAAATAAAATTAATTATTTAATTAAAAGAGATAGAGAATGATTTAAGAGACTTAATTAAACACATGATTTGTTTAATTAAGAGAAGAAAACAAATGAATTTAATCAAATAAAGATATTCAATTAAATGGTTAGGTCGGGGAATGATTTAGGATGAAATGATGTCGGTAGTCAGACTTAGATGCGCAATGTCAACTTGTACATTTTGCATGTCTACAAGTGACTAATGAGCTAGAGTACGTGAAGGGGTCGTCGTCAAAGGTTCAATGAAAAACATCGCCAATGGAGGTGGAATGATATGACAGATGTGTGAGTATGGACAGATTGAATAGGATGTATGGTATTAGCAAATGCAATAATGATGGAGATGTTGGATCAATAAGCTCTTTGGTTGACTTTTTTCCTTGATAGATGCCCCCAGTGATTTTTGATGGAGGCATATTTGGAGATTGACTTTTTCCCATTTTTTCCTTGTATTTTTTATTTTCCAATAGCTTTTTATTGTGGCTAGAGGACTTGTCTTGATTTGATTTTCTTTTCATATGTCTTTGGATTATTGATCTCCTTTTAAAGATAGCTCTATCATCAGAGATTTTCCTTTATTATTTTCTTGAGATATGACTGGTGATCCATGTCTATGATGTAGATGGATTTGAGTGAGATGGGTGAAGTGGGTGGAGTGATAGAAATGTTTGGTGGTTGAACGAGAGTGGCGATGTCATCAATGGGGACTTTGGTACTTTGCTTTTTGGTACTGCTAATGTCAAAGGAAGCTTGCACATCCTTAATGACTTGGAGAGATAGCTTAGTAGAGGCAATATTAGGTGATGCATATCCTAGCCCAAGATAGGTGAGATGGAGGGATGATGTTTGGATATCCTCAGCGGGGTCTTGATTGAAGAGTGGATTATCATAGATATCTTGGTCAAACATGGGGTTGTCATGGGCATGAAAGGATTTAGCGAAAGTAGATAAGGTAAAGGTAAATGTATCATTAGGATCCCAAAAAGTTTTGATCCAAGAATGGTCATCTGTTTGTGTACCTTATGAAGCTGTCTTGACGTCATTGTTGGGAATTTGAACTTTCTCAGCAGCATTAGCATTGTCATTTGTTGATAAATCACCCATACGGTATTCTCCACATCCCGTGTCATGGACTTGGACCTTGGGGTTTGATGGCATGGTAAACGGAGTGAGTGACTTGGTCAATGAAGATGGATGAAAGTATTGTGATGAAGCAGATGATGAAGCTTCCTTATTGAAAGGAAATTGGAATTGAGTGGTCTCTCTCGGGTTGTTGCAATACTGAAAGAGATCAAGATCATCAATGACTGTAATTTCAGTGCATTCATATGGAAATTTAAGGTATTGATGGTATGTAGAAGGTATTGCTTTCATGGTGTGGATCCATGGTCGACCAAGGAGGAGGTTATATGGAAGATCAAGATCCAAGACTTGGAATGTGGTATCCATTACTATTGGTCCAACTCTGATTGGTGGTGTTACAACACCCTTAGAAGAGTATTCTTCATCGTCATAGGCTTTGATAACAATACTCTTTTTTGTATCTACACATGCTTCATAAAATCCTAATGCCTTAACCATTTTGAGGGTGAAAATGTTTAACCCTGCTATCTACCAAGACTAGTCTACCTTTGTGTTTATGGACAAGGATCTCAAGGTGTAAGGGGTCATTGTGATTAGCCTTTGTAGTTGAATAATCTTGCTTGGAGAAAGTGACATGATGATAATTAGCCAAGTATCCTACCATCTCGTAGAAGCGATGGACATCTAGGTTAGTGGGTACAGAAGTGTCTTGCAAGGCTTTGTTAAGAATGGCCTTGTGTTCAGGTGATATATGCAATAGCTCAAGGATAGATATTTCCACGGGTGTCTTCCCCAAATGATCTAGTATATTGTATTGAGATTTGGGTTGTGGTTGTTTTGGGGGAGCACCCTAGATGGTCACCTTGGTTCGATGGGTATTAACGATACATTCTAGTGTTTTCTTGATGGTAATGGGGTTGACATAGTCATCGACAACTCATATGTGGTTTATTATGATGGTATAGTCATATTTTGCATTAGTGTAATTGGAAGAATTGTTGGTCTTATTACCCAAATTGGAGGATTTTCCTTTTCCATGGTCATGTAAAGGATCTATAAAGACTTTATGGTCACTATTAGAAGATTGTTGTTGTCCATTGACTTCAATGGTGTCATTTTCAATGAGGTCTTGAATGATATTTTCAATTGTTTGCATTATGAAGTCGAGTGTCCTTTAGCTTGATGATAGTCACAAAAGGAATTATCATCCCACCATGAAGGTTTGAACTACCTTGGGTGATATTGTTTTGGGTCAGGAAGTGTTATGGCCTTGTGTTGCAAAATTTGCTTAAAGACGGATTTGATTGGTTCCCCTAAGGGAGTATATTTATGTCTTGTGGGAAACTTCCTTTGTACCTTTTGGCATTAGTGTAATTGGAAGAATTGTTGGTCTTATTACCCAAATTTGAGGATTTTCATTTTCCATGGTCATGTAAAGGATCTATAAAGACTTTATGGTCACTATTAGAAGATTGTTGTTGTCCATTGACTTCGATGGTGCCATTTTCAATGAGGTCTTGAATGGTATTTTCAATTGTCTGCATTAAAAAGTCAGGTGTCCTTTAGCTTGATGATAGTCACAAAAGGCATTATCATCCCACCATGAAGGTTTGAACTACCTTGGGTGATATTATTTTGGGTCAAGAAGTGTTATGGCCTTGTGTTGCAAATTTTGCTTAAAGACAGATTCGATTGGTTCCCCTAAGGGATTATATTTGTCTTGTGGGAAAATTCCTTTGTACCTTTTGGTTTTGTGTGTTTTGGATGGAATTTTCTATGTGATCAGGAGCATGGGGTAGGTTGTTTGATGTATTGGGTCCCCTTAGTGTGGTTGTAGGACATGTGTGTACTTTCTTGGCATCAACTACTCTGTCATTGGTAACATTTTTGTTGCGGGACCAATATTTGTTTTTGTCATTTGCAATGTTTTGGGTAGTCATGTTCTTGTTGAAGGTTTTGATCTCTCCCTTTTCAATAAGTTCTTTCTCAAGTATAATGTCTTTCTCTAAAAATTCTGTAAATGAGGCACAAAATTGCATTTGTAGTTCATGTCTTAAATTCGAATTGAGGTTTTCCACAAACATGACAACTTTTTGTTTTTTAGGTATTTCAATGGGACATTTGCTAGCTAAACCCCTCCATGGTTGGAAGAATTTCACAAATTTCTCACTATGTTGGCATTTTTTAATCCAATGTTGTGAGATGGATTTTGATTGGTCATGTTCATGTATATGTTGAATTTTGGTTTTGCATATGAGGTGTGAAAGGTGGTATTTGGTTATGAAGATTTTAGTTGAAATTTGGAATTTGATTGGTGTAGGTAGGATTGGATTGTGTTTTCCATGAACTTGCAAAGGTGTGACCATGTAGGTTTTGGTTGTCATGTTGTGTGAAAGGTCCTTGACATGTATTGTTTGGAGTAGACCCTTGGGTATTGTGTTGTGCATGCATGCTAGGAGTAGGCCCTTGTTGTGATGTGATGGTATGTTGAGATGTTCCTATGTTTGGTATAGCATTTGTCTTAGGAGTTTTATGACCATTAACAATAATCTTAGGTCTTTTTCTTGACTTGTCTAGACCCATGATAAATGGATTTGAAGATGATGCCCCCATAGCTTTAGATGTGGAAAATGGATTGAATGTCATTCCAAAGAGTTGTGTCATGGATTGAGTTGTGTTTTGAGTCATGCCTTGTGTCATTGTTTGGGTGCCAAATGGTGATGTATGAATGGTTTTTGAGTCTTTTTTGGACCCTCCTAGTGGCATGGAAGTATTGACTTATGGGATGGATACACTAGAGGTAGGTGTATTGTGTCCTTGATTTTGTTTGTTTGGGGTCGGAATTGCTTAGAGTGTATTGATGTCAAAACCATGGTGTAGTGTGGCTCCTTCATGTAATAGTTTAGCTAGGAAACGTTGTGGATCTAATGATACTATCTCATCCACAAAAGAGGCTACATCGGGATCTTGTGCAACATCTACTTCCTCTACAGTGACACATCCTTCTTTGTCTCTTATTATGAATTTTCCAGATGGATTGGGAAATGAATTTTTTGGTTTAGGTGCCCCATGGGAAGAATTGCCAAAGGGGTTGAAAAACTCATCATCTTGTGGGAAGTCCATCTCTTTTCGTTTCTTTTGCAGCCTTGTTATGACCATAAACAGACTTGCAAAGGGGGAGGTAATATGTGATATGATTTCAAATGTATGGTAATGTAAAGGTATGACTCTACAAAGGTATGACCAAGGTTATGCAACTAAGGTTTTTTTTAGATTTTTCAAAGTATAGGAGATTTCTAAAGATGGTACCAAGATAAATGATCAAAGTGACAATAATCAAGGTGTCAATAGGATAGTGTCACAATGAAGTCAATATCTATGGTATATGCAAGATGACTATTTTTTGTTGGATTTTTGAAGGTATAAATGATATATAAGGATAATGCAAAGATAAAGAATCAAAGTGACAATAGCCAAGATGTCAATAAGATAATGTCACAATGAGGTCAATATCTTTACTATGTCTAGGAAAAAGGTATGTCAAATTTAATGCAAATGTGTAGGGATGATGAGTAGTGAAAATGGTAATATGACCTAAAATGATGACTAAGATTATGATAACCAAGCACCTTATGGTAAGCCTAAGGTAAGGCCACTAATAAAAATAAGATAGCCAAAGAGAAAAATATGATTTTTTCAAGATATCAAGAATGGTAATGAATAAAATGACAAGTTGACAAAGGTGATCTCAAACTAGCCTTGTGAGTTGAGGAGCCAACCTAAATGACAAAGGAATAAAATAATGGAGAATAATGTCAAGATAAATATGATTTTGTAACCTATGGACTTCTCTAAAGTCTAACGAATTTACAAATGCAAAGACTACAGCAAGGTGTATGCAAGCTAAAAGATGACCTAATGTTTGACCTATGGCAAATGCAAAGAATGCAAGGATATGGTAATGGATGGGATGAAAATGATAAGTTTGGTGGTTGCAAGTCTATGATCAGAGGACAAGATGATGCTAAGGAATTGATCAAAGAATGGACTATCTCAATTTTCCACAAAATTTTCAACAACAAGCGATTGTGTTGTTTTGAGTGACAATTGTGGTGTTTTGTGTAACAGTTGCGGTCTTCTTGTTTTCTCAGTTGTGGTTTTTTTAACATCAGTTGTGGTTTTCTGAACAATAATTGCAGTTTTCTGAACAATAGTTGTGGTTTTTTTTACAGTCGGTTGAGGTGAATAGTTTGTTTTGACCTAGGTATAATGTTTTGGACTCAATTTTAGATCTAATTTTGGAAAATTCTAAATAGAAAACATTGTAAACAATCTGAAAACACTTGGTCTAATCTAAAAAAATGTCCAAAAGTGTGTTCATAATGTGTGTGTTCTAGGGTTACTCACCCCATGGTTATAACACATATTGAATACAAGATCACACATAAAAAACACTTGTCTATCCCTAAGGTCAATTGTCAATGGTGACACTCTTAGACCCACTCTAAGAATCTCCTTCGGCACAAGGGAGGGACACCCATACGAGACACCCTTTTGGGCTATGTATCACCTCTTGTCTACGATAGTGGACGGGTAGGGGCCTCCTACACTAGAAGGATGTTGCAATCACCCTCTTCGTGGAAATTCACAAGCCCAAAAGGCAAGTAACTTATGCAATCCAAGGACTTCTATGTCACTGAAGGGAGCCAAATGTTGGGCGTAAAATTCTTATGGGTGCGATGCTATACCCCTGCACTAAGAATGTCACCAAAACTCAAGTAAAAGGGTGGCTTCTAACTAGTTTAGATATTAGTCGCTTCTTAGGAACATGATACCTTATGAGCATCCAACAAGCCACTTAAGGCTTTAATCACTCCTACTAGGGGCTCTTATACGTTTTAGGATAGTACCTCATTCTAAATGACATTGTACGAATAAGGCCTACATACCATGAGGACTAAGAATTTTTTCACATCATTTTATATATTGACATGAGGGAAAAATTGATTGGAGTTTACCTTGAGTTCTCCATAAGGATGTGTCTCTTAGGCAGGCCCCTCTAAGGGTAAAATAAAAGCAAGACAAGTATGTTGTTTTTGATCTCCAAGATCGCACAAAGCACAAGGAGAGAGCATACACAACACCTTTTTCTCACACTCGCATGGTGTTCATTAACCTTAATAAATCAAAATGTGTGGGTTATAATGCAAGTGTTAAGAGATGTTTTTGATTCTCAAGATCACCAAAATGGTGTGAGAGAAGAGCATACACACCTCTACAACAAAATGCAAAACCACAAGACAAAGAAGACAATTATTTATTTTAAACCCTCAAAGCAATTGTGAAAGAAGACACTTAATGCAAAGTTGTCAATTTTAAAACCAATGAGTGAATATGCAAGGTTAATTTTAAACTAAATAAGTGTAGTTAAACAAAATTGTAAAATGAGACAAGACGAAAAATTAGAAAAATCAAATGAAAATGCCTCCTTTCCGCATGTGTCACACACTGCAAAGGAGATATTAGTACCAAAAAATACCTAAGCTACCAAATGCAAAAAGAAAAAATTGAGAAATTCTAAGAAAATTAAAGATTTTGGAAAACAAGCAATTGTGTCACTAAAAATGACAGTTCTGGCTCATAGATTTTGATAGATGTGGCTTAGAACTTATTGACTACGAATTTCAAGATGGCAACTACATTAGAAAGATGGGGTGGGCCCCTCTACAACAAAAACAATCGATTTCAACCAAACTAGAAACCAAACTGATATGAAATTGATGTTAGATGACAAAACTTGAAACCAAAAACCATAAACAACTAGAAAATATAAAAATGGATGCAAACTAATGATGCTATGATGTTCTAGATAGTTGTAGTGATGCCCTAAGCAAATGCATCACATAAACCTATAGCTACAAAACACAAAAGGGGCAAGCAATTTCGACTAAACCAGAAGTTAATATGATGCAAGACTAATATTAGATGATGAAAATAAAAACCAATAACCAAGAATAAATCATAAATCTAAAAATAAAAGCAACCCAAATGATATTCCCAATCCTAAAGTAATTGCAACTTTCCATATGTCAATTGTGTCACACCGTGTCTTTGCAGTTGCAGACCTAAAAACCTAAAAAATGTCAAAAATTTAATCAAAATTTTGTTATCTCCACATCGGGTTCACCAATGTAATCTAGGGTAAATTTCAAGTTAATGTAAAATAGCATAAGAACTAACCCTAAACCAACAATAGAGCACAAATAAGCATAAAAACATGAAATATAAAGCAATATCACTGTAAAGTCTTCATGCCATCATTGCTTCACCTCCATTGCCCTTCTCCATTTTTCTTGAAATGTACTTGATGCCCTCATATTTGAGTATGCACTAGTAGCCTATGACAACATGACTAGCAAAATATTGAAGATTGCTATCTCACACTAACATATACTTGCATTTTCTCAAGATGTAAGAAATGATAAGGATAGGGTCTTTTATAGAGAAGACAAATTTAAATGAAGGGCTAAGATTTAATGTCAAAGAGATGTGTCAATCAATGGCCAAGAATGAAAGATGTATGAAATACGGTTAGGACAAAACTAGGGAAAAGATAAGGATGAATGGATGAGATTGAATTATAAAATAATTCAATCAAGGGATGAAATTGAATGAGATGTCAAGAGATAAGATTGACACGGATAATGAGGTTGGCACAGAAAAAGAGGATGTAGGAGGAATTCAAATAATTATAAAATCATTTGTTTGGAGAGGAAAATGAATAATTAAATAATGACAACATTATTTAATTATGGAGGACATGTGATAGGTTTACTTTTCAATTAAATAATAAATGGGAAGAAAATAATAATTAAATAAGTAAAATTTATTTAATTTAATGTTAGAAAAGACTTAGTGAATAATTAAAAAATTAAGATAATTATTTAATTATAGTTGAAAGTGGTAAATAATTAAATAAATAAAGTTTATTTAACTAATCAAGAGAAGAAAATATAAAGCTAGAAATGAATTAATTAAATAATTAAAATTATTTAATTAATAGAGGACTTATGACATTAGGAAATAATTAAATAATCAAAAGTATTTAATTATCAAGGATGAAAGGGGAAATGATGAAGAATTAGAGTTCGCGGGCCTAGGACAATTTTTAATGTCTACAGTGCCGATAAGGGTGTGGTTCAATGATCAAGTCGCTTGGTTGTAGTAACGGCCACCAGGATTCAAACCCTCATTGGGCCAAAGTGCTTGCAGGCCTTGTGTCTTTATTGGGCCATTGTGCTCATGGGTTTGGTAGTTTCTTGTGGTTTCTTGTACCCAATTCATAGCTCTGGTCAAAAGGCATTTACCCCTAATAATATGGGTGCATTGCACCTTTTACTAAAAAATAAAAAAATAGTGTCTACAATAACCTATTTTGATGATTGTGTATGTAGGATATGTATGAATGCAATGGGATATTATTTTGTGTCCTGATTCATAAACATAATGATTATTGGTATGGGGATGAATTAGTATGGTAGAAGAAATGATGTATAATGTAGGATAATGATGATTGAATGATTTTTTTATCAAATATAAATTAGTGAAAGCTATAATTAGAAGATGGGGGTGGGTAGTGAATATGAGATGGAAAAGTTATAATGGGATGGAAAAGTGATTTTCTTTTTTTTATGCTTAAAAAAATTAAAGATAAATCCTTATTTTTATATAGCAAGTGGGAACTATGTACAAAGGTATGAGGAACCAGGGTGACATTGTATCCCTTACATGGACTTTAACTTTGTAAACAAAAGGGTTGTAACTATTCATACCAAGTATATGGAAACATTATTATATCTATTTGAGAGAGTAAGACTTAGAGCATGATAATCCTAGTGCACAAAAGGTATGAATGACTTGATATGCAAAGGATGTTTGTTATGCAAGCTACCTCAACACACAAAATTATTCGCCATGAAAATACTACAAGAACTTCCCACATGCTTCTCCTAACACACCAATATATTGAAAGATCTTGAGGTGGTTTTAAGTAAGCATTAGAAAGGGACAAAAAGATAAACCAAGAAGTAAAAAGGACTGAATGGAAAATCATATCAACAACCATCATATATTTTGCCAAAGAGGTTACATAATTATGGATTGTGCCTATTATAGGAAGGATACATATGTTAAGGCATGGATTGGGATGATAAATTGAATGATTATACAATAGTTATGTACATATTAGGTTGATTTAGCAGTGGTCTTTAGCTTGCAATTGTCATAAAAAGTTTTGTGTTTTTTGTGATGCGTAGCTTGCTTTTTTTTTCATATCAAGTTAAGGTGATGATGTTTATTATGAATGGGATGTATGGTCATTTATTATGGTTTGATAAAATAGGTTATATTTTTTGGAATATGTGATTTTTTTGCATTTTCCAGTTTAAGAAAATAATGAGGTTCAAATTCAATGAATTAGGATGAAGAACATTCCCCTAGTTAAGTATAACATAATTTATTATGGGATGGGTAGATTGAGTTTATTATGGGTATGGGTATGATGGAAAATGATAGATACTCGTAATTATCAAGCAATGATAGGAAATATGGGTGAATATGGTAGATGGAATTCTTAGGTTTATTAGGGATAGATGAATAAGGATGGAATATATAAGAACTTGATAGATGGTAGATGGTGCTTACTACACATGGTTCTTGTAAATAAGTTCTCACCATGGTACTTATCCAAGGTGCCATTGAAGTGGTTTTCACCATAAGATGATTGTATTTCTCTTTAATTTTTTATTTTATTTATTTTTTCAAAAAAAATTGCTACACATGGCACATGTAAACATGTTTTCACCATGATACTTATCCAAGGTTCCACCAAAATGGTTTTCACCTTAGGAAAAATTATATTTTTATTTTGTCATTTTTTCATTTTTTTGTAATTTTCAGTTGGGATACCCTGAGGGTCATGCATAAATTTTTTTGAGGTGAGTTATGTTGGTGGACTCTTGTAGAGGCTCACGTTCAAGTGTTACAAGTTGGTATGCTCCTAATCTGTTTGCTAGCTATGATGACAAAGGTCCTAACCAATTAGGCTGAAATTCACCCTCCTTGTCCTAGTCTTATTGATTATTTTGATTCTTTCAAGACTAGATCACCTACTTCAAATATTTGGGTATTGATCTTCTTGTTGTAACTATGAAAAATATGATTTTGATAGGCTTGCAAATTATTTAATGCATTGAGACATCATTCATCTAGTAATTCTAGCTTGTTTAGTCTAGATACTCGATACTATTCGTTGTCGATAAGATGTTCCAAGGATACCCTTAGAGAAGGGAGTTTGACCTCGAATGGCAAGATGGATTCAATGCAAAAAACTAATGAATAGGTAGTGGCATAATAGGTGTACATATACTAGTTCAATAGGCCCGTAAGGGGAGGTTAATTTGAAGGTGTTAGTCACAACAAACTTCATTGATTGTGTTCTTTAGTATTTTCAATATAGTCTTGTTAGAAGGCGAGGTTAATTTGAAGGTGTTAGTCACAACCAACTTCATTGACTGTGTTCTTTAGTATTTTCAATACAGTCTTGTTAGAAGGTGAGGTTAATTTGAAGGTGCTAGTCACAACCAACTTCATTGACTATGTTCTTTAGTATTTTTAATAGTCTTGTTAGAAGGCTCGGCTTGACTATTTCCTTGTATGGGTGATATGAAGTGGAAAATTGATTTGGGATGTGGAAATGATTGCAAATGCTACAAACATCTTTGTTTTTGAAAGGTTTACCATTATCTATGATAATAGAAAGAAGAATTCCATACTAGAAAATAATGTAGTTGAAGATAAACTTAGCTATTTTTTTGCTAATAATGTAGGTTAATGTGATGGCTTTTATCCACTGAACATAAAATACTTTGTGGAAGTAATAATGAACTTGATACAATTAGAGGATGTAGATCATATTTTTACTACAAGTTTTAGTCCCCACTATGGAAAGGGCCAAGGATTAGTAATAGTTTGCAATTCTTGAGTTAGCGTGTGAATTAGATCTCCATGATGTTGACATTGAAGGGTTTTCTTAGCAAATTGTTGTGCATCTTGATCCATAGTTAGCCAATAGTATCTCATTCTCAACTTCTTATCAAAGTTAGGACCACTATAATATTACGCACAAACACCTCATGTATGAAACTTTTATTTTCTTCCAATTTTAAACACCTAAGGAGGGTGGCATCTAAACTTCTATGATATAATTTAAATCACCAAGGATAATGAAGCAATATGAATGGTGAATAAAGTTTTTATTTTTGTTACCAACTAGGTTGGATGATGGTATTATTATGGAGGTCAGTATAATTTCGTGATACCATGGGAATTAGGACCAACAATTTTACACGAGTTCTAAATCTAGGACATCAAAGGCAAGAACCAAAATTTGTTCCACTATAAATTCATATCATTGGCCATTGTGAGGAATATCTAAAAGAGATATAATAGTAGCCATAGAATTAGAATATTTTTTGTTTATCCTTGGTATCTACTAAAATATAATGTTGAAGAATTATTGTTTGAAATTGTCAACCATTCTCTTGTATGGTAGTCATCATTGACTTGTTTAATAAATAGTTATGAATCTTCATAGACCTAAAGATCCTTGATGTGCCACTGAATTTCCATTCTTAGTCTTGTTATTAGAGCTTCATATTCAAAAATTTTGTTGCTACATGGGAATTCTAGTTGATATGATTTTGGGATACAATCTCCTTGAGGAGTGAAAAACAAAATTCTTGCTCCTAAACCATGTTAAATGTAGGATCTATAAAATTAAAATTTTCACTGATTTTTTTGGAGTGACATTGAAAACTATTTCATCTAGAAAATCTGATATAAGTGGATTTTCATTGAATATATAAGTGCCTCTACTAGTTGGTTTATGATGACTTGTCCTTTGATTACCTTTTAGTCTACATATTCTATGTCAAACTCACTCAATATTATTACTCATTTATCCATTTGGCTCATGAGTGTTTCTTTGGACAAAAGATATTTCAATGGATCAACCTTTGGCATGAGCTTAGTTTGATGATTAAGCATATAGTGTTGGATCTTGTATGATACAAAGACAACAACTAGACATGACTTCTCAATTGGTGAGTAATTAATCTCATATCCTACTAAAATTCTACTAATATAGTATATCGCTCTCTCTTTTTTGGCCTCATCATGTGTGCAATAAGAATTCCTAGTGCTATTTTTGTGGCTAAAATGTATAATATCAATGGTTTTCCCTAGTTTTGTGGCATCAACGTTGGTAGTGAAGCAAGATAATATTTCAATTATTGTAAAAATTGTTGACATTTCTCATCCCATTCGAATGTGACATTTTTCTGTAGTAGATGAGATAATGGATGGAACTTATCTTCTAGTTGGGCAATGAATTACCAAATTGATTATACTTCTCTTGGAGACCACACAGTTGTTTAATATTGGTTGTTGGAGGCATCTAAATTATTTCTTTCACTTTTTCAAGGTCAACTTCAATAAATCTATGAGAAAAAATATATCCCAATAGTTTTTGTGAAGTGACACCAAAGACACATTTCTTAGGACTTAGTCTCACTTAATATTTCTCCAATCTATCAAAAAATTTCTCAAGAACATCCAAATGTCCTTCTCTTGTGATTGATTTTCCTAATATATCATCTACATAGTCTTCCATTATGAAGTGGAATAATTCATCGAATATTAGTGTCATCGATATTTGATATTTTGCTCTAGCATTATTTAGACCAAAAGGAATTGCATTCCAATAGTATGTACCCCAAGGACATGTGAAAGTAGTATTATGTTGGTATTTGAGTGCAATTTGCATCAGGTTATATCTTGAGAAACCATCCATGAGGGAAATTATCTCATGACCAACTATCAAATATATGATGATATCTATGTTAGTATAATTTCATCTTTCAAATAAGCTTTATTTAGATCTCTAAAATTAGTGCATATATGGATGCCCTCAATGGGCTTAGAAATAGGTACAAGATTGGATACCCATTCTAGATGGTCAATAGGTTGGATAAATCCAACATCTAGTAGCCTCTAAAACTCAACTTTGGCCAATAATGCAAATGGAGAGTGCATCTTATATGGTTTTTGTTTCACTAGTTTTGCATCTAGATAAATTGTCAAATGGTGAATACCAAAGAGACATCTACTTTAGGAATTTTTGTTTAGGAGGTCAAGAAAATTTAATACTTCATATATCAAGGAATGTTATGAAATCATTTTTTGCTGTGGTGTCAATGATGTAGCAAAAAATGTAACCTTAGGATTCTATTTTGTGCCAATGTTTATCTCATGTGTTGCTTCAACTAGTACTGAGGATTTTTCTTAATAATTAGAAATGGTGGGAAAGTCAAATCCTCCATCCTTAGGAACATATAAGAGATTTTCACCTTTGGATACATCCTTTATTTTTAATTTTTCTTGATCCAATAGTGCCACATTATTGTTTTCATTAGGGGATCATTTTATTATTTTTATTTTATCACTCTGCAACTAAAGGATTTGATTCTTCCCCCAAAGTATGCATTTACATCAAGCTCTATAACAAATCCAAATCTATGAGCTTTGAATGGTATGTTTTCTTGTAGTCCCCTAATATTTGCAATAGCTTCATCATTCTGGAATATGTCCAAAACTAGTGGTCCTTGTTGGTCCCAATCAATGAGTTGAGGGTGAATGAGTAGAAGGTCATTGATTTCTATAGTGGATTTGAATGATATGGAGGTTGATGTGTAAATATATGCATCGTGGAATAGGACAGTGATAAACATGAAAGGGTCATTTATGGTACCATCATTGGAAGTTTCAACTACAAGAAAATTTTTGGCTACTTCACTAGAGGTGCACTTAAGGTCTAAAAACATGATGTCTAATGTCCCATACCCAAGCCCTTGATATTTATATATCTTTTTCTAGAACTATGAGTTCTTTTATTTCTTTTGCGTGAAGTTTGAGGATAGCTTGATGTTTGTATCCTGTGTTCTTTTTGATATAAAATCCCTTTGTATATTTCTCAACTAGTAGAGTAGCTTGTTCTTTGTCTTCTATGCATAACCATGTAGAGATATCATCTTCAATGATCTCCTTGTTCAATTCTCCCCAACATGAGAATATTGTAGGTTCATACTTGATAAAAAATTTTGATGTTGTTTGAATTGATTGAGGTTTACCATATGCTCTATGGGAACAAAAAAGTTGTCCCACATAAAAGGAAACTTTCATGTCATATTGTCCACATCCTTTGTCATTTACTTGGACCTTGCTCTCAGGAATAGGAATATGTGTAGTGGACGAAGACGATAAGGTGGATGGGTCTATATCAAACTATGAAGATGAATTTATGCAAATATTAGGCACTTGGTGAGTTTTATGAAGCTTTCCCTCCATGTTTTTGCAATACTAGAAAAGGTGAGGATCCCCAAAAATAGTTACCTCAATGTCATTGTAGAGGAATTTTAAGCATCAATGATAAGTGGATGGTATAGCCTATATGACATTATCAAAAATTGTCACCCTTGACAATTTCACACTAGGTTTAGCTCCACCTATGTGTTTGGACCTACTATGCATTAATTTCCCATTTTTATAAACATTATTAGAAAATCAAACATGGGAAATCAAACTATACATTTAATATCTTTCCCCCAGCACTTTTAATTTTGAAAAAGCATGAATCTAGTCTAGGGAACCTTAGACCAACACTTTTGGCTCCAAATATGAATATGTTGGTGTTGGTAATTTATTATTTTAATTTCCAATTTCAAATGTTAGCTATCAGTATTTAAATTTTGGGAAATTAGAAGAATTGCATATAAATACAAAGTATTTTTACCATTTTTCCTAACAAATAATAAGTATTTTAATTGAGAAATTTGAGCATCCTAAAAAGAAGTCAAGAGCAGAATTATTAATATTATTACAGCATTTCACCATTCAAGCATTCATTTCATATGTTATGTGAGTTGTTTTCATGTTTAAATGCATTTTTTTAATGTGAACTAGCCCTTGTAGGTGATTAAATCAAATACAATTGAGAAACAACTGATCCTTGAAGACCATGAGTGTAACTTCAATCCATCAAGGAGATCAGATTTGAGTGGTGAGTTGCAAAAATGTTGTCAATTCATTAATTATTTATCAATTATCTGTTGGAATTATGTGCCTCAATCTCACAGGTTGAAACCTCTGAAAGAGCCAAGTCGGTGTGACATCTCTGTTGTCTGGCCGACTAGTAGTTGGTTAACTTTGTGGAATGCCTAGGTCGCTGAGACCTTGTTACAGTCTTACCAAATGAAGCCTATCATTGTGACATGTTGATCGATGTGACAGTTTCTATCTCTCCCCGCTCGAGGAGATCTCTTACTGATGGTTGGTGTTTATCGGATATCGGGGAGACTTGGCTGAAAGGTTTATGTTTCGGTATGATGTCTTATTGATATGGAAAGTATCACCGATGGTTATACTTAGAGTCACCAGGATAACATGAAGGCTTCGATATGAAGTATTAGCAATGGATGTTTGTCTCAGCGATGAGGTAGTTTGTTATCGGTATGACTCCTGGTGAAAGGTGGTCTCAGGGTGACTTGGAGGACTTCAGTATTACCTCTCAGTGATAGCGATAAGTCTTGCCGACTGTTGTTTGTTTCAATATGACTTGAAGGGCTTGGTATGATCTCTCAGCGAAGAGCGATAGTCTTGCCGATGGGAATGCTAAGGTCTATGTGACTTTGGAGCTCTGGTATGATGTCTCACCGATAGCGATAAGTCTTGGCAATAGCAATACATATGATGGATATCGGTATGATGTCTTGGCGACAAGGGGAAGTTTGAGTGATAGCTTTTGAACTCGGTGTAACCTCTTGCCGATAGTGACGACTTTTGGCGATAACTTACAATCAGATCTTGTGGCATCGGGGAGACACAGTTAGTGTCTCACCAATATGTGAATACATGTTGAATGCCTTTGACTGAGTGATGACTATCCTACATGGTGAGTCTTCAACCAATCAGAGAAGCCGAATGGGAACCGTTGGAAGTTAATCTATTGAGGTTGTTCTATGAGGAAGTTCAACAAATTGGAAGCGACATGGATATACTCTCAGATTGAAGATGATGTTCATTTTGATTTTTAGTTAGATCAATGAATGGTTGGATGACCAATTCGATGAATAATTAGTGTGTATGATTGTAATTCAGAAATTATTGTAACTTGAATGTTCTGTACAAGGTTGATCATTGTGAATGCTATTGTAAATTGACATTAGAGAGTGAAGCTCGTACTCAATATGTAATTTCATTACTATAATACAAAGGGGTTTTTCTTGGTGTGGTGGGTTTTTCTCCCATAAGGGTTTTCCCACGTAAATCTGGTGTTCATCTGTGTATGTTAAATTCTCTATTTCTATTATTACTTTCAAGTGTATCTTAATTGGATTGTAATTGAAAATTTAAAATCACCTTTGCATTCTTCCCTGAGGTTTTGACGTTAGGAGAGTTGTTTCCGCACCTTAGCTTTCCTTACATTATCCTTTATAAATCCAACCAAGGACACACTCTCTTTCAATCATAATTTTCCATTGTGGAGGTAGAAATACCAACATAGAGTTTGATTGAGGCAAGCCCCTATATAGCATAGACATTTCCCTCTTCTCATGTGTGAAAGTTGCAAATCTAAAGTGAGTTGAAGATTGAGGGATACTTATTCATTCATACACTTCAATCCTACAAGTTGTCAAGACATGGAATCTAAATTTTCTCACCAACTAACAAAGTTTTGGTAACAACTCCCAGAAGACAGAAGCTACAAACCAAGGACCTCAAGCTTGGATTTTTAATTTTTTTAAAAAGGAGGATAGTCCAAGGCACTGGGTGTCCTAGACCAGCTAGATCTACACCAAATTTAAATTCCAATCTCTTCTATGTCTTCTCTCTACATTTTTTGGATCTGAATCTTGTCTTTCTATGATTATTTTATCAAAATTTGTAATAGATTGTTGTATTCTCATATTTTTCATAATTAGATCATTGCATTTTAGAAATCAGTCATCATCATATCACACACACCAAATACAAAAATATTGGATTCAAGATTTGATCCACCATTATATCTCTACCAAATGGGTTTGTAGTCAATTGGTCCTTCAAGTCATCTTTAATCCAATCCAAAACAATTGGGAAGAGGATCTTAAATCCTTTTCCCAATCAAACATTTTGGTGAACTTGCTTGCTTCAAAAAATTTAGCACCTTTAAAATCTAAAGCTATCATTTTCCAAATCTGAATTAGATCTTAGAGTATTTGCATTCATCATTTTCATACTTAATTGTTATACAAAACATTAAAAAAGTGAAAATTTGTATTGCATTTTTCATCTAGGGGTAAGTGTAGTCATTGCAAAATAGGCTTAGTTCATGTTTGTAGTGATAAATTTGTATTAGGACTGAGATCAAATCTGAAAGTATTCATAATACTCATTTAGGTGTTTGCATATAGTGAAAAAATGAAAAAATTGCTTGGATAGTATTGCAAAAAATTATAAAAGATTTCAATTTTCAGATTTTCCATGTTAAGATCAGTCAAATTGTGTGCTTTACATTCAAATTGTGTGCTTTACATTATAAAATTGCAGTTCCAAATTGCATTCATAATTAGGGATTTGAAAATTTCTTGCATCAATTGCATTTCTTATTGTAAAATCACAAATCTGTTAAATTCAAAAAAATTATTTACTGTTAGAATTGCACAATCATTATAGAAAACATCCAAACTTTGAATTCAGTAAAAGAACCTTTCTATTCTAAGGCATCATATGCCATAGACCAGTCAAAACTTGCTAAAATTTAGTTCATGAGTCTGTTTCGATGTCTTCTATGTGATTTTTCTTTCTAATTTTGCATTTTGTCTATTTTTTGTCCTTGCCTAGTGTATAGTAGGCTTACTTAAGTGTTTTGAAACTCATATGAGCTTCATGACCTAGTGTCCTACTACTAATACCCCTATGATACATAGTTTTAGACTTATGGCTTCTTGCACTGTAACTACATCCATTGTGGAGCCTGAGTCTTCAAAATCTTTCACACAAGGTATGGCTTAAACCCAATCCATTTGTATTCTATTCCTCAACACACATTACCCATGGTCACCTCACAACCCAAGATTTATGTGGACTTAGATACCATTATTTCACATGTTCCTAAAGATAAATTAATACAATTGGACAAGGATTTGGAAGGTTTTCAAGATTATTTAAGTATTGAATCCTTAGTGGGAGAAACAGTGCCTATTATGGATAGCCTTAGGAAATTGCTAACTAATTCTCAAGGAATAGAATTTTTTTGTAATCTAGCTCATATTGTGGATGCTAACATCCTTATGACAGCTAGCTATGCTCAAGCATTCACAAATACTCAATTCCAAGGAGGAAAAAAAAAATTCTCCCACAACCACACCTTCTATTCCCACATTTGCACCACAAACACTAACTCATTTGATTGCAAAATACGACAAAAATTTCTAATGAAAGATGTATAATTAGATGTATCGTCGGGTACTTGTGTATTTAATGTGAAATTTTCAAAAAAAATTAAATTTATGCCCGACGTTCATCGAAATTGCGACGCCTCGTGATTTTCGTCGCTATTTCGACATACACTTAAAGTCAATCATCCCCTTCCGTCAATTTGTGGGCCGACATATGGTTAGCCTCCTTAATTTGTGGGCCGACGGGTATATGGTTAGCGTTCTTTGGGGTTCCGACGAATTTTTTCTTAATAAATAAAAGTGAGTTCGACAATTTATCTATACTTGCAACAATGTTTTGCTATACTTGTGAATTTTCTATACTTGCGAATTTGCTATACTTGTGATAGTTTGTGGAGGTTATAGGCCAATTTTTTTTGGTACAAAATATTAGAATTATTAGATTTTATTACCTATCTATGATTAAAAATTATTGGAGTGTGAGTTTGTTATTTTTTGAAGATCTAAATATTCAAGCTTCGTAAAGAAAAATCATGTCAAATAAGATTAGTGCAGAACAAAATGAAGAGACATTTGCTAGATTGTGGGCTAGATTGAAAAGAAAGGGTGATGGGAAATGTTATTTTCCTTGTAATAATTGCAAGGGCTTAAAGACAAGAAGACTTTTAATCACAACAACTAAGAAACATTGTAGGAAGCATGGTCACATTGAAGGGGGGCATGATTATCATCCATTGGTAGGTTGTTCATTATATGTCTTTATATTGATTGAATATGTAAATGTTTATATCGTTTTAACATTTTATATATATATAAAAAAATCACTTGATCATGATCATGGTTTATTTGTGTCGATCATTATTATAAAGGTGGGGCACCCTAGGGCACATGATATGGATTATCACGGCCCAAAGAATGTGGTTTTGCAACTAGAGGAACATGGAGCTATGAATATCGAAGATGAAGTTAATGATCCTATGGAAGAAGATGATCATGCACGAGAAAACACAGTTGAAGATGATGATACAAATACATTGATCCATGACACATTTAGTGGCGCAACTAATCATGATGATCGAGATGAATTTGATGATGTTCATGATTTACCTATACTTGAGAAGTCATACAAGCCCCTTTATGAAGGCTCCCAAACAACTCTTCTCTCTATTGTATTGTTGCTGGTGAACTTGAAGGTTATGAATGGTTTACCCAACATAGCAATCTCACAGATGTTAAGGTATGTAATATATGCCATTTTTTTCATCTATTTTTGTTGTTAGTTCATCACTAGTAAATAAAGGATGAAATATGTACCATTAATATTTTTTATATTAACAATTTTTTTTTTTTGTAGATTGATAGGTGAATTTTTGTTACCCCATCAAATATTTTACCTAACTCATACCGAGATTTATTTTCCATTATGAAAGATATTGGAATGGAGTATCAAGCAATAGATGCATGTCCCAATGATCATATTATATATCATAAACAACATGAATTTGCAACAGTATGCCCAAAATGGACCATATCAGTAGATATCGAACAAATCAACTAACAAAAAAGGTGTCTCGCAAGGTTCTTCGTTATATTCCCATTATTCCACATATGCAACGATTATTTAGGTGCAAAAGCTTAGCACAATTTATGGATTACCATGCATGGAATAGAAGTGGAGATGACATTCTTTGAATGCTTGCAAATGGTTCTGCATTTAGGGACATGGAGGAAAAATGGCCACACTTTAATGAAGAACCTCATAATCTCAGGCTTTCATTGGCAGCGGACGGTGTCAATCCATTTGGAGAGCTGAGATCTATTTACTCGGTGTGGCATGTTTTTGTTATCAACAATAACATTCTTCCATATATGTCAATAAAGAGGGAGCACATAATGTTGGAAATGATTGTTCTAGGTATTTGTTTACATCAATTTTTTTTAACATAGTAGCATCTCATTTGTCTTATTTATTGCATAATGACTTATATTTTTTTCATTTAATAGTCATGTACATTAATTTATATATATTGCAGTAAAATGGTTATAATAATTATGTAATGTTTATGCTCATTCAACTAGGTAAGTACCAAGTTAAAGATATGAATGTATATATCGAGCCTCTTATCAACGAGTTACTAAAGTTATGGAATTACATCACTATGTATGATGTATCTAGACCAATAGGACAAAGACAATTTCAATTCCATGCAATGCTTGTATGGACAATTCATGATGCCCCAGGGCTAACACATTTTTGTTGTATGGTATAATGTTCAACTGCACTTTGATGATATTTAATTTTATGAAGTAGATATCATGCATGTTTTTTAAATAATCTATTCATTATATATAATTATAAAAATTGACATATATAATCCAATTATATATGATCTTGCAGGTCTTCAAACAAAGGGAAAATTTGCATGTCCAGTTTGTGGTTCAAAGATGAAATCTCGTCGTTCAACAAGTTTAGGAAAGTAGGTGTTTGATGAGTATAGGCACTTCCTCCACAAAAATCATAAGTATCGAACTACTGAAAAACATCTTTTCAATGGGAAAGAAGAGACTACATCAAAACCATGAAGAATGACACCTCGCCTATGGAAGTTGGAATATAATAGAATTAATCATCAAGGTTACACATCAGATCAAATTGTTTATCTATCATATATGATATGTTTGGAATTTATATTTTTATATTGTGTTTTGTTTACTCATGTTGTAATTGACAATGATTATCGTTGTTAATTTTTTTAACTTATATGCTTCATGAAGGTCGTCAAGGCATTAATGGCTGGCTTCCACAGGGACTGAAAAGTTATCCCAGACAATTTAGTAGGTTGCCCTACTATGAGCAGCTACAAATTGTTCATTTGTTTGATACAATGCATATCAAAAAGAATATAACTAAAACGTTATGGAAAATATTGGATGGAGGGCATGACAAAGAAAAAATTGTCAAAATTTGTAGTGACATTCAGGAAGCCAATCATTAAATGAAAAATGCCATTCAATTAAATAGTGATGGAGACAAAATTAATATAAGAACCCTTCCTTGGTTATTAAAGGAACAGCAAAGCAATGCTATAAAAGAAGTAATACGAAAAATTCGATTTCCCACAAGATTTGTTGTGAACATAAACAATATCATAACAAAGAAAGGTGAATTTGGGTCAAAGATGAAAACACATGATTGGCATACCTTCATTAATGTAATATTCTGGTAAATTTTATATAGATTTGTATACTGCATGTACTTTTCAGTGTATTATGTTTACTAGTTTTGAAAAAATAATGAAAAGATCATTTTATAATTGTTGTAGTGTATTCTACCTCTATCTCTCCCAAACAACTTCGACAACAATGTCAAGCAAGTTATATATGATCTTGGAAAATACATGAGGTAAGTAGCAATATTTGTTCAATTCATTGTATAGATCTTATATTTTCCATTTGTTTTACTTGTTATGTAATATATTGTATATTTTTGTTAAATCTCTTTAATATATTTGCACCTTGAATCGCTTGTAGATGGCTATCATCTAAAGAAATCCATAAAGAAGATACAAATTATTGGAGGAGAAAAATTCCTCATCTAATGTGTGAAATGCAAAAGTGTCTACCTTCAACATTTTTCAATGCACAAGAACACTACCTCATACACCAAGTTGAGGAGATTGAATTGTGTGGACCTGTACACACAAGGTCAATGTGGATGGTTGAGAGGCACTTGAAATTTTTGAAGGCTTTGGTTAGACAAAGAGCACATCCTGAGGGTTCTATGGTGGAGGGATATATGGTATACTAGACCATGGTGTACATTACTGAATATCTTCCTAAGTTCGTAGCAAAGATCTATGTAGATCACATTTGGGATCCCAACTCCATTAACAAATTTGAAGGGGAGTACTTGATGGGGAAAGGAAGATTGAGGAAAGTGAGAGGTAATTATAAGATGGACATGGTGATTAATTAGAATACATTTTACATTACCTCCAATTGCTTGAAAAGAAACAACAAAGAACTATCCAAATGAAAGAATCTTCCACACACAAATAGAAAAGTACTGGTATTGTATTACTCCAGAAAATAAGTCTTTCACTACTGAAAAGTATTAAAATCTTAAAACGTGTTGATGATCAAATACTAAAATTTGAATTTCATATATATAACAAGAAGACCCAACAAAGGTGTCTCTTTAGATTATCTTTTGGCAAATAATTAAACTTATAAAACAATTTAATCTTCTCCTAACATTGACTTAGCCACTGAGAGATGTTTTTTATACTCCTCCAAGATATGGGTATTTGCATCATGCATTGCATTTCGGGCTTCATATTCAATTTTTATCATCAATTCCATATGTTTGCATGCTCCATCCAGCAATAGCCCTTCTGCTTTAATTGTATCCAATGCTTCCTGGAGTATCCTATTGCATTCATCCATCCTGTTAGCTCTCAAAAACACAGGCAAAATACCTCAAGAGGTTTCTAAACTCTTGGTATGTTTCAGGGTAACATACAAGGCCAAATAGTTTAGACCTTCTTCTCTTCAGGTGCTGCTAGACCTAGGCGAGCACACCTATATGAGTGAAGTAGGCTCGACTTTTGTTTATTCTTCCAACAATTTATCCACAATGGCAAGTGGGAGTGGACAATTGAATCTTTATTGTGGTATAGATTGTATAAGTAATATCAAAGCTAATCCTAATATGTTCAGTTAACAGATGTAAAATATAAAATGGATGAACTAAAATGAAGTATGTAAGAAAAGTGCCTCATTGGGTATATGGAGTCTAATGAAAATCTAGAAAAGTGTAACCTGTGATGGCAATAATTCAAATTGCTTGGCACACAAATGTAGTTTATACTTGTATAAGCATGCAAGTAAATGGCTGAAAAATTCTACTTGAGATAGGATGACAACCCTAATTATTTGATTCTTCTTACTGATCCAATTAATACTTTCTAGTTACTGTGATTGATTATAAGGATTTAATCTTTACTTGAAACAACCAAATGATCACATCACACAAATACAACAAATGTGTATCAAAAAATTGAATATATGCTTGATATACCAATTTGAACAATAGAAAAGCACCAAAATGGAGACAATCAAATAACTGTATAATTCCACAAACAACTGATACAAAAGATTAAGCAACAAATTCATATATCTTCATTAACTTCATCAAATTTCATGCATGCATCTGAGTCTTTTTGATGAAAACATTATTACAAAAACTATCTACTGTATATTTCTCCTGTCCGCCAATCTATATCTCTCCTAATCATATAGAATAGGTATAAATATAACAAACTATGAAAGGACACATCCTTTCAGAAATGTTTTTGCATAACAACAATAATAAACTAGCAGTTAGGCTCTATTTAGCCATAAATGGATTTTTGAAAAATGATCAAGGTAATCCTGACGTGCATGTGTGTTGGAATCTCCAAGTGCATTCTAAATTGCTATCTCCATGATCACCATCCATTCGTTCTGCTCACAAGCCTCGTCCAATGTTGAATTGTTTCCTGTAGCTGCCTCCAAAATTGTTTGTAGCATTGATTCACATTCCTTAATCCATTTGTCTATTTCCTTCAATTCTCCTTTTTCTTCAAATAGCATTCGTAATCCCTTCTTAGTGGCATCAATCAGCCCCTGTTCATCCCCCTGCAATTCTTCTTGAAATTCCTCATGTCTCTATGAAATGATTGGCAATATCAATAGTTGCATTATCTAGAACATCTCTTTCACTTATTTCTTGGAGTTTCTCATGGATTATCCCATCAATCCTCTCATGTTCTCATTCTACAGCATGATTTTTTAAATGTGTTCCCCAAATTTTACTCAACCAAGTCATCAAGTTGGCTTGCCTCTTCTTTATCATTGCAGTGAGTGCATCATATTTTCCCTGTGAGTTAATCACTTTGTGGGTCCTAATGTTATTCCCACCATATCCTTCAAATGATCATTCTCTCTAAGCAATCTTTCATTGTTCATTCTATACATTTCTTTCTCTTTTATCAACATCTGAATCTGTGCTTTATTCAATTTAGCAACATTAATGCCAATATTTTTTGTGGTTATAGGATCAACCTCTCCAAATTTTAAGGTCATCACATGCCAAAATTCCTTTTCAGTATCAATCACAAATGATTTCCCGTGAGGTGGATATAGGGCCCAAATCATGAGCGACCCTTCATCTAGATTGTACCTGGATCCTGTGTATATCTTTGTCACACCTTCAAGGTTGGGCTTATATGTGGCATTATTGTTCTTCAAGAAACTATCAAAGACTAAGGTAGAATTCAAATATAATCCAAGAAAAATCATGACTCTTGCATCTTCTAGCATCTTTCTCCCCTTCTCAAGAGTCATATCTTCCATTTCTTTATCCACGCTTGTTTTTAGGTTACCCAACAACTGTCCTTCATTAGTTGGTGTTATATTTCCAGTTGATTCCCTTATTTTTTTCCCTTTCCTCTTATACAAGAAAGCCTTAAACTCTAGAGTTTTTACAAATTCATCATCGGCTACGAATGATTTGTATTCAATTTGTCTTGCATCTATATTTGAACTCTTTTCAATTTCTATCTCCTTGGGAGGACATTTAATTGTAAGCTTTAGTTCTTGATCTGGAGATTTTTTAAGTTGTGTTGTGAGGCCTATTATCACCAGGTGTTTCCTCCTCTGAAGATAGCATCCCAACATCTGGAAATCCTCTATTGTACTCATCAACCACTCTTTTTGCTTCCTCCTCTTCTAGATTTCTGATCAAATCATCATATTGATAGGGTATATGATCATACCCACCCAAGTTTATTTTGTCCCTTGCAAAGTTGATATACCCCTCTAGATTGAATCCTTTTCGAGGTGGACCTTTCTTCATGTTATGTTGCAACAATTTATTCAAAACCAAATCATATCCCTCCCTTTCCAACATAGTGAAATCACCAAAACAAAGTGTGCTAGGCATAAATGCCTACTTTCCAAAATACCTTAAATTCATGAAATCTGAATAATCTAATCACCTAGCAATATCAAGATAGGCAATCCTGTCAGGTACTACTATTCTTGGAAGAATAAAGGGTGCATCCTCAAATCCATATATCTTGATCATTGTTGCACCTTCCAAACAGTACCAGTCTCCCCAATTGTGATTAATAGGCCCATTAAAGTCCTTGGGCTAGAGGAATCTTTTTATTTCATCAGAAAATGAATGTTCACAAGGGTGGTTATACAATTTATACAGTGGCTTCACAAAATATTCTTCAAAATGTATAAAGCGTGAATTAGAAAATCTATTGTCCCAAATAGTAGTCCAAATTTGTACTGGCAACAACCCTTCCTCTTTATCAAATTGTGAAACCCTTAGCTTATCAGGCCACATCTTCAATTCTTTCCCATAGTAAAGAATCATATGCATCAGGATTGAATAATGTGTCAAATGCAAAACAGGGGAGCCATTCCTTACTACCATCAATCCTGCATCAATTTGATTGAAAATATGTGTGGCATAATCAAAAGGTCAAGAGTTATGGTATTGGACATCTGTTGCTATCACCATCGGCACAATTGACATGTATTCAGGGGCATCCACCCCTAGCACTTGGCACACTGAGAAATAGGTGTACTTCAGGTATGGTTCAAATAGGTCGACATGAAATGGGGTACCATCACCATCATCTAATGGGGCCGCATTGCCATCCTTCTTACATCTATGCAATGGTAGTCTCCAACCCTTGTACACAGTATCCAATCTCCAAAATTCTTTGTCCAGTTCCTCATACACAATTTTCTCATCACACACTCCTTCTAAATTGAAAACCTCACTAACTACAACCTCTAATATGTGTATGAATGGTTTTCCAGAAGGGTAACAAATAGCTTTTAGCTTGGGATCATAACTAGCAACTAACACTTTTATCAATTCCACTTCTACAAACACATTTGGGCAGACCAGCTTTCCTAGGTTAAATTTCTAGGGGTTACACACTGGTTCATACTGGTTCCTTTGGTGGTAATGGAATATGAATAACTCATATCCCCTAATTGGGGTCCATGTATCTCCTATGTGTTTGCACCTATCTTCTAACTTTTCTACATCTTCCCTGAGCTGCGCTGAGCACCTGGCCCTAGGTCCAAATCCGAGCAACTGATCAATTAGGTCCTAGTTCAATTTTCTTTCAACTACCCCTGGTTCATTTTCAGTTTCAATTTTCTATTTTTTGCTCTTAGGACAACTACTCTCGCTTTGTTTTTTATCTTTTTTTTCCCTGAACTCGTTCCCTCCATTATACCTCCTTAAAATAACAGAATTAGAAAACTAATTTATAGAAGACTCACAGGTTTTGTTTGAAATCCTTCAGCCACAAGGTTCTCTGATTCTTCGTCCTTTCTCTTGTTTCTTTCTCTATCAATTCTACTCAATACCTTCTTCAATTATTGCTATTCAATTCAAGAAATCAACTATCTCTTTGTGTTTTTTCTGCCATTAATGTTTCAGATCTGAGCACAAGTTCGCAATCTTTTTGAAATTCTCACTGTCACATTAATTATCTTGTATCGACAAGACAATTTGAATTCTGAGCGATTCTTTATATTTGGTTTT
The DNA here is from genome assembly GCA_007258455.2 of Sequoia sempervirens. Classification (NCBI taxonomy): domain Eukaryota; kingdom Viridiplantae; phylum Streptophyta; class Pinopsida; order Cupressales; family Cupressaceae; genus Sequoia; species Sequoia sempervirens. The sequence goes on from VDFB02271358.1 coordinate 1,238,682,953, forward strand.
TTTCCAACATTCACCAAAAAACCTATTGGTCGAGGAGACACCATATCCTTTTCACCAATACACAATTCATCTTTTCAATATTTGTAAATGTCACCAAAAGTCACTCTGATAACCTTTTGATCTATTTGCATCCTCATCAGCAAGAGATCATGCTTCGCAAAGACATTCTCTCTGACGCTACTAGTCTCCCCGATGTTCATTCCTCCAATCTTGAATGTCGCCAAGACTCTCACTGATATAACTCTCATCGGCATGACATGGAGCCTCAAGAGAACCTTTTGAACTTACACCGATAGCTTCTTCTTTTTTCTGATATGCTTCTTTGTACCTGATCGGTGAGACACGATGAACTTTCTATCGATGGTAATTCACCGGTAAGACATAATTGCTCAATATGACTTGTTGGCTTCACTTTGATGATGCTTGTCTTGGCAATGAGTAATTTCCTTTGTATCATCAATGTGAGAGGATAAATGTCTCACCGATATATTTCATCGGCGAAACTCATAAGCTCGTTCTGAATGGTAAATCTCACACTGATATCATTTGTCTTACTGATGATCCCATGTGAAACCATGACCTATGTCCGCCCAATATGTATTCGCCTAGGAACTTTGATCAATATGACGACTTGGATTTCTTGCTGATATGCCAAAAACACCATAAATGGAATGCAATGGCTTAGGAATCGGGGAGACCTGCACCAACTCTTGCCGATATGGATTAAAATGTTTTATTTAGAGGGATTTTTTGGGGATCAAATTTGATTGTGACTACAGGAAATTACATTAAGATTTGGTTTTCTATGAGGGATTTATGAATGTATAATTTTTAAAATTTTATAGTTCCAACACATCCAATCATCTCGTTCCTTCATAAACTTGTTCTTATCACAGAATTTGGGTAATCCCAACTTCATAGTATCATCATATTTGTCATGCTTTCTCATGATTGTGTCAATGGATGAGATGGAATTGGTGTTGGATCCCTCGTGTAGTTGCATATCATTTCTCTTAGTACCCAATCTATTTTTCACCCTCCCATGCTCAAGAATGGCTTCATAGTTCTTTTTGTGAACATGCCAAAAATCATCAAGGCATATCTTCAGGTTTGTAAATATCTTGTGCAACATCATTGCTACAGTGTCAAATTGAAGGTCCTTCATCTTTTCTACTAGTTGTTGATGTTCTTCTTGCAACTTCTCATATTCACTCTCCAACTCTGTATCAGTTCCAAAGGTGATCCTCATTCTGGCATCTTTCATTGCAGTAATTTCCAATTCTGATTTTTCACTTTTCATTTTGTAATAATTTCTTTCTTTCATCAATTGTATTTTTTGTGCCTTGTTGAACTTGACAATGCTTATTCCCATGTTTGTTGAAGCCACAGGGTCAATTTCCTCAACTTTAAGGGTCATCATGTGTCCAAAGGATTTTTCGATATCGATGATCTTTGGCCTTTCGTCAGGTGGGTATAGTGCCCATATCAACATTGAATTTTCATCAGGATTGAATCTTGACCCTATGTAAATTTCCTTCACACCCTCTATGTTTAACTTGTATTCTCCTTCCTTGTTATGCAAAAAACTATCAAAAATTAAAGAGGCATTAAGGTCCCAACCAAGAAATACTATTACACCAGCTTCAAGTAACAACTGTCTACCCCTTTCAGGGGTCATGTTTTGCACTTCACTGTCTATATCATCTTTTAACCTTTTCATCAATTATTGTTCATTTTCAGGGGTAATATTTGGGATGGATTCCCTCAACCTTTTGCCTTTGTAATTATATAAAAAAGATTTAAATTCTCTTGACTTGAAAAACTTATTATCATAAATAAAGGATTCATAGGCTGTAAGCCTATCATCTTCATCTACACGCAATTCCTTGGCTACTTGTAAGTCCCTATTAGGGAGTTCTTCATATTCATCATTCATCATCCGAGAGAATGTTCTCTATTGTGATTGTGCTTCATTTTCTCTCACAGATTCTTCTTCAGATGAATCATCCATTTCTTGCAACCTTTGCTTTTTTTTCTCTAACTCCATGAAATTTTCTATAACCTCCTCTGATTCTTTGTCTTCTTTGTTCTTAAACACATCGTCCTCTGATATAGGAACATGGGTGTATCCACTAAGGTTTTGATTTTTCTTACAAAAGTGTATGTACCCTTCAGAGTCATAATTCATTCTTTGTGCATACTCCTTTAATTTGAATTCATCCAAAAATGAAAGATAATAAGATCATTAGTATTGGGATGTTAGGTTTTCAGGTACATCAATTCCAAATTAAGGTCGTATACCATGGTAATTAACTAATTATACGTCGTTTGTGAATTTCAATTTTTTTTGATACAGTTGGTCGAGAGTGGGATGCACTACATTTGTATGTCGCAAACAATCTTGATTGGATGACATATGGATTGAACGATGTCAACAATCTGGTCGCACATTAACATGGGAAGGTGTGGCTTCATTAGTTAAAGAAGCTCATCGTAATGGAGATTCCAATGTTACACCAAGGGAAATTGATTTAGCATATGGTTTAAGAGATAAAATGTGTATGTATAAATATATTAATCACCCATATTATTTAATTATTTTCAATTATATTGATGTATATATATGTTGAGTTTTTTTTTTCTTTGCATACATTCAACCAAGAATAAATATTTTTATCAACTGATGATGCAATAATTTTTACATGTTTGACATATTGCAAGTGAAACACCAAGAGGCTATGTCGTGCAATGGTCATAAATTTCAAATAAAAAATTTGGATGACCTTAAGAAAAATTGTGATTATGGGATAACTGCAGTCTTTCAGGTGACTAATGTTTCATCTAGAAGTCTCAGAAAATCGATACTATGGGATTTTGGATGATATACTTGAGTGTTTCTTTAAGTCCTTCAAATTAGTTATGTTTGTCATCCAATGGTACAGGCTACGATTGAATAAAAAATATCCTGAGAAAACTATTATTGACAAGGTCGATCGAGCGAGCTAGAAATGAGCCCTATGTTCTTCCAAGCCAATGTGAGCAAGTATTTTACTCAAAGGTTCCAGGTAAACTGGGTTGGTCATTTGTTGTTAGACATGATCTAAGAGGAAGACCGATAAAGTATAATGTGGTGGAAGAAGAAGATACCAAAGAACTAGAAGATGATTTAGATGATCAGGATCAACAGTTAGTTGATGATGTGCCTGACGAAGATGTCAAAGAAGAGGAACTAGATCATGATGATGTAGGAGTTAATGTTTATGAAGATGATATCCATGTGGATGATGATATTATCGAAACTGATATCAATGACGATGATGATATGACCAATCCTTACAATGTTGAATCTGGATTAGATGATACAGATAGAGAGTTGGATGAAGAAGAAGATCAATGACATTGAAATGTATGAGTTATGCGATTATATTATCTATTTGATATTGATTTCTTGATAGAATTATATTTGACCTATATGGTTACAAAATTAATTCATGATGTTTTTAATTTTTATGCCATTACATAATTAATTCATGATGTACTTTTTAATGTTGTTAACTCATGATGTTACAACTATTGTAGCTCTCCTAGAAATTTCCATATAATCAAATCCTAATTACTCTACGACTATTTATGATTAGATATTATTTGATCATATCTTTGGTTATTTCATTCCCAAAAAATTAGTGTTTCCTCATGTTGACCCCACATAGTGACATGTGAATGGGACCAATGTTGAATTTTCTTCAATTTGTGCTTGTATGGAGTGAAACTTGACATGGTTAGCCTAGACGCATTTTTTGACGATATGGGAGGGTTTTGAGACTCAAACATGAGGTCACGCTATATAAAGGCATCTTGTCCTTCTTAATAATACAAGTTGCCTTATTCTTCGTCACTTTCATATATTGTTCTTAGCATTTCTTTGGTTAATGGTTTCAAAAGACGAGGCTCTCTGAGCCACACCTTGGATCTATTACACATTATTTTGTGCATTTTCATTAGCAATGAATATTTAGATGATGTTTAAAAAGCTCATTGAATATAAAGATGATAATAGGAATCTAAAAAAATGAGTATATTTTTGTTATGGAACCTAAACCACAAGGTTTGTCACTCTAATTCTAAAACCAAGTAAAATTAACCCCTAACACCTATTGGAAAAGTCAAAACATGCCTTTCTTTCAAATTCACAAGAACATATAAACCTTTTAAAACCACACATGCATGTTATGAAAGTGTATGGTAATCCTACTTATAGCGGAAGTTCACATGATAAGCTAACCAATGGCATTATATTGGAGGATAAACCCACCTATGGAATTAATTTAAGAGGTAAGGGACGCCTCTTAGTGGAATTTTGAGTCTTGGATTAATCCGTAGTGCTAAAATTAGTTCTAGTGTTCTACCCTTGGTGTTATATTTATCTCTACAATTTCCTATACTTCACCATTTCATCATCCCTTTTCCCAAGCTATTTGTATCATAATATAAACTTGGTCCAGTCTCACATTAGCCCTTTAGGTAATTATCCATTTCCTCCAAGTTGAATGGAACCTTTTGTACCAATGCATCTATGTTTTCCTACCCTAATGGATCAAGACTTGACATCACCTTAACAATATTCTTTATGTCATAGCATATCTTTGAGGTTCCTTTGGCATGCTTTAGATGTGCCAATATTAACTAGATTGAATATATTAATTTTAAAGTCTCTTAACACATTCCATGACAAGAAAATGACTCATTTGGATTAAGGAGTACTTTCCTAAACCATTCCTTCATATTCAACAATCCCTTCTCACACCCACATCATAATTCATATCCATATTAGTTAATGTAATGAGTGTTTTAAACCAACAATCAATGAATCATAGGATAGAAGAAAACTCGTTATGCATAAGGATAAGAATCAAAGAGACTGAAATAATTGATTCACTAGATATGCTCCCCATTACTGTAATAGACCAATGTGAAAAAATAATTCATTACAAGAATAGGACCAAAAAAAACTAGGAAAATAAACCTTGTAGGCTACATTAATAAGTCATTGATTGCAATCATTTCTTCCGTGATGTTTAAATGACAAAATATTAGATAGCTCAATCTTTAGTCAAGTAGTATTTCAATCACTGATTCTTGGACATCCATCATGATTAAATATCACATATCATTAGTCATTTTAACAATCACTAGGACTGTGGATAATATTCAATCATGTTATAGGAAATAAATCATCAAAAATTATAAAGAAAGAGAAAACCAACTATATAAGCTCAACAAGCCACCATACAAAAATTATATTTTGTAGAAAATAAAATAAACTATATGTTGACATAGCATATATATAAACTATATATTTTGAATTTTGGCCTCGTGCGCATTGGAGCATGACATAGCATACTACACCGAGACCCTAATTGGATAGTTGCACGAAGAACCATTGCATCCAACCCCTAAGTGGAGAGTTGCGAGACTTCACTAGACAAGTGTTGCAAGGCCATTGAGTCAAGGAGGAAGACTAGGAACCATTTGATAGGAGGAAAGCTAGAGCGAGAGGTGAGGGCACTTAGAAAGGGAAAATCGACCAAGGGACAATGATTGTAAGTGATTTTTCTCCCACATTTAGAAATATTGTTGCAAGTACAGTGATTTAGACATTGTTTGTTCCCATCAAGGTGTTGCATGCTATATTTTGGTCAATTCGAGCCAATGTCCCATTGACAAACCCGTCGCCATAGATTTCGTTTCCTTCACCAATTGACAAAGCCTACCCAAAGATCAAAAACAATTGTCACATATCAACATGCCAATGGGATATATGCTCAAACCATAGAGATTGGATACCAAGACTGTAGGTCACTTGGAGGCCTCATGATGTGCACATTTGTAGGTAGGAGTCTTCAAATGTGCACAGATTCGGGCCTTCAAAAAAATTTCATCGAGCAAATCAATAATAACAAACAAACCATTGCCAATATGTGACAAAAATGTGCCAAAAACTAGGTGTTGGAAAGATGTAAATCCTGCAAAGAGGCTATACAGGCCACAAAATTCTTGCAATAAAATAGAGAAATAATCCTTCAAAAAGGTGCAATAGGCCAAAAAATTAAATGGCCAAAATCTTGCGAAAGAGAAAATGTCAACCCAAAATTGCACAATGGTAGAGGGCAAATTGGCCTCTACTAATTTTTTTACGATGGTCAAAAAAATTCAAATTTTTTTTAAAAAATCAAAGTTATCAAAATTGACAAAATGAAAGGTATTTTTTTGGTTTCCCTACCCTTCTAGACACAATGATGGTGTCTTTTTGGATCCATGATGCTTTGTTGATAGGCCTATGTGTGGGAGTCACTTCAAATCATCAAAGTCCATTTACAAAGTATTTTCACAAAACCCTAAGGGCTTAACCTTCATAATTACTTTGTTCATAGACTGTACACAGTTTTTCAGTCAAGAAACTTCATTCCCTCGCATCTTATCTTTATGATTTTACCCTAAATCCACTGAAACATGAAACAGCATTCATAGTAGGATAATCTCATAAGAAACCAGAAGATTACACCAATTAATTAAGGAGAAACATAATTATTTTTGTCTCTGCTTACCCTAACTAAGGGTTTTAGTAATCTAAAGTAAATCCACAATAACTCACACAAATCTTAACTAAAATGCATGAACTTTGATGTAACAAGAAGGCGATTGAGATTATTACCATATCCAACCATTTTACTATGCCTTCAAGGTTGTACAATTTCGTACAATTCTTGGAAATGCAATATTTCTGAAGAAAAATGATTAAAAATCAAAGATTTTCCTTGAAGTTATTCTTTATTCAACCACCCTCAAAGTTATAAAAGATACAAGAGCCTTTTTAAAGGAAAAACAACTGAATTTTAGCCTTCTAACTACCTCTAACCAACCCTAATGACTCTTCATCTCTTAATATTTCCTTTTTGATTAAGTTGACAACTTTTTACATTGTTTTCATTTTTGCACTTTTGGACTTAATAAACACAAAATGACCTCAACATGACCTCAAATATATGAAACATGACTCTAATAACATGAATTACAAAGTCAGAACAATAAAATTAAATTAAATTTCAAAACATTGCTTCATAGAGGCCTAATTATGCCAAGGTGCTCCTGCACCAGTACAAGAGATGAAAAAAAGACAAGGAGCCATTAAAAACTTCTAAATATTTCATTGACACAACCAAACCTCCAAAAGAACAGTACAGATGCCAGCACTAGGGAAATCCCAAAAGAGAACACTAATGAAAGTGGACTTTTTTTTTCAAGTTCCAAAAGAGTATAAATGGTTCGAAGATGTTGTGGGTGTCTAGAAAATGGTGAAGGAATGTTGGATAGGGAGAGACCCAATTAGCCTCTTTAACTGGATTCTTAAGAAATAAATAAACTCCGATACATTTTGGGTTTCAACCTCCAAGAAACAAGACAGTGAATCCTCTAGATGTTCCCAAAACCCAAGGCTTCAAAACACAAGGTTGGTGACCCTACAAACCATTCCCATGCTTACCAAGTGATCTCTGATCATCAAACCCTTACAAGGTTTATTGATACATTCACAACTATTATTACCTCCACATGCATTTGACTAGTAGTGACAACCTTGGTTTTTAATCCTCCAACCTCATACCTTGGGATCACATCACAATGAAAGAATTTCATCCAACATCCTTATGAGTGTAGGTACCACCAAATAGGTATTTTTCAGATCTATCTTCCTCGAGCGAGGGAAATTCAAGAAGAGAAGAGGAAAGCGAGACATATAGTAGGTCTAAAAGAGGGAGATCAACTAGAGGTCAAAAGATTAGAAGAAAATTACGTAAACGCATGGAATTTTTTCTTGCTAAAGGGGGGTCATGTTCTTATGATGATGAGAGAATAGGCGACATCGAGGTGACCTTGAGGTACAAACATCTACGGAAACAATGGGTACCCAAGGAACTTTCTCCAATAAACATTGATTTTTGTGTCAACGAGAGGATATATCGTATAACACCATTGTCATTATATGGTTTGGGCCTATTTTGCATGGAATACATAAAGGTATGTTATGAAAAAGTTATTGAATTGATGGAGTATGTCAAACCCTATTACAGTTACAAAGATTGGATGCAACTAGTTCGATATACACGAAGTATGCATAGGTATGCACTATCAATAAATTATATACAGCTAAAAGATAAGGATCAAAATAAAGGAGTGGCTATGTACATTGATAGAAGGCCAAAAGCATCAGGGAATATTTTAGGATTTATAAACAATACATGACCTAGGTCAACAAATAAACAACCCAATTGCATATTAGAGGCGCGCGAGGGAAACTGTGTATTCGTATGTGTGATAAAATCAATAATTGCAGGGGAAGAGTTGCTAATCGATTACAATTTGAATCACATAGATACAAACACAGTTACTATGGGGGTGGTACGTACTATATACCATTTTACCCAACCTCCAATTAATGACTCCAATATACAATTTTATTATTATGTTTTTTTTTCATAAGTCTATTGGTTTCATTTCAGTAATATTTTTTTATATTTAATTTTTGTCACAACGAGACATTGATCGTAGGGGGAAGGCTCCAGCATAGAGCATAGATCATGATGCATCTTCAAGCACTTCTACCCGACAGGTTTACCTCATTGTAATTGTACAAATTAGATACGAGCAAAATGTTTTATTATTATGTTTTTTTCATATGTTTATTGGGTTAATTTCGATAATTTTTTTAATACTCTTGTCGTAGTTGGATGATCGGGGAAAGGCACCAATAGTAGAGGAAAGCATCCATAGGAAGGTGCAGTCACTATTATGCAATGATGACATCGCATATTTTGCAAACCCTCTAGATATGATAAGGAAGACCAAAAAAAATGCAATGAAGAAATTATTCAATCGTTATCCATAGTGCCTCAAACAGATGAGATAAGAGAAAGGGTTAAAATATTGACTGAGAGAGCACGAAACTTGCAAGTAAGTTGTCATGAGATCTTTAATTATAACATAAGTTCATTCATGGTTTTATATTTTGTACTCTTTTATGTCATGAACTAAAATATGTGTTGTTTTTATAGGATTTTTTGCATCCTCATGATGTTGCTAGCCATGATCAGGGTATTGCAGGTGTTGCCCAGGGAGTAGGGGTTGGTACAAGTTTCGATCTTGATCTTCCTACACATACATCACATCATCTGACCCCATCATTTGTGCCTATATTGTCAACTAAAATGTCAGCAACACATAGCATGCAAGCATCGGGTAGTGCACCCTCTGGTAGAAAACACATGCCAAAACATGCGTCAAGACATGTACCTAGGGATGCAGAGGCCACTAGTACTGGTGATGTTTTAGCAGCATTTCCTGGATCTTCCCATATTACTAGTACAAGAACATTTCTGGTCACATTTGTGGTGACTGAGGATTTTGTTCCCATAAAGATAGAGAAGGTCCTAAGTACTTTAAAATGTTTTAATTATTATTATATATAATCCAATTGAAATTAACTTATTGATCACTCTTTTTAGACTAATGATCCCATGATCATTTTGCAAGAAATGATGTTTTTTTTAAACATCTAAATGATATTACATTGGAGATCTTCGGGCCCACCATATGTACACGGTGGAATGCCTAAAATTAAAATTTAAAAGATGAGCTCATTAACCATTTAGTTATGTTGTTCGATAATAACACATTCAACATAACCAAGGTCCTTAAGAAAGTTGGTACCTATCTAAAGTATGTGAGGGACCAATATAGGTCACATTTAGAGAACAAAAAAAAGTAAGAGTGTCCCCCCATGATTTTGGAGAGGGAGTGGAAGGACCTGATGTCGGATAGAAAGGAGAAGGCTGAAAAGAAAAAAGGAAAGACACCATCAAGCTAAGGAAGGTATGTGATACTATCAACAATGTAATTATACACTGATTACTCTTTCTTTTTACATAATCTAATGTATTTCAAACTTTTCATAGGTTTCCCGACACATCGAAGGAAACAAAGGAAAGACTAGAAAAACACGGGCAACAAAAACTTGGCTCTGGTGGTTATATGAAATTAGCCGCACGAATTGTAAGTATCAATAAATGAAATTTGCATCCAAATAATAAATTGCAAACAATTTTGGTTTTATCACACCATAGAAGAAAAATTCAGGATCTTATGCAAAAATACAGGGCTCTGAATTCAATAGAGTGCCCACAAAAGAGGACCTAAAGATTTCCTTCCAACAAGGCTATGAAGTCGTGGTTGAACGCTTAAGACTCTTGACTGGGAAAACACAAGCTTCCACTACATCCGACATACAGGTAAATAAACTCAATGAAGTTTATTTAAAATTGAATACTTGTGAAATCTATTCAATATTAATTTCCACCATAAATTAATTATGTTCCTATTTGTTTTAAATAGGCAAGCAATGATAATACTACACATGACATTGGAATGCAACTTGGTGAGGGTGGGGCACAACCTGCAGATGAAGGTCATGGTGTGCATCCCGGTACTGGATGTATTCATGTGCTATACAAAACGTAGTATGGATTAATACAATTTAACATTTTTAATTGCAATTGGTGTATTAATTAATGTAACCTTTCGTGTTTCAACTTTAGAGCATGTAGAGCATGATCAACATGTTGAACATGATCAGGCTTGACAAGATCAGGAACATGATGTGGCCCCATCAAGTAAAGAGGACCACTCTAATGTTCTTTTAAACATATTTAATTGCAATTGGTGTATTAATTAATGTAACCTTTCATGTTTCAACTCTAGAGGATTTAGAGGGTGTTCAGCATGTTGAGCATGAGGCTACAAGACAAGATTGGGAACATGATGTGGCCCCATCAGGTAAATAGCACCACTCTAATGTTCTTTTAATTAATGAAATACTTGTAACAATAATAATAAAACATCAATTTAACATTTCTTTATTATTGCAGTAGACCCCCCCTTGCAGTGGCCTCCACATCGTGAGTACACGACTAGGCATACATTAAGATCATGAGCAGAGGCTAGAACAACTGAAGGGGGGACAAATGATTTAGAAAATGATACTCCACTTCTTTTTTTAGCTGCAAAAAAGAAACAAAAAAAGAAGTGATTGTAATCATATTATGTAGTGTCCCTCCAGTTTCGACATACTGTTTAGTTTGATTTTGCTTGATAGATGCTTTAGTTCATTATGATACTATGTTGTTTCTTTTCAAAGGTGATTTTGGATACTATGTTGTTTTGCTTTTGGTGGATGATACATTGACATCCTAGTTATCTGGTTATGTTAGTTTGATGATACTGAGATAGACATGTTCATGATATGGTTTATTTGCTTATGAATATTGCTTGAGGTTATTATGTTGAGATGATTACTTATGATTATCTTGTTTTTCTGTGTCGGTGAAGAAGACAATGTAGCATTACTCATTCGTGAGTACCCTGCTATGCTGCAATTCTTATTCACGGTGTGTTTTCTAACATAAGTATATATGTGTTTTAACATTGATGTTTCCTGCAGACACAGGTACCGGGTAACGGCTCCACTTGCTTGTTAGGTCTGAGCGTACCCTAATTCAATATAATCATGTTGATTGGAGGTATTGACAGGTCTAGTTTGAACCATCGTTCTTTTGCGAACGAGTATCAATGTGTTACCCTATGTAGTTGTCCAGTTTATTCTGTCATGTTCGTTTGTATTGTTTTGTGTTTGTGAATTAATATTTAAGTTTTAATGTCTATTAATGTATTTACAAATGTTTGTGATTTAATTATTAAATCAAATTAAATAAGTTATCAAATTTAAAAGTGAAAGTTATTTCTTTACAATGTTTTTAATTAAAATATAAATATTGTTGATTTATTTGTGCAACTTGAGTTATGAGAAATAAATATTTTTAAGGAAAGATATTTTCGATGAATATTTGATTGGCAGTTAAAGAACTGATTTGATATTTTAAAGAACAAGTTAAACTGGTTGATCTATTTTCAATGCAAAAATGGTCTTTTAGTTAAGTTTTATGATTAAAAGTTAATTGCATGAATTAATTTTTTTGGGAAGATGGGAATTTTACATTCACGGGAAGAAATTGGGAAGAACTTTCACGGCAACAATTTTTAGAAAAATTTTGCACGACAATTGCTTCAGAAGAACTTTCCTCTTAATATTTTGTTTACAAGCATATTTTTTAAGCTGGATTGATTCAAATTTCATTGTTGGAGCCTGGAGAATTGATAGTGGGATTAACAGAAGTTTCAAAATTCGTTCAGCTCGATTTTCAAGATTTGCCAGGTTTTTCTCCATTTTAAGTTCGTATAGAATTCCTTCAATAAATGTTGTAGAAAAATAATGGTTTATCAAACCTTCATATAAAATAGAGAAATTGTTAGATTAAGCAATCAAATTTTGTTGAAAATACAATTAAATTATGATATTAAGAATTCAAGAAAACAGAATTTAGTATATATATATTTAGATCTGAAATCAGTATTTGAATTCTTCTGAATATCCGTTGATTTATTGAATTGTTCAATATAGAATATAGAGCGAAATCTAGGTAATATTTAAAGTTTGACATCCTGAAAATCATGCAACCCAAATTTGGGGATAGAAGCTCTGAGTTTATTTTGATCGCCTCTTTTATCCTTATCTTTTCTTCAGATTGAAATTGTAATTTTTCTGGCAGTAGGTAACCCCCTATATATAATTTGAATTTTAAATTCATTATTTCCTTATGCATTTAAAGCTCACCTTTTATTATCTTATTAAGCTAAATACAGCCGTATTTTTTCTCTACATGGAATGGGCTTGTATTTTTAAAAAAATCCTATCTGATCACATAATTTAAATCTGTACAACTATAGAAATTCACCAGATGTTTGAAACTAATCCTTATCTTCAAATCTGCGCCTGTATATATATATATATATATATGCCAAATATAGTCATCAGACATTCATCCTCTTGGAGGCAAGTATCTAACCAAAAGGCTTATATCAAATATTTTATTATGATCTTTACTTTAGAACTGTGCGTAGCCTCCTTAGAATTTATGTTTCTTGTCTTGGATATCGATTTTCTTGTTTTGGTGAAAGGTTAAATCTTATACACTACAGATCTCCCTGTGTAAATTCGCGCACAACCTTCTTCTGTTGATATTTACTGAGTAAACTTGAATAGAAGATTTAATTGAGATCATATTCTGCGCTTTAACATATTAATTTAGCGTAATTCCTTAGTCTAGCGTGGAGATTTCATGTAGTAATTTAAAAAAAAAAGAACAGAAAGAATAAGTTATAATCCGGTGTGCTTGAAAATGTGTTAGAAACGCCTCTTAAATATCTGATAAATAATGCATGTAATGGATTTTAATATTTGCATGGCGTTATTATCTATTCTTGCGCAGAATGAGGAAGTAACAAATGATCCTATTCTTTTTGGTTGATATCTATTATCTTCAGACTCTATGATTAACAATTTCATGCATCCTGATATGTTCCTTTCTGCGCCTTGTTTATTCTAGTTAAGTAATGACTTCTATTTAAAAACTACTACTTAAGAGCAATTTACTTTTGCATGTAATAACAATGGTAGTATTCTTGTTAAGAAGTCATAGATATGTAACTTTCATTTGGTTGATATTAATGTAGCATAAGTATAAGTTAAGTGTAATTCTTGAATAAGAAAAGCAGCGACAGGAAAGATCATAAGTTTTTTTTTTATTTGTAATTAGATTCCTTCTTACTCTTAAATGATTGATTATAGATGTAAGGATTTATATTATCCTTTCTCTATAATAATAATATATGATTTTTCTTTGGAATTATTAGTGATATAACCATATCAATAGATTGTTTAATATGAAATCTTAAATCACGAAGACTGAAAGGTTGAAATTATTGGGTATATGTATATACAATGTTGATGATATTTATTCACATTTCTTCAAAGGGTTTGGAAGTTAAAAGAAAGTATTTTCAAGTATAATACACTTTATTCATATTGTTCTATTACAGTGATTTTCACTAGGGGTTATAGCTTTGCTTATTTTGTTATTGACCTGGGAAACTTCTTGGAGACTATAGTCTGTTCCTAGTGGAAGATGTAAACCTTTGTGGTTGTGAAATTTACGCTTGGTAGCTACCCCTAGTCATTTATGTTGAGTCGTGTTATAGAAAGAGTGGCTTGCAGTAGGGGCCAAAATCCTAAAGAGATTGTCAGGGTAACCTATCGTGGGTATGTTAAATCAGTGAAAACCTAATTAATGAATTAGGGGTTGGGTAGAACTAAACACTAATTCAGATAATAGTTTGCCTCGCCTTCTTTCTTAATGCTCGTTTAGGTTGAGAAAAGGCTGAGAAGGCTTGGAATGGCAAGTCATCCATCTTGTCTTCTCGAAAGATGAAACAACTCCACATTAGTCTACATAGGGGCCGAGAATCGATAGAGGCTACTAGGGTAACTCTTTGAGAGGGTCAGTAGTCTAGGAAGATTCACCAAGGTAACCTATCCCAACAGTGTGATGACACTCTTAGTCTATACCATGATGGTGATCCTTATGTTCATATTTCTTTAGTTGTGATTTGTTACTGGGATTTTATCTGATATGATTTGTTATTGTTATGTCATGATGTGAATTGTAAGCCACGTACATGTAATGTTTTGTCTTCATTGTCTATGGACCTGTCATTATCTCCTAGCATGGAGGGAGTGGACCTTCAGGTTCCACGTGGTTGGGAGGAAACCGTGCTATACCTTCCTTGCACTTTCATGCAGTTGGTCCTATGCTTGCAGCTAGTTCCAGTTACTTCATTGTTCATGATTGTGGATGCGGAGCATGTTGGTGGATATGGATGTCAGTTGTGATATCATCACTATTTGCTTTGTAAATTTACCTCTTGTATAAGAGTGTTCATATTGTACCACCATTTGATGTATAGAGATTCATTGAAATCTCACTTGTTGTAATTTGAACATTTGGATATTTGACTGTATTAAGTTTTGTAAACTGGATCATTTTTTACTCTTGAATTTTACTTTGATTATGATAATGTGTTGAGTTTATTTAATATGTTTATGTAACATCGTCTTGGAAACTTTATAGCAATTGTGTAATTAATTATCTTTAAAAAAAAAATTGTTTGGTTAACTTTACTCTTTACACTTTGTTATAATGGTAACCAAGGCGGGGCATTACATATTATGACAACCATATTTTGATAATATGTTAATGAATGTTAAAAACTGATATTTTTGACAACCATATTTTTGATAATATGTAAAAACTAAAAGAATGAATGTTATATGCTAATGAATGAATGTGAATATGTTAATGAATGAATGTTATATGTTATTAATGGACGAATGAATGATTAATGTTATGTGATCAAGTATGGGGAATTGAGAGTGATGTGAGGGGGGGAAAGGGGCCAAATGAGCTTCCACCATCATGTGGTTGGCCCTGTTAAGTAGAGAATATTAAACTATTCTTGAAACAAAGAGAAGCTCAATAAGGTAATGCACTTTTCAATATTTCATTATGCTACACTTTTAAGCTTATGCGATTTTCATTAGTTCTCTTTGCTTCAATATGTTACCCTTTGTACTTATTTTACTTTTTAACACATCTCATATGTTACCCTAGATGACAACTTTTGGAGGGGAAGCTATCCACGAATGGATCCCGTGTCTAGGGATATACGAGTTTTGATTAGAAAAACTTGGGATGTACCCATGTAGCACAAAAACAAAAGAGAAGATCCTAGCCATTTCAACACAAGAATTGGCTTGAGAATGGTACGTGGTTCGAACTAGGTCTGGGTATGAGGGGTCTAGGAGAGAGCCATGTAACACAGCTGGTATTATTTCTATTTGAACACAATTGTACTATTTGGAAATCATTAATTGTGGATTTAATTTCTATTTGAACTCATTATTTGTGGATTTAATTTCTATTTGAACTCAACTGTAATCAGGTGGGCTTCATACGTTGTGGGAACAATACTTGTTTTGACTCATGAGCTTGGTGTGTAGTTCAATGATGGCATCAACATACTTGTATGTTGTCTTTACACTAACTTTTTCCTGTAAAATGTTAAGAACATATTTTACTTTATTCCACTATGAGAGAAGACATTGAAGAAGAGTATCATAGCAAAACACTCAATCATCAAGGAACTTCAGTCCCAAACAGAATTAGGAGAAGATCAAATACACAAAACTTCAACAATTCACTTTCATTCACCAAAAATCCATCAATTCATCTTGAAACCATAAGGCTATCAAACATCACAAACACCAAATTAGTATTTCAAACCCTTTATCGGATTCCAATTCAACTTATCCACCATCAAAATGTCTGTAACAATCAATAACCAGATTTTAATCATTGAAATCAGTCCATACTCTCTACAAGTACCAATCCACTCATCTTAGCAACTTACTTTACAAGGATAATTAACAACAATCCAATCATAAATTACTCAAACAGCTTGAACAACATGTTCTTGACACAAATACTTACTCACCAATCATTGACCCATTAGACTTGCCCTTGGTTTACAATCTATATGCCTTTTTCCACATAGGATTCACCTTGCTCAATACATCAAGTCCTTCAACCTACCTTCAAGCCGCTATAAAACACTTAGGTATCATTTGTAACATCAATAAAGCAGCATTAGATCATAATTCAAACACTATTTTATCAAAATATTAGGTTCTACATTCAAATTACCATTTTGCACAAAGAAACCAGCCTGCCCCAATCAACAATTCCAAACAATTAATCTTCTAAACTCCTTCCAATCATTTAGGCACCTTTACTAATTACATTTAGATAGGTTCCCATCATAAAACATCCATTCTTTCACTTTTTGATAGATTCACATCTTATGAGCAATCTACACACCAATCTACTAGTAGGACAACAAACCCATGTATCGGGTGGCATCATTCCAAATTCAAAGCACGTCCACAAAATTCACACACATTTAGAGACCCATTCCCACTATCTTTAACATGCCACAATCCCAAACTTCAATGTTAGAAACAATCATCAATAAAACTAACTGTACATTGCCAAAAGAGCCCTTATTAGGCCATATATACAAAGAAAGTTGTCTTGAAATGCCTCCAATACACAAAATAACTTGAAATAGTCTTACATCATGCCTCAAAACTAAAGATTCAATTACTTTCAGGGGAAAAAAGGCTTCATATAGCTGTGTTAGGGAGGGAAGATGTTTGAACGAATAATTTTAAAAAAAAAATTGCAGGGTTTCGTTGCAATTTTGACCAACATAGCCCGACAAAGCACAAAAATTTGCGACGAGGTTGTTGTACACGCGACGTAGTTTTTGTCGTAATGGAAATGACGGTTTGCTCCACCTCGTCAAAAAATGGACGAACGTTTGGTCTTTTTTTGACAATTTCAAATGGGCGTTATGCAAAATTTTGTATTTTTTGCATCGATAGATGGATGAAGTTACGTTGATTTTGTGATGGACACCGCCAAAATTTTATGTGGCACTAACCAACGACGTTGGGTCATGGTTTTGACGTATATATGGATGAAGTTATGTTGATTTTGCGATGGAAACCACCAACATTTTCCATGGCGCTGACCAACGATGTTGGGTCGTGGCTTCAACATATAAAAATTGGTCATTAAAGCGGCAAAATTTAAATCAGTGTTGCATCGATAAGTCAACAATATTTTTTCGATATGTCACCAAACATTTGTTAGAATTTGTAGTCAAATACAATAGTACAACCTTAGCATCAACCATACAATATACCAATGACATCAACACAAGATTAGGGTTTCCTAATGTGAAGCCTTATAGTTTTTTCACATCACCCTTAACACCACCATGTTACATACCTTTCATAAAAATGCAACATAATAACCCATTGGTCACTCACTCTAGTTCACCTTATTCAACAAAATCTCACAATATGTCACCCAATGATCTAGTGATAAACCAACTTTTGCAAAATGTGGCATTAGTTCAACAACAAATCTCAACGTAATATCAAAATCAAAATGGTAAACCTCCATAATATCTTAAATGTAATCCTTTGTCAATTTCTATCCTAAAAAACACCTATACCTCAAAATATTAAGATACCCCAATTTGAGAAATATGATGGTAAAGGAGATCCTAACAACCATGTATCGACTTGTATTACATTGAGTAGTGATTTCATCTTTGAAGATAAGCTCCTATCTAAACTCTTTCCTAGATCATTGAAAGATATGGCCTTGAAATGGTTTTTCTCATTGTCGAATAACTCTATAGATTCTTTCACCCACCCAACTTGTTGGTGCATTTCTCTAACATTTTCAAGAAAACATTGGTCCTCAAGTGATTATCTCACAAATCTCCTATATTCTTCTTGATGTTGATATTCAAAGGGTGTTTATAAGAAACTTGCAACCTAACATTCAAGACTAGATATTGTTAATGAAGTATCCATCATTCCAACATTTATGTACAACTCTTCATGATTATCGGATATCAATTAGTCAATATGAAGGAACACCTTTGTTGAATCCTACTAGTCAATCTGAATTTGTACCCCAAAATAATTACCAATCATTCAAAAAGAAAAATAAAAAATTTATTAAGATAAACACTCCTCAAACTCCCAATTACATTGAAACACAAGTAGCCACTACAAGTAACACTCCATATAGATTTCGACCAATAGATCAACAATTCACATAATTGCATGATTCTATTCATACGATAATGTTACAATTATTAAGAAAGAACCTAATTCAACTCCTTGAAATTAGTCTAGTTGACATAAGTAAACCTTTACCTCCAAATTTTAATGCAAAAGCATTTTTCAATATCACCTTACACCTAGACAAGATACAGAGCAATGTATGCATCTTAACCACCAAATACAAGACCTCATTGATTCTAATCAAATTCGATTGTCCAATGTAAATGATAAAGGAAATAAGTTAGTTTCGAGCTACCTAACCAAAACTTGAAATTATTCACCAACCCATTACCAAGTCACTCGTCTAACTTTGTACAATGTAGTAATAATGTTGAATAAGATGATGATATGTGTGACATGATAAATACAATTGAAATTCAACCTTATAAGGATCAAACCGCACTTAATATCAGCACTTGATGGTCCTCTTTACATCACTAGTCATATTAATCACACACCCACAAGGGGAATACTCATTGATACTATGTATTTAGAGAATGTGATCACTGAAGATTTTTATTTGTCCATGAACTTTGCAAAGTCAATTATGATAAATTGAAAGCATGGTTGAAAACTTATGATGGTTCTATTCGCCCTATGATAGGCTTGATAACTTTTCCATTCAAAGTTAGACCTAAAAAGTTGGATGTCTCATTCGCCATTATCTTGATGTTAGACCAATTTCATTTAAAGTTAGGCTAACCATGGCTACAATAAATGAATGTGTTCCCATCGGTTATACACAAATTCATAAATTTTCCAATTGAAAATGAAATACATACAATTTTTCATAATGGGTTCAAACCTTTAGCTTCTCATGAAAACTTTTCATTTGATTATTTTTGGCCTACACCTATTGAAATTTTTAAGCCTCGTAAAGATATTTTTTTCTTGGCATATCAATTTAAAGCAAAGTGGATAGTGGAATTATCTCTTAGTAATATTCTACCTGAGGATTCTCATCCCGCTATGACTTGCATGGATATTTCTCCTACCCCAAAGGTAATGGAGGAACCTAAGTTTGAACCGAGTATCTTCCATAGGCCATCCAACATGTATGTCATAGTTCCACCTATGTTGTCCTATTAGAGACCTAGGGATAATCACATATTAACCTTTGTACCTCTAAAAGAAAAACAAGTATATGTTCCTAAAACATCCCAACCCATGGTGGTCCTTTTAGTTCCTCCTCAAAAGTAAGAAAAGAGGCCTATGTTTGGAAGCATATCAATTAATCCCTCACAAGAAGAAACACGTGCAAGGAGCATAAGAATAGACGTTGTGCCTTGGCTCACCAACTTGATGAAAAGAACCAAACTTTACCTAATGATCAACCACCCATCCATACCAACTCTGATGAATGATCTCTTATCCACCCATCCTCATCATCACCTTAATCCACTCTATTACCCTCTCTGCAACATAAACTTGAACCATATATATCCCAACCTAAGAAAATAATGAAGAGTGAACATATGGATGATATTATATGTAGGCCACCTATTGTGACAAATTTGGATAATGAAGATGAAGAAGCTAAGATAGAAGTACAAGTGCACAATGAATTATCTCTTTTGTTCTGCAAACCTATGGATTTAGATGGGGGAAATTGTGATAATCCCATGATGAGTGATCAACCACATGTTGAACTTGGTAATACTCCTTGTATTACACTTGTTGTAGTCCCTTTAGTGTATTGTCTTCTATTTATGATGACCAATATTGGGATGCAAATTATTTTCTTTAGATCGGTTTACATGTGTAGTACCTACTTTGTGTGTTTATTTTTGTTTCCTTTCCCATGATGTGATCTCCTATGATGTGTTGTGTGGTGTGTCTTTATGTTGTGAGTTTTATTTAGATGACCCTTGTTATTTTTGATATAAGGATACAAATAAAATGAATATGTCGTTAAAATCCATCTATTTGTATCTCCATTCTTCTTTATGTCATAAATATTTTTTTTGTCTTGTGTTTTCCTTTTGGGGACAATGCAAGTCATTGAGATATTTAGGACTCTTCCATGTTGACCCAAAAAAAAAAATTATCTTCTCTATGTGTCTTTCTTCCATCGTGTTCATAGTTCCACAAGCATCTAGGGAAATTATGTTAATTCCAAGCATAATCATATTACATATTAGAAAAGGTCTATACTAACCCCGGATCTGTGGATCCCTTATGTGTCATTTATTATCTTGTTATGTGACTTTGTCTTGGGGGAAACCCCTTGTCATGATTCAGTTCTATTGATAACATTTCATTGGCATAGGGTTTTCCAATAAGCTCTCATGGCTTGAATTTTTCATATTGCATTTATCATTTTACTTCTACCATAAAGTAATTGTTCACAATTGGAGTTTAGCAATTACTTTAAGGGGCATGCATTCCATTGTATACTTCACTTTGTTCACAAACGGTGGACTTGGTGATGTGTTGGCTTGGCATTTTGATCATTTTGTGTAGAACCTCATCAGAGTTAGTGGCACTATAATTCTTGATATGATTGGCATGGGATCACACCTAGTGAAAATCGATCCTCACTAGCCCTTGTGTGTTTCTCATTTTGCTACTTTTAGAAAGCTCACCTAATGAGTATTGGACTTCACTAGCTTGTGATGCTTTGGTTGATGGTTCATCTAAAAAATATCATACTTCGATAGCCTGTGAATCATGAACACCTCAAGGGTATGGATCCTAGTAATATTTTTATAGATCTTACCAGTTCATGGTTGGCATACCCTCCTTCACATGTTAACATTGTGTTTGCATCTTATTTTGTGTTTTTGTTTGTTTCTGCATTATGTGTCATGTTTACATCATGTATGTTTGTCATGATGCATTGTATTTCACTTCACGTGTATGTTCCTTTTTCCTCATGTTGGTTTTCCATAGGATCTTCAATCTTGGGGGCTAGCACTTCCCCCTAGATTCAATGTCATCCTATCCCTTCAATATTTGGATAATTGAACCTCTCTTGACATATTCTTACTTTAGTGTGATTCTGAGTGTAATTTCATACTCTCACTAAAGTGTGGGCTAAATGTAGCATCAAAAATTATCACCCTTGACAATTTCACACTAGATTTAGCTCCCCCTATGTGCTTGGACCTATTATGCATTAATTGCCCATTTTTATAAACATTATTGAAAAATAAAACATGGGAATTCAAACTATGCATTTAATATTTTCCCTAGACAATTTTGATTTTGAAAAAGCAAGAATCTAGTCTAGGGTGCAAGGTGCCCTAGATTAGTGTTTTTAGATCCAAATTTGAATATATATTGAACACCCAGAATATAGAGAGGGGGGTGAATCAGTATTCTTTGAAACCACTTAAACATTTAAACATTCATTCTGCATAACATATTTAGTTTTTAATAAGAAATGAAATCATGAAAGCAATCACCAAAGCACATAACACATGAACACCAGATTTTACATAGAAAATCCAAAGAGGGAAAACCACGATGAGGATTAGCTCACAATATATTATAACCGGTTACAACATATAATAGAAATGCTCACTGCAGGTGGACTCACTATCCACAAAAAGAAGAAACTTAGATAGAAGAGAGGATTGGCACACATCCAAGAATGAATTGTTACAAATGCATCTACAAAATGTTGGAATATAGTTCCATTGAAGCTCAATATATAGAGTCAACACACTTCATATCACTCTGTTCTATTCTGCATTCACATCACTTTCACACAATTTGCATCCAAAATACTTGTACACTCACTATCCACTATATCCAATGCTAAAATGATCTTATACTTATATCCATTGCATCCCAACATCAATTAGGTCGACCGAATTAGATTTAACATGAAAGATATAACTTTTCCACTCAACATACACAATTTGTTCCTTAATCAAACTTGTAACACATAATATAGGTCAGGGTGGAACTATAATATCACCCTTATAATATATCAATACTTAACCTCCACAATACCCAAAAGATACTAGGTCGGCACCGCCGGTGACCTAACATCAAAATTCACCAACCGATCAACCACAAACAAACATGTAGACCTCCAAAATTCATGCCACATGTAACATAGGTTCACCTAACACTTGTAAACACTTCCATAGATCTGCAAGACCAAATACTCTTCCACAGTGAAGTGCGGACTGATTAAAACATACATTTTGCACTGGAAAACACTATCACTAGTAGACCCGATATACTGTCATTCATAACTTCTTCAAAAAAGGGCCAAAAGACATGAGACTTTGGATTCAAACTCCTCTAAAATCCAACAAAAATTCCTTGGAACTACAGAGCAATATTCTTCAATCTAGACCAATGTAGACCAAAAATCAGATGTCTTGTACATTGAAAACTACATCTTGATACATAGCCAATTCTTCAACTTACTATTTGCATCTGATCAAACCTTCTTGCAACTATACATTGGATTATCATCTATATATACACTCATGCTTCACCAAATGGTCTACACATCAATCTCCATACAATGTTGATATCAATGACAACACTGCATACTATACAACTCATGCTCATAGTCATGTTGCCAATAGACACATCAATGACAAACTCCACAAACTTCCAACAATATGTTGGTGTCAATAATTTATTTTTTTAATTTACAATTTCAAATTTAGGATATTAGTATTTGATTTTTGGGAAATTAGAAGAATTGCATAAAAATACAAATTATTTTCACCATTTTTCCTAACAAAGAATAAGCATTTTAATCGAGCAATTTGAGCATCCTAAAAAAGCAGTCAAGATCTTAATTATCAATATTATTGTAGAATTTCATCATTTGAGCATTTATTTCATATGTCATGTGAGTTTTGTTCATGTTTACATGCATTTTTTATGTGAACTAACCCTTGTAGGTAATCAAATCAAATCCAATCAAGCAACAATTGATCCTTGAAGGTGATGAGTGTGACTTCAATCCATCAAGGATATCATATCTGAGTGGTGAGTTGTAGAAAGGTTATCAATTCATTACTTACTTATTAATTAACCTCTATCCAACCAAGGATACACTCTCTTTCAATCATAATTTTCCATTGTGGAGGTATAAATACCAACATGGGGCTTGACTAATGCAAGCCTCTATATGGCACAACCATTTCCCTCTTCTCATGTGTGCAAATTTCAAATCTAAAGTGATTTGAGGGAAGATTGAGAGATACTTATTCATTCATACACTTCAATATTACAAGTTTTCAAGACACAAAATCTTAA
This sequence comes from Sequoia sempervirens, assembly GCA_007258455.2. Taxonomy (NCBI): domain Eukaryota; kingdom Viridiplantae; phylum Streptophyta; class Pinopsida; order Cupressales; family Cupressaceae; genus Sequoia; species Sequoia sempervirens. The sequence continues at coordinate 1,238,706,948 of VDFB02271358.1, forward strand.
TTTTCTCACCAATTGATGAAGTTTCAACAACTCTCAGAAGACAAAAGCTACAAACCAGGAACCTCAAGCCTGCATTTTCAATTTTTTTAAAAAAAATGAGGACAATATAGGGAGCAATATGCCATAGACCAACCAAATCTACACCAAATTTAAATCCTAGGTTCCTCTATGCCTGCCCTCTACATTTTTTAATCTAAATTTTTCCTTTCTATGATTATTTTATCAAAATTTATAATAGCTTTTTGCATTCTCATAGTTTCCATAATTAGACCATTGCATTTTAGAAATCAAACATCATCGTATCACACAAACCAAACATAAAATCATTGGATTAAAGCTCTCATCCTCCATTCTAGCTCTCCCCAATAGGTTTGTAACCAAGCGGTCCTTGAGGTCATCTTTAATCTAATCCAAAATAATTAGGAAGAGGGTCTTAAATCCTTTTCCCAATCAAACATATAGGCAACCTAGAAGAATATTATATGGAAGATTGATGGTAGGACCAACTTGTATAGGTAGCTTAATTACTCCTTTAGATTCTTTCTCAGCATCATCATATGCCTTTATTGTGATAATATTTTTCACATCTATGACACCATCAAAATATCTCAATTGTTTTTCTAATTTGAGGGTACAAACATTTAAGCCTACTCCACCATCTATCAAGACTCTTTTGATTTTATGTTTAGGGACAAAGACTTCTAAGAATAAAGCTTAATTATGGTATGTAGATGATGGAAGAACTTTCTCAATGAATATGAGGTGATGGGTCAAAGTAAGGTGTCATACCATAGCCTCAAATTATTTATTATCTATCCTAGTGGGTACAAATGATGCTTGAAGTACTTTTTGAAGATGGATATTTGAGCTAGTTTTTCTTAGATGGTCTAGGATTTTGGATGAGGGGTTGGTTGGGATCCTTGTAGGGTAACTTTACCATGACATGTGGTGACTTTATATTCAATATTTTTTCTTGGGATGGATTTTGTGGTAATTTTTTTATCAATTCTTCAATATGGCCCACAAATAAATCATATGAATAGTTGGCATTGTTGTAATTATTTCCATTATTAGAGTCATTTTTCTTCCCATGATTAGTGATTAGATCCTTGTAGATTTCAAGATCATTATTAGATGAGTTGTTAGGAATTTTTTGATGTTAATCTCTCCTTGGTCAATAAGATATTGAATGAGGCTTTTCAATTTCATGCAATTAGGTGTTTTATGACCTTTAACTCTATGGTACTCACAATATTAATTATCATTATACCATGAGGGTTTGAATTATGGTTCATCATATTGTCTGAGCTCTGGTAGCTTAATAAGATTAGACTAGATCAATTTCTTCAAGGTGGATTCAATTGGCTCCCCTAGGTGAGTCTATTTTTTCCTTGGACCATTGTTTTTTCTTGGTTGTCCTCTTGGAAGAGTCGTGTTTCGATTGCTTAGTTTTGTGTTGCATGGTGTTTGTATGTTTTGTATAAATTTTGTGTCGATTGCACTATCACTTGTAATATCTTTATTCTTATCCCATAGATGTGTTTTTTCATTAGAATGTGAAGTATGGTCTTTGATTTCCTTACATATTTTATAAATAACCTTTCTAATGAAAGCATTTTCAATAGTGATTTCTCTCTTTATGATCTTATCAAACATGTTGGCACATTACACTTGTAGGTGTAAGTCCATTTGTTGATTGAGATTCTAGACAAAAATGATCACAAATTATTTTTTTGGTATAGACCATGGGAATTTACTTGTCATATTCCTTCGAAGTTGTAGGAAGGTAGTGAATTATTATCCATTTTATTATTGGGTGTTATATAAATAAGTCATATATATCTCATATTCAATGTTGTAAAAGAAGTGACTAATGAATTTTTCAGCTAGTTCATGAAAATTCGATACCATGTGGTAAATTAGAGAACCATTCTATTACTTTTCATCCTAAACTTTGGGGAAATAGGTGCATCAAGTATATTTCATTGTAGGCTACCTCTAGGAAGGCTATTTAGAATTCCCATATATGATCTCTCGTATCACCTCTTCCCTTATATTTGTCAAATTTTGGCATTTCAAAATTATGGGGGAAGGATATCATAGGTATTGATTGATCAAATAGACAAGGGAATATATCCTTGAGTGCACAATTATTCTTTATATGACCATGTGTCATATCAATTATCTTCTAATGCAAGCTTTCTATTTGTGATGCCAAGTCATTTGTCACATTGATATGTGGTTGATTTGAAGGAACATATGTTTGATTTTGTGTAATGATTGATGAGTTGAATGAGGGAATATAATTTTAGGGTATTTTTTATTGGTTTTGTGGTATACTAGATGAATTGAATGAGGGATTGTGATTTTTTGGAATATATGTATTTATAGGGATAGTAAATGGAATGGATTGAGAATAAAATTATGGTCAATCCAGAATGTTTGTATTTGTGGGTATATTGGATGTGGATGAGTGGTTTAGAAAGTTAAATGAAGTAATTTGTGAATGGTTTAGGATATATGTATTCATGGAATATTATGAATGGTTTGGAATATTAAGTTTAAAAGATTGGTAGGAATGACTTGGGATGAATGTTTTCATGGATACATTGGATGATTTTGAAGTGTATGGAATGTGTGTATTTGTATCAATGTTACATGTGAAAGATTGAGTGTTGTGGGGTGTGGATGAAGATATTTGGAGATTAAAAATAAGTGTGGTCATGTGACTATATCTGAAAGGTCCTTGATAAACTGGATTGACATATTGTTTAGAAAATGGTATTGAATTTGTGTCAATGGGAGGTATCATTGATTGACTTGATGTAATTTTCATGGAAGTTTGATTCATATATACATTTAATTATTGATACATGGGGATGTTTATAATGTATATGATGTGTGATAAAATGATTTTTGTAAAGGTGTGCTCCCTAAGTGTATCAACATCAAAATCCAAAGTTAGTTTGGCACCTTTTGTGATAATACAGGGAAATACATGTTTAGGTCCATAGCACGAAGACTATCAATTGCATTTATTACATCTAGGCCTTGTTGCATCTCTAGCTAATCTTTTATGTTAATTTAGGAATCTTATGTGTGATTTCCTCTATAATAGGAATAATCTCTTATGAGGAAGGTCATGGTGTTTGATATTCAATTGAGGTGAATAAGTGAGAAGGCATACCAAACTCATGTTATTTATTACCCATATTCGTAATGTTTGACTTACTTTGATTGGATTCCATGAGTTTTCTATGTAAAGACATTGTGATAGTCTTACAAATCTCAGACCTAGTGAGATGGTATGAGATGAAAATTGGATGATTTAATATGGATGATGGAATTTTTAGGACCTTCTAAAGATATGATTAAGATTTGGACAAAAGATGTGATGATTTTGAATGATTTTTTTTTGGTATTTTTTATTAATGAAAAGATGATGTAGGATAAAACCTCAATATGTCAAAGTTAATCTAGATCTTCTTGTGTTGATAAATGATAAGCTTTGGATAATATTTACTTGAACTATACTGATGAGTCCAAGAAAAAGGATAAATATTAGATTTCACAAACTCAAGAGTAGTAAAAACTCCTAAGTTTGTCCACAAATGATAGGGCTAACTCTAGTTTCTTCTTGAAATAGGAAACTTTCCAAGGAAAAATCTAGGCTAGTGACAAATGATATGAAGATCTATACAAAACTCTTTGGTTTCCATTTATGTAAGATTAGATAAGTGATTAGGGATTGATAAAAAAGTTTTACTTGTCCAAATCTAGGATAGTGGCTCTATAGATCCAAAAATATGGCATGGGATGGATGACAAATGTATTTTGACCCAAAATTATGCTAGTGGATGAAAGTGTTAAACTCATCTAGGATATGTCTTAGGTCTTATTTCAAGTTTGTTTGGTCGAAATCCCTAAATTTTAATTTTGACAATATTTTGGAAACTCAAGAATCTATCAAATGTGTCATTTTATTGATCAAATGCATGGTAGGATAACTCATATGCATAGCACAAATATTTAAAATTAAAGTTCTTGTGATAGCTATTGTACAAGACAATAGGTCAAAAGCATCATTTTATTAGACAAAAGCATAATAATATGTGTCAAAAGTATTAAATAGCTCAATGGCTCAATAATAAGTATCAAAAGCGTAACTATGTGACTTAAATGCATATATATATAGGTCTCAAAAGTGTAGCTCTACTTGGGAGATGCATAGATGGAGAGAAAAATAAAAAGTGCTACAATAAAGGTCAAATGCACAATTTTAAAACTCAAAAGCATTGTTTTGTGAATCATAAGAATAGGATTATGTAAAATTTATATTTTTAAAAGTTTTGGATAAATTTTTTACTTGAAAGGAAAGACACAAAAATAACAAACAAGATGGTTGATGACTTCAAGGTAATAAGGTTGAATGGTGTTTATTGGTTTTCACAAGAAAACACATCAAGAATATTAACAACACTAGTTATTCAAGTAACGAGTGTCCACTGGTGTAGGCCCACACGATAAAATACCTTGAGATTACTCTAAGCAGCATCTCTCTTCTCAAGAGTTGATAGTTAGGCGTCCAATGGTCCAAGAGCTCACCTTTAACCTAAGGAATTTCTACCTTATTTAGGAAGGTACATGGTGAGTGACTTCAAGCATGATCCAAGCCTTGCAACACACTAGATTAACAGTTGATGGTCTTAGGCTTCCAAAAACAAGTTGCATAGTTGTATTTGTGAACTGGGAGCATGCCTACAAATGCTTAAGTCTAGGAGGGTCTCCCCTATCCTCTTCACCAAACAAGTCTCGATGAATCGAAGGTCGTGTTCATTAGCCAGACACAACTATGACTCACCCTTAAGGTAAAGTAATTTCTCTCCCCTTTTATATACCCCTCTAGAAAGCATGGTTGAATTCAACCTTGGGGTGATGAAATCCTCAAACATTCCCCCTAATATAGGAAATATTGAAACTAGTGTTTTCAATCCCTAGGCTTAAACAAAGCACAAGGGGAGAGAATACACCACTAGTATAGAAACACCAATAAATGACTTTAAAAACTACTAAAAACTACTTATAAATGACTGAACATGGTCAAATGGCTAGTAATAGTTTATTTCCAGTCATTTATAACGTGACCGAATTGATGACAACCATTTTTAGTCATTTGATTGATCGATTTGGTTGTTAATTTAGTCATTTGATTGATCAATTTAGTTATTTGATTGATCAAGTTGGTCATTAATTTAGTCGTTAATTTGATCAATATGGTAGTGTTTTTAGTCATTAATTTAGTCATTGATTGTTTTAAATTGGTCACTTATTTTGTAATTTTTTATTCACTGATATATTTAGTTGTTAATTTAGTCATTGATTGTTGTTAACTGGTCACTTATTTAGTCATTTTTATTCACTGATTTTCGTCCATTGGTAATGTATTTATTTATTAATTTTAATCATCATTTTGATCAATTTGGTAGTTTATTTAATTGTTTTTGTTCACTAATTTATGCCAACTAGTAGGTATATTGATACATTGTTTATTAATTGCATAATCATTATATTTAGTCATATATTTAGTCATATTTATTCACTGATTTATGTTAGTTGGTAGTTTATTTAATTGTTTTTGTTCACTGATTTCTACCTATAAATGTTGGAAATGAGACAATGCTTTAATTGAGGTTGAAACATATTAAAACATAGAAAAATATAATCAATCATTCATTTTCACATAATGAAACGGCTATTAAGAAGGAAAAATACTAAAATTTTATTGAGAAAACGTTTTCTTACAACAAATACAAGACATAAATGTGTCTTTCCTTTGAAAAATGTACTGTTAAAAAGTGTGTTTCTCAGTGTTGTGATTGAGAAAACTGAGTTACAATTCCTTTTTTTGCTTATGCAAGATATTATAATTTTGATGACAATTCTATGTTGCAACTTATTTGTAACTGCACATACATGTGTGTTGCACTCTCTACAACATTTCCTTTTCTCTACACCTCTCCATATTCTTTGTATTTACAACTAAGCTCTAAGCTTCCATATGTAAGTTATATGTTCTCCCTTATTTCCATAATCTATGTATACTAGCTAATTACACTTCACTACTATTCTAACCAGCTTTTATCAAATAGGTAATGATTACCCTTATTTACATAATAAAACAACCATTACTTACTTGAATAGTACTTACTTGCATGTGGTTTCATAGCACTCACCTCGAGTTCAACATGACTACCACTATGAATATCATGTGCATGCTCGTCGAGTTCATCATCATAATCACTATCAACGTCATTACATACATGAAGTTGTACAGCTTTGTAGAGAGCTCTATTGGTAGGGCCTTTTTTCTTTTTGTCCTACTTTCATATAATTGCTCTGTATCATGTGGTTTAATCATCATGAAAAAATTAATATAAGTCAAGTAAAGAATGCAAAAGCTATAATTTTTTTCCAAAAGAACATTTTAAGCATGAAGAATGACAAAACATTGGAACAAATAACTAGCAACTATTACATTAATTACCTCTAACTTCAGGACAATTAAGATGACTATGTTGTGTATTCTTGTCCACTTCATCACTATCAATATCAGCAACTATGTTGGCATCATGAAGACTTTTTTTGTTTTCCTATTGATTTGATAAAATTGCTCTGCATGTGGTATAACCATCCTGCAAAAAATATACAAAGAATTCAATATTCAAGTGAAGAATGTAAGCTATAAATTTTTCCAAAAGAATATTTTTTGGATCACTCCAACAATAAAGAAATTGGGTTGGATTCTCCTACACTCAGATTTCAATAATCTACATATTAAGAGGAATGTGTATAAATAATTTCCAAACAAGAAGAAATGAGATCAATAGAGCCTCTTACCTCATATGAACCCATGGATTTATGCTCATTCCATGCAGAAACTATAGGGTTAACGAATTCAACCAACTACGAAACTTGTTTCAAGTGAGACTGAATATGCAACTCATTACCTTTTGGTACCCTAGTTCATTTGAGTTGAAATTATCTACAGAGGCTCCTACTAGGCATTGAACATATGACTGTGAAATATCTTTTGATGAACTAGATTTCCACTTCATCCTACTCTTAGATTTACTAGCATCTAGTGTTACCATATAATTGACAATATCTTATGCACTTGCTTCTCTATTACTGTTTTCTACGTAAAATACAATGTCAATTCAACATATAGTCAATTCAATGAAAAACTGAAATAAATAACACAAAGTAAATTAAACCAAAAACCCATACACTTACTACAAATTTGTCCAATTTGGCATGCAACCCGCCTTGGCCAAATGTATATCTAGCCCTCACATTATCTCTTACTCTCTTGCCTCTATTACTCTTTGCCAAATATTCTTCGAAATGCATACTTTCTCTCAATTCCTGCCACTCTTTGGGAGATACAATGGAGTCTAACCTCTCTTTTCCCTCCATGATTGTTTTTCTACAACTATATCTAAAAAAATTCATCAAAATTCGCATCCTTTTCTTTAATATTTTCTAGAGATTTGTCCACCAGTAGTCTCAAAAGCATTTTCCATTTTTTTTATAACATTTTCCACAACTCATGGATCTCACTCTGCAAAACTTTATTTTCAAATATCCAAATGGGCCCTACATCTTACATCCAACTAGGTGGACCACTTTGCAACATTTGACCCAATGGGCTCACCATTACTTGATACCTCAAGCAAGAATAGCTTCTTGCCTTCTAATTTTCTTTCTTTTGCATTCCTCTCTATAGATCTATACAAATCTTGACTCAATCTTTGTCTTTTGACAAAAGCATCCACATCTTCTATTAAATTACCACTACCAGTATTTTTGGCTAATCCACTGGTTCCATCAAAGTTCTAGATGCAATAGGTGCACTCTGAGGCATAGCAAATGCAAGCGGTCTCTCTTCACAACTTTCATTAACCAGAACTACATGCTCCTTGGCTACATTAGGTGTGGCATGAGTAGGTAGATCAGTATCAGTCTCCGTAGATTTCACATCAAATGCATCCCCTAATGTTGAATAAAGCATCTGCAGACCTTTTATTCCTTTGCCCTGATGTTTTTCAATAACCTCTCTTAGACTTAGTTCTAAGAGATCATCACAACATTGCACATCACCATGTGCTATGTCAAGTTGCACATCACCATGTGCTATGTCAAGTTGCACATCACCATGTGCTATGTCAAGTTGCACATCACCATGTGCTATATCAAGTTGCACATCACCATGTGCTATATTAGGTTACACATCACCATGTGCTATACCAGGTTGCACATCATCACAACTATTATTTTTCACTAACTGCAATTGTTGAATCACAAAATTGTCGGCTTCTACGAGATGGTGACATTGTATCTTTTATTTCCTTTTGTTTTTTCTCTATATTTTCTTTGTACTCTTTTTGTTGTCTATAAAACAAAACAAAAAAATCATATTATGTCTTATATACATAAATCTCTTTCCTATAAAATTTCATTAAACACTATTAAACAAATAATATACTACTTAGTGGATTTACAACTTGCCCACTTGTCAAACCAAGACTCAATAAATATTTATTATTATTGGCCACTTTTTCACTATGCACACACTCATATTTTGTCACTGAAATTTTAGTATTATGATCACTATCATCTAATTTGTGCTTTACAATCATTTTCTTCATTTCTTGAAGTCCAAATAAACAATAATGTATAAATCAACAACTTCAATTAGTAAAACTTTATTTATTTCATAAGTTGATAAGTGTTGACTTTCCAATTCATCAATAACTACAAATAGAAACTTAAAATAGAATTCAATTTACAAATTAAAAAGAATTTGCAGTCAAAAACCAAGAAGATGTTTACAAATACAGGTATCAGACAAATTTTCCTTAGGGATATATTCACAAGAAAAGAACTCATAAAAATATAACACAAGCAAGATGAAGGAAAAGCATAGTCTAGTTCATCATGAGGTGTGTTAGAATCTTAAAAAAATTCCTAGTTCCATCATCACAATTAACCTTGAGCTCCATGACCTAAGCCTTGACCCTTATATTCCTTTTTATTTTTGACTGAGCCTCCCCACTATAAACAAACATATAATTTTTTTAGGTCTGACTGACACTAAAAGACCTATACAAAGCCAAAAATTCATCATAAATACTTAAGCAAAAACATGTCTAGCTAAAAATATTCCAAATCTTTTAACAGTCTATTACCGCAATCCCTCAGCAGTAATCTAAACCCTTGGTGAGCTGGCGACGTGTAATAGACAACATGAAGATATTTACCGCCATATCATGGAAGTATTATGATGAGGACACAGTTGGGTGGTATGAGAGAATTTAAATACATCATAAACCACCATAGCGCAAGAAGGAAAAATGAAGGGTGTGGTATAGTGGGGTAACCTGCCATCTCGCGAGGAAGATCATAAAGGCATATGGTAGGGCAATATGAACCGCTATATCACAGAAGGATGTGACGAAGCATGTGGTATGGCGGTAAGCCATATGTGACTATTAATGTAAACCGCAGTACCATAGGTTAAATAATTCAAGCTTGTGGTATAGAGGTAAGGATCCTACTACCCCATGGTGAAATGCAAATAAGCAGTCAGTATAGTGGTGTATACCCCTCTATCCTATCACAGTTATGGAAAGTGGTGGCAATAAAGTAGTATTAAATGCACAAATCACATCAACCCTCTAATCTTGTAAAATAAATGGTGCATGTTCAAACTCGAACTACGAGCAAAATATTTGGCGTAAGGTTGATATTAATGTCAACATGACTAGCTCAAAATCCATTAAACCAATAATTTGATAGTCTCTTTACACTCATTTGCAAAAAATTTCATGCAAGGAGTTGGGAGTTCAAGGAGGTTAGCTCTACAACCATCATAACCCAGGTAAGTGCACAGAACTTTGGAATTTTGCATTTCAAAAGTATAGAAGTAAGATAGTTAAACATCATACCATCTAAGAAGAAAGAACCTGAAACTAAAAAAGGAAGAATCTAAGGTTAAAAAGAGGTCCTTACAATAATCTATCTTGGATATACTCCTTGAATCAAATGATAGAGGATTTAAGAAAAAATTTAAAGATGTGGCTCACGGTTGTAGAGATGCCCTTATCCCTATCTCCGGGTGGGAACTATTCTAGTACTTTTATGACAAAAGGGAGGACAAGATTTTGGTATCAAATCCATGGGCATTAGATTTGGCCAAGTTAATTGTCACAAATATTTTTATAGATGTAGAGTTCATCAAAGTATTGTCTCAGAGTTATCATCCTACTACTAGGTCTATGAGATTGTCAGATGGTTCAGCATTAGTTTTGTTGACTAAAGTGGTCATCATTGAATGTTTTCACATAAACAAACAAGCCCTAACTAAAATTGATTTGCAAAGAAGTGAAGAAGAATATATTAGATTGAGGAGAACCTATAGAAGTGATGAACTCCCCATTTACATGAAAAGGGGTGTGAACAACAGGGTGATTCCTATATTCCCTTCTACTACTGAACCATTTGTTGTCACAGGTTTCCAATTCTATTTCAAGAAAACCTACTTTTCTCTCTGTCAAGTACTTGGGATAGGTGCACAAGAGAAAATGCCAGTTAGTTTAATGATGATGGCTATGAGGATCCAAAACCTTGAGACAAACATTGAATATAATTTTTCCTCATATCTTGAGAAAGCATTGCATGAAGGATTTATGCAAGTTAGGGAAAATAGAGCCCCATAACATTCAGGCAATATTCTTTGTTGTGCCACCTAATATTATACCACAATAAAGATAGATGGACCAAAAGTATGTGTTTGGGTAAGATTGACCAGCAGGGGAATTTGCTACCAGTGCAACGATGGTGTTATATATGGGACAATAGATGTAAGAATTCAAATTATGTGATATTCTATGATGAATTTGTGAACAAAATTATGAGAGTTCTTGGCCACCCACCACCAAGACTACACATACTTGTGCTATAACTATTAAGAGCTTTGGCTTTGAAACCTGAGCAAGGCCATACTAATAACTTGGTGATTGGTCCTTTCTACCAAATATCACAATAATTAGGATTTATGGATGCCCACATGCCCCACATATATTGCCAAAGTTTGTCCCCCTTCGATTAGGCTTTTTAGATTTCATGTGGCATATTCTATGGATGGAAAAGGATGTCATGCATAAACAAAGGAAGGGTACATTTCTACCCAATTTTACATGTGGGGAACTCTCAGTGGGATCTAATACACTTGAAGAGTTGTAGAATTATCAAAAATAAGGTACTCCTTAGAGTTTGGAAAGGAAAGAGATTTTGACCTTGAGGATCGCATGAATTTTGTAAGACACACCATCCTTGCCAAGGCTATGGTTACTCACCAGATTGATTATGAAGAAGATGTAATCATAAATTGTTTCACTCCTCAAGATGTATATGAGAGGAGGAGAAAATGGGAAATTGTGAAAAGGCTTGAGGAAGAAAGAAAGACTTGAAGCACAGTGATTTCTTGGGGTATTTCATAGAGGAAGTAAATCTTGTCAAGAGGATTGATATGATGATTGATACGTTTCATGAATTATATGATAATTTTGTAGCGAAGATGGAGAGACCTGCCAATTATCTCCCAAAAGGCTGAGTGGTATTGTAATTATAGAACCAACTTTGGATACTGTTTTAGTATGTCATACTTCTCTAGGATCGCCTCCTAAACAACCATCTTCTAAAAGAAAAAAGACACAAGAGATAGACCCGCTTGTTTCCTATGAAATAAGTGAGGAGGTTGGAGATATAGAAGAAGCAGTTAATGTGATAAGAAATTTGAAGGATGATGTTGAAGTAGACCAATCTATGCCTGAAACTGAAGACCACAGGCTTGAACCTAGAGCCAATATTCAGGTACAAGGAGAAAGAGAAATGCATGAGGATGAGAGGGTAAATAAAGCTCTCAGTTTCTTGGAAGATGATGAATTTATCAAAACCCCTTAATTTAAATACTTTTGGATTAAAATGAAAATGAGAGAGCTTAAAGTGAGGGTTGAAATAAATAACATGGGAGTTGAGAATTCCTAGCATGACCAGATAGTAGCCCAAAATTTTAATGAATTAAGAATTGATAATATTGATGTCATCCCACAAGAGGCTAAAGAGATGATTCTGAAAAGTAATATACCTATTGTCCCTATTATGGAATTAAAGAAAATGTTTTTACTTGATCAAGTGAGAACACAAGAAGACCTAATGTTGATTGTCGAGTTTGACTCAGATGAAGGGATAAGTGGTATAGGGTATAACCCTAAGATTGAAACCTTGGCATTCTAGGACAAACAAAAGAGTACACAAACCAAGGTTACTAGATGTAGTGCAGGAAATGAAAGGGATAGCTATGGTGAAAGCATTAAAGGATGCATCTCCTCTAGAAGCTACAACCATGACAATGCATTTAGCTATGTTCACCCAAGCTGCGATTAAGGAGATGGAAGCTAGATTGGGAGAGTACAAAAAGGAACAAAAGTTTTTAAATGATGAAGTCAATAAATTGCTCATGGAAAATGTGAAGTTGAAGGAACAATTGAAAGGAGCAAGCCCCTCACAAAACAAAGAAATAATGTTATACGAGCCTCCTCCTACTCCACCAGTTGATATAGAAAGTGCTTTTACTGAACAAGTGAGCATTCTTAGATAGGAGATTGAAGAGTTAAATAAAGCCAACAATGAGGGGTAAGGAAGGAGTGAGAAATAAAATCTTTAATTTTTTAGAGAAGTTCCTTGAGCATAGGATAAAGCTAATTATGGATAAGTTGGAAAGTGTGTATGATTTCTATAGCTCACTGACATAAGCAATTGATCAAATGAAAACACATATGCCCATACTGTATCCCTTTTTTAAGAACTGACAGCCCATACACCACACATTGGTAACCTTGTGCAGAATCTTACAGAGGAGTATTGAGGCTCCTGCAGCATTAAAACCTATAGAGAAAATGACCAAAATGGTTATAGATGAATTCCAATATATATAAGGAGAGGATCAAAAGATCAAAACAAGAATAGATTCATTTCATACTCTGAAGTAATGATTTGTGCCAAAAATATTGAAATATGATGACCAATTGAAGGACCTCAATGAATGGAACAGTGAATTTGGCCCAATTGTTCCACATTGCATCACTCGCATATAAAAGGATGGTGAGTTGAGTCTTGACAGACTCAACTTAATCATGGATGGATTAATAGCATTGGATGCCAGGGTGAAGCCACATAAGTGGTTTACACTTTTGAAGAGGAAGGAAATTTGAGAAAAAATGACCCCATGGCAAAAAAATTGGTTTTAGGGGTTCGCATGAACCTACATGTTCGACCGAACCATAAAGGGGTTCGACCGAACTAGGGTTCGAGCGAACCCATTAACTATTGGGCCCACATTTCCCGCCCAAAAAACAAAGGAAAAATGCATATTAGTGGGGGTTCGAATGAACCCTGGTTCGCTAGAACCCCCTGTTCTAGCGAACCCCCTTTTTCCCTAATTTTTTAATTTGTTCACACAAAAAACCTAAAATTTTACTTTCAAGCTCCGGTTGGGATGAAAATGGGGGAATATTTAGAAACCAAACTTGGAATCGAGTAGCCTTCAAAACGAGCTATCCAATGAATATAATTTTAGTATGTTTTGGTTTTATTATCTATCTATTTTTAAGTTTTATTAAATATAGGTTTTTCATCGAAAACAAAAATCTGTTCTGCACAAGTGGAAAAATAGAAGATTATAAAAAAATTTAAAAATATGAGTGCACCAGATATTGAAGTCCTTGATCCAACAAAAAAAAAAGAGAAGAATTTCAATATATACAGTAAAAGTTATGCGTTATACGGTCGTGCTATGTCTGAATTATCATTTGATTGACTTCAAAACTTGATTAAAGAAAAAATATTTAATAAAAAACTATCTAACCAAGTGGAAGCACTAGATATCGGAGATAGAAATCTAAATTTGAAAGAATTGGAATTTTATCCTTCATGGAAAAAAAGTTATGCGTTATACGATGTGCGTCACTTTTTAAAAATGTTGTTTTTTGAAAAAAACCAATTTTTGTGGGAGATGGAAAAAGAAGTGCAATCTGATTCCAAAAAATTGAAAAAAATATTTTAGAATCTACAGACAAAATGTGACAAGACTCTAGTTTACATCATCTTCAAATTCCTTACGGTTTAATCGCTATAGGTGCCCGAATGTGGAGATTGTGTTAAAAAAAAATATCAGTGTCCAATTAGGCCAAAAAGTGTAAACCACTATTGTGGGATCACCCGCCAGATATTCTTTATCATGGATGGCAGGGCATTACTAGATAATCGATGGAAGATTCACCTTGCAAATATATTGAAAATTCAAGAATACAAATGGCTACATGATTATACAGTGTACGAGTGGGAGCAGAAGTATTTGGGTCCTCCTGAACAGTAGGCCTTAGGGTTGTCACAATGGAAGAACCAGACATTCAAATACACTAATATGGAGAAAGGAGGTCTTGAATAGATCTTCAGTGATCATGGGCTCCTTACGGAGATTAACGGACTATGGTGTCACGAGTGTTGCGGACTTCATTAGTTATCTTCTTTCTCTATTTTATGTTTTAAGAGAAACTAATGTTTAGTTTAGTTTATACAAAGAGGCATGAATTTTGAAAATATGTCATATTTTGTAACGATTTGAAGCTTGTTGCTTCTCTTATAAAAGAGAAACCAAGACCGAATTTTGATATCATCATCATAGGAATTTATGGAAACATATATGAGGAGACTTATGTTATATTGTAATATCTATTTGAAGAAATCAATGGAAAAGAAGATTTAATCTGGTGCTTGAATTTTGGTCTCAATTATTTGTTGATAATACTATGTATGATTGATTTTTTTTATGTATTTTAGGTTGGAATATAGGGCTATATTATGAATTGGTATCAATTATTTGTTCATAATACTATGTATGATATAATAAGTTGTGGTCTCGAATTATGGTATTAGATTTTTCATGTATTTTAGGTGGGAATATAGGGGTATATTGTGAATGTAGTATTTTAGATATCATTTTATTGAAAAGATTGAACAATTTTATAATTTTGCAGTCTCTTAGTTTAAGCTTTCAGTGTTAGTCAGACCTAAGAGATCATTTCTTTGTTTGTAATGAGGAGGCTTAGTTCACCTAATGTTAAGATATCTATATGTATTATTAAATCACAAATGTCCATCATTGTATCCTTCACACAAGCATATGCAATGCATATGGTGGCTAGAAGTTGTATTATAAACTAAAGCTATCATCTAGGACATACAAGAAAAGTCTAGCATCTAGAAAACATATAGGACATACAATAAATTATATTCTAAATAAACAAAATTAATTTCAACCAAAGTAAGAAAACTAAGAAGAATGAATTACATTCAATAATAAATTACACAATACATATAACCAATGTTTATGTGACAAGCTAACCTCTTAAGGTAACAAGCTAGCTGTGGTGCCCCTCCGTGATTCGCCTTGTCGTTGTTGTTGTGGTCTTGCTCATTCATTTAGTTTAGATTTGTTGGTAAATGTTTCTCTTATTGTCACATTGAAATGGAATTATTTAATTGAGATCGAATTACAAATGTAGTTTATGATCAAAAGAAATAATATTATAAGTTGTTTATTGTAAGGATTGTTTTATTAATTTTATATATATATATATATATATTAAACGTATGTATGAGTAGAGTATAACTTATAAATAGATATTAAAGGGTGAATATTTAATTTGATTAAATTAAATAAGTTGCTTGCGGCATTGCGTTTAGAGGGTAGCTAATGAAGTTGGTTATTTTAGCATTAAAAGAGGAATTTCTTGGAGGGGATTACGCATGTATTGTTAAAGGAACGTAATTACACCCGACTACCATGGAGAGTTTGACGAATACCCAATTGGGAATAAATGTGTTAACCGTTTTGCTTCTAAAAAAAAGAAACCTCATTATAAGAATCTGGGGAGGATCTGGGGGATGGTTAAAAGAAAAGGGAATCAAACAAACAAGCCGTGGGAACTCCCATCTGAAAACTATGGTCGCCCTCTTTACTTCAAATGATCCTCCTCATTTGGGAGGCTATTGGCTTTCTCTAATGCCCTTATTCACGCCAGTAGAAGATATTGATTCTGCTTTATTCACTCACATTTACTATGCTTTTATACGACTTAACCCAACCACCTTCGCCCTAACACCCTCACTATCGGATACCCATTTTGCAAATTTTAGCTCTATATTACGCAGGAGGAATCCAAGGGTGAAGACAATGAAATCTATAGGCGAAAGAGTGGCTGACCCACAAAAGTTTTCCCAAATGGCTTTTGTAGATGGGTTCTGATAGAGTTTCATCCAGTCCTCCATTCGGCTAGCTCGAGATCTTGTCATAATATTATCATAGTGTATACTGGTAAGAATTCCTTAGCTGGTAGCCCTTATTATCAATAATCGATTCTAAATAGAAAATAAAGGTCATGCATTTGTTTGTTCAGACCAAAACAAAACTAATGAGGTCCACATAGGATAATTTCCATTCATAATCAGGGTTATTCGCATTTATTGGGTGTCATTCTAATAACACCTTCAAATTTGTCTTTATGTCGAGTTCTAGATAGAGTCGCTCTAGCTGTGCATTTTGTTACATAGACTTGCTTCAAGGCTTTCTCATGTCGTGATTCATAATCATTGAGTGTTCAGCCTCAAATAGGAGATGTTATTCGCACTTAACTTGGCGCAGACCGAAAACCATATTATCTACTGCGTAGTGCGTTCTTATCTTGGTTATTCACCCGCTAGTCGCTCTTGCCTTAAATCATTATAGTGCAAGCCTATCTTTTAGATTGTTTCATTTAGCACCACCAATATTCTCCACTATAATGTTGTACTCATTTAAATGATGGTAATGGTTCACATCTCTCAGAACAATTTCTCGTGCAGCAATCTTGGAGATGAATTTAGATGCAGTTGGCAATCAGAACTTACTCAGAGGTTCTTACCAACTCTAATAGTTGTACCAGAGGCCATGGTTAACAAACCAAATGCTTTTGCTAACCTTTCACTATGGCGGCAGACAAATGATTATTTTCCCTTTACTTAATGTTGTAAATCCAGAAATGTTACAGATCTTCTTGGTTTTGACAACTAGGGATGGGAAACAGTAGAAACGATTTGTGCCCGAACAAGCAAACTAGGTATGCTTGGACGTTGTTTGTAATGCTCAATGGTTATGTTAAACACAACAGCATTGCTTCTCATTGTGACATGCATTTGTAACACCTATTATCAAGGCCTTAGGTCAATCGGATGAAATGGCTAAGGCACAAGCAAAATTTTCCCTGTGGACAGTTCCTCAATTATTGCTTTTGCAAAGAGTTATCCACTCACTAGGTTTTTACAATCACTGAGCAAGCCATTTGTCATGTCTACAATCTCTGGAGCTGCTTTAATTGTCCATGTTATCTTTAGTTGATTGTTTATGCTCAAGTTGGGGTTGTAGTGACGCTAAATTTATCATGGTGGATAGGAGAATTGGGTCAAATAGCCTTATTTAGTGGCACCTATGGTGAAGCTTTGACTAGATTTTCATGGAGTACATTTCACAATTTGAAAGGACTATTACGTCTTTCGTTGTCCTCAACTGTTGTGATAAGAGATGGAGAGTATATATATATATATATATATTTTTTATTCCATCAACCGAAATCCACTATGGTGGGCCTTCACAGTTCCAGTCGTCTTTCTTCCTTCTTTACTAAATGCTGACCTGAACCACACGTCTGCCAGCCTAATTGGCCTTGATTTTGAAAGAAAAAGTTTTTCTAAGTCACCAGTGAGTCTCTCTCTCTCTCGTTGCTATCCATTGTCATCTTTTGATTGTCAGATCATGGGTTGTCCTGGAGATGCCTGATTCTCCTCTTTTTACCTCAGCCTTGGGTTTTATTTCATTTCCTCATCTCTATCATCGTCGTAAAATGAGTATGCAACTTCAGTGTCAACAAGAAGTAATGAATAATTATGATAGTATTATTTGGATTGTATGTAGAGCGATGTGTGCTTGATTTGTAGTCTGCACTTAATTATGTTTTGAAATATGAATTAGTTCCTTGGTCATTCACTCATGTAAGGAGGTTATGAGTATGGCGCAAATGTGCATTGAAATATATATATATATATATATATATATATATATATATATATCTGTATATACTTATTTATATGTTTATTGATATATGTTATTTAATTTTAGTATTTTGTATTTATTTTAAATGAGTCTTATTTAATGGAAAACTAAAATGTATCTTTATATGCATACATGAGTCGTTTAAGTGAACATTGTTGTCTCAATATTATTCAATCATAGTTGTTATGTATATTTGAAGAGCGATCCAACTATTAATGATTAAATGGAATTAGTGTTTCCATGTTCTCTTTTGGTTTCAAAATGTTAATTTGAACTTGTATGTAAATACCCTCCTTGATTATGAGAGTTTCCTAGCAAAGCATTTCCATAATGACTTAGTTGATTTTCTTCTATGATAAAAGATTCAATATGTATTCACCGATTAGCTATATGTTACTATTTATTCTCCATGATTGGAGAATATTGAAGTTTTTCAAATAGCAATGAAGCTTTTACAATTATGGTTTGTTTATATGGACAAAACTATCACCATACCTTACACAAAAATTTGGGTGTTAAAAGAGACTAGGTCTCAATAGACCAAGGTTATCAAATGAGGTAAGCTTGATCTTCGGGCCAAATCAAATTATACTTGAGAGAAAATGTTAGTTTTAGTAGTTAGAGAGGAAATGTTAGTTAATTAAATAAATTATTTTGGAAACTTTAATTGGTTAGGTATCTATCAACTTCATTGGTAAACTAAGAGTGATAGTCTCTAGGAAAATTCTATACTTGTCGGTTATGTTATTATCGTAGAACCTATATTACTATCAGTAAGCATATTCCTTGTAAATAAAGTAATTCTTGGTCTTGAACTCTTCTTTATTTAATATTGTATATCTCACACCATACTTATACTAGTTTATTTTATAATGGAACCACTCTTATCTTTGATAAGCACTTATAAGAAGATTATTGTAGAGTTGGTATACATCAATGTTGAAGATAAGTTGTATGTTGCTTAGTGTGAATTTGCAAATGTCTATAGCTGTCATAATAGTGGTTTACAATTCCTGAGAGGAACGAATTTTAGCTGAAATCACATATTTTTAGAAAATATAATGATTTAAGCCTTAAAAAGTTCCATTTTAAGGATTCTAATTGAAGAGGGTTTGATCAAATCACCTTAGATCAAACCCCCTTGGATAAAACCTCGCTAGTTTTAAACCATACCTATAAATGCGTCTCCTTTACACCTATCAAAATGCTGATAAAAAATCACTTTTGATTTAGATTTTGGGGGATCAAATGAATTCATTTAAAATTTATTTCAAATGATTATGGTATTCATCATAACAAGCTATCCAATGAATATAATTTTAATATCTTTTGGTTTTGTTATGTATTTGTTTTTTAAGTTTTATTAAACATAGGTTTTTCATCAAAATGAATTTCTTTGTTCTTCACATGTGGAAAAATAGAATATTATCAAAAAAAAAAAAATGAGTGCACCATATATTGAAGTCTTTGATCCAACAAAAGAAATAAAATAAAAATTTGACATATACAAAAAAGTTACGCGTTATATGGTCGCTTGTCTGAATTGTAATTCGTTTGAATTTGAAACTTGATTAAGGAAAAAATATTCAATAAAAAACTATCTAACCAAGTGGAAGCACTAGATATCAGAGTTACAAATCTAAATTTGAAAGAATTATAATTTTATCCTTCATGGAAAAAAAGTTATGCGTTATACAGTGTGCATCACTTTTTAAAAATGTTGTTTTCTGAAAAAAATCAATTTTCGTGGGAGATGGAAAGAGAAGTGCAATTTAATTCCAAAAATTTTGGAAAAAATATTTTTAGAATCTACAAACAAAATTTGATAAGACTCTAGTTTGCACATCTTCAAATTCCTCATGGTTTAGCCGCTATAGGTGCCCGAATGTGAAGATTTAGTCAAAAATAATAATTTCAGTGTCCAGTTTGACCAAAAATTGTAAACCACTATTATGGGATCACCCAATTTTTATTTGTAATTGGTGAAGTCACGGCTATAAGTGATGTATATGCTTATGTAATTTTTTTTATGAGTTACAATTTTCTTCATGGTCATGATATAGTGATTGTCTGTATCTTGTTTACCATGGTTTTAATGCTTGGATAATTACTCACATTGTATAAGTGGTTGGTTGGTGAAGTTAAGGTGCTTTTGGTGTGATTTGTATTTGATACTGAAGTTTTGGGTAAATTAGTTAAGGTTGTTTTCCAGAGGCTAGGGGGAGTTCTATTTGGTAGATTCTTGACTATCCTTAAGATGATTGTTGCATGTTAAATGAGTACATAATGGTTATTGCCTTGCACTTTATGTCCATCTATGTGGTTGGAACTTTCAGAACATTGGAGGGGGAAGGGTTATGCCTCACTATGTGATTTTGTTATTGAATTATGAGTTGTGAAAGTGGATTTTCATTTCAATTTTATTGGTTTTTCTTATTGTCAGTAGGGGAGTGGCTTCCAATGGGGTCCAGTGCACAAAGGGGTGCTGGATAACCCATGTGGAAGTTTGTAAACAAGTGATAACCTAAAACAAACTAAGGGGTTAGGTAGAAAAACATTAATTCAAGATAAGTTTATACCTCACTCAGGCTCAAGCGCTCATTTAGGCTTGAGGTGAGATGGCAAGGCCTAGAATGGCATAATCAACTGTCTCATATCCATGAGAGGCATGTTGATTCCGCATAAGTTGGCACGAGGGGTTGGAGATCGGTAGAGGCTACCAGGATAACCCAAGATGGGGGTCGGGGCCTAGGAAGATCTGTCTGGATAACCTATGACCAATTATGTGATGACACTTCCCCTACGACAACTATGTATCCCTTTATCTTTTGTTTTACCTTGGATAATTTTGTGCCTCTAGATGTATAGTCTC
This sequence comes from Sequoia sempervirens, assembly GCA_007258455.2. Lineage (NCBI taxonomy): Eukaryota > Viridiplantae > Streptophyta > Pinopsida > Cupressales > Cupressaceae > Sequoia > Sequoia sempervirens. The sequence continues at coordinate 1,238,728,088 of VDFB02271358.1, forward strand.
TATCATTTGACATTGTTCTACTTTCTTTTGTATGTCATGTCAGCCTTGTGATGTCTTAGTCCTTTGTCTATCTATGATGATGGGGCCTTTTGTTACCTCCTAGCATAGGGGGTGGACCTTTGGGTCCACATAGTTGGGTGGAACGTGTTTCATTCTCCATTGGGTTTCCTTCCCTTGTACGTGTCGTGGCGACTTCACTTGATCCGAAGACTTTGACACTGTATCTGCTCTTGGAATTCATGATCCTTGTATTTTTATTTGCATTGTATCTCTATTAAAGTATCATGTATCATGTTGTTGAACACTCCTCACATGTAAAGAGGAGGCACTATTGTACAAAATGTAATTGTAAAGATGAAACTGATGTAACTCTATTACGTGATGAGTTTTGTATTCAATGATATTGTACATGTTAAGTGAAATGGATGTAATCAGTTAATATTTTTATGTTTATATTATGGTTGATTCTCATGGATCATTTTATTATATGTAATGAGTAAATTTGGTCCTTATTAATGAAAGAATTTGATTATTATAAGTTTTATGGATTTTGTTAATTTAGATGATGGGAACTACGTAATGCAGTCATGAACCTTAGAGGACATAGTATAGTATGTATGTTGATGTTCATTCATAATCGTGCAACATTACACTTTTAAAAAGAAAAAAGAAAAAAATTGTTTTGTTTCTAGTTATTAGAGTGTTGTCCTCGAGGGTTCGCGGCGGGGCGTTACACATGGTATCAAAGCCTAAGTTCATACACTGGGCACTCTGGATATATCATGAGCCCATTATGTTGTCCTTGTTGCATGTTCTCTTGAGCATATATTTTCTCCCTCCTATTGTCTTTGCATTGTAACCCTAGATTTGACCTTAAATAGTGTTGGTCCAATAGTGCAAAAATTGGTGGAAAGGATAGGACCCTTGGTGTAGTGCACAATGCACCAATATTCTTTCTATTAGGGATGCATTGTGGAACCTTGTGTAGCCTTGTGATGTGACTCCCGGTGTTGTGAATTTGTGTGTATTGTGTGTATAAATATGTTGTGTTCTATCGAAATATAGCATTTTGATGTATCGAAAGAAGACATATCAATGTTTGCACAGCAAGGAATGATCTTATGAGTGCATATTTTTCTGAAGGGCATTGTCATGGGCTGAGAAGTACTCAAGATTTGATATCTTGTGAAGTGACTTCTAAGGTTTAGATATCTTGAGAAGTCGTGCTTCTAAGATATCATATCTTGAGGAGATTCTTAGTGTGTCAAGGATACCTGAGTGTGGATCGAGTTGGTGGATCGCAGCCTTGTAGAAGTAGAAAGGTATTCTTAAAACTTGCTTTTCGATGTGGATTGTCTCCTTGTCAAATAATGCATTGCTTACTTGATGAATGAATAGACTTGTTGTATGATTATCGGATGTTATGACACTATGATGCTTAGTTTGATGATAATTGATGACATTGTGATACTTTGATGCTTTGACCTTGATGCTTAGAGATGGTGATTCTTAGTGACACTGTTATGATTGATGTTTTATACTTATATTGTGGTTAGCAAATTAGTTAGATATATGTGTTATCATGTTTGATATCAGTTATTATGTATTGATGATGGGGAACAATGTCGCATCACTTGCTTGTGAGCACCTTGCAACTCTATGATTTCCCCTTCACAATGTGACTAACTGTCTTCATCATGTACATGTTCGACCCTATGTTTTGTTGTAGGCTACAGGTACAGGGCATCGACTCCACCTGGTTATCAAGTTTGAGCATGCTCGAAAGTCCAATGGAGGTTGTTGATTCGGAGATAACATCGGGTCCCCCACATTGAACCATCGTCCTTGTCAAGGATGAGTGTCTAATGTTACATCTTGTCTATAAGGTCAATTCGAGTTATTTTGTTGATGTTGTTGTCGCTTGCCTTATGTTTCGTATTGAGGTTAAAGGTATTTGTTGATATTGGATTTGTTAATATTTTGATGTGCCTTGTATGTTTCATTCGTACCTTGCGACTTCTTGGAATAAGTCGGATCTTAAGGGGGAAGGATGTGGTACCCCTCCATGATTCGCCTTGTCATTGTTGTTGTGGTCTTGCTCATTCATTTAGTTTAGATTTGTTGGTAAATGTTTCTCTTATTGTCGCATTGAAATGGAATTATTGAATTAAGATGGAATTATAAATGTAGTTTATGATCAAAAGTAATAATATTATAAGTTGTTTATTGTAAGGATTGTTTTATTAATTTTATATATATATATCAAACGTACGTATGAGTAGAGTATAACTTATAAATAGATATTAAAGGGTGAATATTTAATTTGATTAAATTAAATAAGTTGCTTGCTGCGTCACACTCGGAGGGTAGATAATGAAGTTAGTTATTTTAGCATCAAAAGAGGAATTTCTTGGAGGGGATCACGCATGTATTGTTAAAGGAACATAATTACACCCGACTACCATGGGGAGTTCGGTGAATACCCAATGGGAATTTAATGTGTAAACCATTTTCCTTCTAAAAAAAACAAACCTCATTATGAGAATCCGGGGAGGATCTGGGGGATGGTGAAAGAAAAGGGAATCGAACAAACCAGTCGTGGGGACTCCCAACCGAAAACTATGGTCGCCCTCTTTACTTCGAACGATCCTCCTCATTTGGGAGGCTATTCGCTTTCTCCAATTCCCTTACTCACGCTAGTAGAAGATATTGATTCTGCTGTATTCACTCACATTTACTATGCTTTTATAGGACTTAACCCAACCACCTTCGCCCTAACACCCTCACTATGGGATACCCATTTTGCAAATTTCAGCTCTATATTGCGCAGGAGTAATCCAAGGGTGAAGATCATGAAATTTATAGGCGAAAGAGCGGCCGACCCACAAAGGTTATCCTAAATGGCTTCTGTAGATGGGTTCTGACAGAGTTTCATATAGTCCTCCATTCGGCTAGCTCGAGATCTTGTCATAATACTATCATATCGTATACTGGTAAGCATTCCTTAGCTGGTAGCCCTTATTATCGATGATTCTAAATAGAAAATAAAGGATGTGCATTGTTTGTTCAGATCAAAACAAAACTAATGAGATCCACATAGGATAATGTCCATTCATAATCATAGCTATTTGCATTTATTGGGTGCCATTCTAATAACACCTTCAAGTTTGTCTTTACGCTGAGTTCTAGATAAAGTCGCTCTAGTTGTGCATTCTGTTGCATAGATTTGCTTCAAGGCTTTCTCATGCCGTGATTCTTGTGATATTTTTGATAGATTGCTCACATCTTTGGAGGTTCCAGTCAAAGGTCTTAAATTCATTTCTTAGAGTTGCAAGGGAATCGAGTTTACTTGATATCATAGGGTATAAAGGTAATCAGATTAATAGAATTTAAATCCTCACTCTGATCAAAATCAAAATTAGTAAGGAAATAAAATGCAGACTGGTTGTGGCGATTTGTAAGTTGATTCTCAGAGTTGTTCGGCCGTCTATCATTGAGTTTTTGGCCTCAAATAGGAGATGCTATTCGCACTTACCTTGGCGCAGACCGAAAACCATATTATCTACTGCGTAGTGCGTTCTTATCTTGGTTATCCACCGTGATAAATTTAGCGTCACTACAACCCAAACTTGAGCATAAACAGTCAACTGAAGATAACATGGACAATTAAAGCAGCTCCAAAGATTGTAGACATGAGTTTGCAGACTCTTGGGACTCGTCACGGACTCGCCGCGGACTCGGGAGTCCCGACCCTGGCCGAGTCTTTTCCTGAGTCCGTGCCGAGTCCCGAGTCCCGAGTCCCGAGTCCAAGTCATATATTTGGGTTGCCGAGTCCGCGGAGAGTTCGAGTTTGCAAACTATGAATTTCACAATTTGAAAGGACTCTTACGTCTTTCGTTGTCCTCAACTGTTGTGATAAGAGGAGAGTATATATATATATATATGATTCCATCAACCGAAATCCACTATGGTGGGCCTTCACAGTTCCAGTCGTCTTTCTTCCTTCTTTACTAAATGCTAACCTAAACCACACGTCTGCTAGCCTAATTGGCCTTGATTTTGAAAGCTGAAGTTTTTCCTAAATCACCAGTGAGTCTCTCTCTCTCTCTCGTTGCTATCCGTTGTCATCTTTTGATTGTCAGATCATGGGCTGTCCTAGAGATGCCTGATTCTCCTCTTTTTACCTCAACCTTGGGTTTTATTTCATTTCCTCGTCTCTATCATTGTCGTAAAATGAGTATGCAACTTCAGTGTCAACAAGAAGTAATGAATAATTTTGAGTATTATTTTGATTGTATGTAGCGTGGGTGCGCTTGATTTGTAGTCTTCACTTAATTATGTTTTGAAATCTGAATTAGTTCCTTCGTCATTCGCTCATGTAAGGAGGTTATGAGTATGGCGCAAATGTGTATTCAAATATATAAATATATATATGTGTGTTTTTTTTTTTGTCTCTGTATATACTTATTTATATGTTTATTGATGTATGTTATTTAATTTCAGTATTTTGTATTTATTTTAAATGAGTCTTATTTAATGGAAAACTAAAATGTATCTTTATATGCATACATGAGCCATTTAAGTGAACAATGTTGTCTCAATATTATTCAATCAAGCTGTTATGTATATTTGAAGAGTGATCCAACTATTAATGAATAAATGGAATTAGTGTTTCCATTGTTCTTTTTTGGTTTCAGAATGTTAATTTGAACTTGCATGTAAATACCCTCCTCAATTATGAGAGTTTCCTAGCAAAGCATTTCCATAATGACTTAGTTGATTTTCATCTATGATGAAAGATTCAAGATGTATTCACCGATTAGCCATATGTTACTATTTATTCTTCATGATTGGAGAATATTGAAGTTTTCAAATAGCATTGAAGCTTTTCCAATTATGGTTTTTTTATATGGACAAAACTATCACCATACCTTACACAAAAATTTGGGTGTTAAAAGAGACTAGGTCTCAATAGACCAAGGTTATCAAATGAGGTAACCTTGATCTTCAGGTCAAATCAAATTGTACTTGAGAGAAAATGTTAGTTTTAGTAGTTAGAGAGGAAATGTTAGTTAATTAAAGAAATTATTTTAGAAACTTTAATTGGTTAGGTATCTATCAACTTCATTGGTAAAATAAGAGTGATAGTCTCTAGGCAAATCCTATACTCATCGGTTATGTTATTATCGTAGAACTTATATTACTGTCAGTAAGTATATTCCTTGTGAATAAATTAATTCTTGGTCTTGAAGTCTTCTTTATTTAATATTGTATATCTCACACCATACTTATACTAGTTTATTTTATAATGGAACCACTCTTATCTTTGATAAGCACTTGTAAGAAGATTATTGTAGAATTGGTATACATCAATGTTGAAGATGAGTTGTATGTTGCTTAGCGTGAATTTGCAAATGTCTACAAGATTGGGATTAAAGGAGTTTGTCATGGCTTGGGAGTAAATGATGAAGTGAATGTGATTGGTGAAGTCACTATTGTAAGTGATGTATATGCTTATGTAATGTTTTTTATGAGTTACAATTGTCTTCATGGTCATGATATAGTGATTGTTTGTATCTTGTTTACCATGGTTTTAATGCTTGGATAATTACTCGCATTGTATAAGTGGTTGATTGGTGAAGTTAAGGTGATTTTGGTGTGATTTTTATTTGATACTGAAGTTTTGGGTAAATTAGTTAAGGTTGTTTTCTAGAGGCTAGGGGGAGTTCTATTTGGCAGATTCTTGACTATCGTTAAGATGATTATTGTATGTTAAATGAGTACATGATGGTTATTACCTTGCACTTTATGTCTATCTATGTGGTTGGACTTCCAGAACGTGGGAACGGGAAGGGTTATTCCTCACTATGTGATTTTGTTATTGAATTATGAGTTGTGCAAGTGGCTTTGCTTTTCAATTGTATTGGTTTTTCTTATTGTCAGTAGGGGAGTGGCTTCCAATGGGGTTCAGCACACAAAAGGGGTGCCTGGATAACCCATGTGGAAGTTTGTAAACAAGTGATAACCTAAAACAAACTAAGAGGTTGGGTAACAAAACATTGATTCAAGATAAGTTTATACCTAGCTTAGGCTCAAGCGCTTGTTTAGGCTTGAGGAGAGACGGGAAGGTCTGGAATGGCATAATCAACTACCTTGTCTCCACGAGAGGTATGTTGATTCCGCATAAGTTTGCATGAGGGGCTGGAGATTGGTAGAGGCTACCAAGATAACAAGATGAGGGTCAGGGCCTAGGAAGATCTACCTGGATAACCTATGACCAGTTATGTGATGACACTTCCCCTATGACAACTATGTGTCCCTTTTATCTTTTGTTTTACCTTGGATAATTTTGTGCCTCTAGATGTATAGTCTCTATCATTTGACATTGTTCTACTTGCTTTTGTGTGTCATTTCAGCCTTGTGATGCCTTATTCCTTTGTCTATCTGTGATGGTGGGTCCCTTTTTTACCTCCTAGCACGGGGGGTGGACCTTTGGGTCCACACGATTGGGTGGAGCATGGTTCATTCTCCATTGGGTTCCCTTCCCTTATGCGTGTCATGGCGACTTCACTCAAGTGATCTGAAGACTTTGGCACTATATTTTCTCTTGGAATTCATGATCCTTGTATTTGTATTTGCATTGTATCTCTATTAAAGTATCATGTATCATGTTGTTGAACACTCCTCACATGTAATGAAGAGGCACTATTATACAAAATGTAATTGTAAAGATGAAATTGATGTAACTCTATTACGTGATGAGTTTTGTATTCAATGATATTGTACATGTTAAGTGAAATGGATGTAATCAGTTAATCTTTTTTATTTTTATATTATGGTTGAATCTCATGGATCATTTGATTATATATAATGTGTAAATGTGGTCCTTATTGATGAAAGAATTTTATTATTATAAGTTTTATGGATTTTGTTAATTTAGATGATGGGAACAACATAATTCAGTTGTGAACCTTAGAGGACATAGGATAGTATGTAAGTTGATGTTCATTCACAATCGTGCAACATTAAACTTTATAAAAAAAAAATTGTTTCCAGTTATTAGAGTGTTGTCCTCTAGGGTTCACAGTAGGGTGTTACACTAGTTAAGGTGACAAAACATCATCATAATCATTTGCATTGCTAATTACATTGCATTGCACATCTTTCAAACTCAAAGCATTACTTCACATTGCATAACTAATAAATAGATGTTGATAGATGACAAATTTTCAATTACAATATAGTTTTTACAAAGTCAACCTAAGCAATTATGCAATTACTTCACATTGCATAACTAATAACTAGGAGAAGTTTCCAATTGCATTTTCTTGTCATGGTATTCCATGAGACCACATTTCTTTGAGGCATTTTTTCAAACAGTTCACTACCTTGTCTATGCTACCAAATTTTTCACACATATTGTCTACCAAATCATTTTATCAAATAGCTCACTGTCTTGTTGCTATGGCTAAAATCTTAAAACAAGTGCTTTTGAACAAGCTATGGATGCTTGGAAAAGTATATCAAAGCATAATACTAAGCAACAACATAGACAAGGCAGTGAACTGGTTGAGAAAATTCCTCAAAGAAATGTGGTCTCATGGTGATGGAATTCCATGACAACCCACAACAATTCACTTGTCATGGCATTCGTCATGGCATTCCATCACTATGAGACCACATTTCTTTGAGGAATTTTTTCCAAATTTCATTGTCTTGTCTATGCTACCACATTTTTCATACATGTCTACCAAAGCATTTTATCATTTGACAGTTCACTACCTTGCTGCTATGGCTAAAAGCCTAAAACAGGTGATTTCAAACAAGCTATGGATGCTTGGAAAAAATATATCAAAGCATGATAGTAAGCAACAAGCTATGGTCTCATGTTTTTTTTTGGCACGAAAATCAACATGATTTTATTTGTATTTTTTTAAGGTTTTAAATGTATTTTTTTGGCAATTTTGTTGTTTGAAATGGGGAAAAATATTTGTGGTCAGTTTTGTGCATTTTTTAATTATAGGATTATCATAGTTAGTGAAAAAGGTAGTGTTCATGAAGGAATGGAAAAGATGTGTAGAGCCTTTGAATTATACCTGTACTTTGCAATGGCATTGAATCATTCAACTAACCATTTTTTTCTTCACAGGGTAGCATTTTCTTGTGGAATAGTTGACTGAGATAGCTCTTGTTTCAACTGACCACCCTCTCATGAAATCTCATTCATATTATAATCTTGCACGATCTTATCATAGTAAAGCTGATTATGACACCACTAGCCACTACAACATGGCATCAGTCAAGGAAAGCCAGAGGCCACAAGATTTTGTGGACAAGTTCAATTGAAGCTAGGATATCTTAAGAGTTCTCTCTCAAATTTTGAAAAGGTTTTGGAGGTCCACCCTGAGAACTGTGAGAGCTTAAAAGTTGTAGGCCATATATATGATCAACAAGGGTGGGCATAGAAGGCTTTGCCAAAAAATTTAAGAAAGACAACTTGCATAGATCCATGTGATACCCATGCATTTATCAATATGGGTGAGTTATTAATATCAACAGACCCCAGTGCAACCTTAGATTCTCTTAAGACATCAAAGTCTCTTCTGAAGAAGTACCCATTGAATTGTTAAACAAAATTAGGGTTCTTCATTTTGAGCATGATGAACTAGAGCTGGCTCAACAAACTTTTATGGAAGCATTAGGAAATAGCATTTGGGTTGAATTCATAAATAAAAGCCCCAGTGCCAATTCTATAGTTTTTTTCTATGTGCTTTAAGGACATGGAATTATTCCATCGACTAGAATAAGGTGGCATTTCACTTGAGTTACCATGGGATAAAGTCATAACACTATTTAATTTTGCTAGGTTGTTTGAATAGCTACATGACACTAAAAAAGCAAATCTTTTATATAGGCTAATATTGTTCAAGTTTCTTGATTATGTGGATGCATATCTACGTCTTGTGGCCATGGCTCAAGATCATAATGAGATCCAACTAAGCATAGAATTGATTGGGGATGCACTTAAGGTGGATAAAAACTCATCAAATTCTTTATGTATGCTTGGAAACATGGAACTAAAAATAGATGACTCGCTTAAAGCAAAAGAAACAATTAAAGTAGCATGCCAACTTATCTTGGTTGATGAAGTAAAATGAAAAGTTGATGAAGAACAAAGGATTCAGATGGAAAGTAGAAAGAAAGATGAATAACTTCAGAGGGTGATGCAACAAGAGGATCAATTTGAACATGTGAAGGAATTATGGAAGAGTAAGCGTAAGGACAAGGATGATGACGATGATGAGGCTGGTCAGTCTAAGAAGAAACAAAAGAAGGAAAAGAAGAAAAAGAAGAAGGATAAGGACCACAAGGCTTATGATTCTTATATGGAGGAACTTGATGTTTCCATGGAAGATGAGGCAAATTATATGAGTGATAAGGCACAAGATGATGCAAAAAATTCCCAAGATCTTCTTGCAGTTGTAAGTCTAGAAGACTCTAATGATGGCGAGACAAATTCTCCAGTTTCAACAAAATCATGAAGGAGACATGCATACTCTGATTCTGAAGATGATGAACCATTGCAAAAATAGAGTCCAAGAGAAGATGATCCATATGATGATGATGTCTAGACTTCCTGAGCTTTAGCCAAACCTAGCTCCTATTTTCCAAGATAAAAATCCCCAAGGCCCATGGGAAATGAATGATGAGCATTTGAGTTTCAACTTGGTTTCATTTTGAAAAGGGGAAATTACATTGCACAAGATTTGTTTAACAACATAACAATTTAATCCACCTATTTGGGACTATAAAATAAAAATAGATGAATTAATCTATTTTCAATTATAGGTTCTTTTAATCTAGAATCTGATAGAAAGATAAATCATAATACATTGAAGGACACAAAAAATGTTCTAAAATAAAGACTAAAATAGGTTTCCCATAAAAAACAAGAGGAAAAATGAAAAGATAACATATAGATGATTCATTTGAGGTTTTTGATAAGATCTCATTTAACTACATGTCAAATGGATTTGGAAGGGACAAAGCATATTTGATTGACTAAAATTTTGAGGTAGCTTATCCATCGTCATTGTATGCATCATCTTCTCTTGGTGCATTGTAGAAACAGATTCTGAGAGAAGATGATGCATACAATGACAATGGATAAGCTACCTCAAAATTTTAGTCAATCAAATATGCTTTGTCCCTTCCAAATCCATTTGACATAGTTAAATGAGATCTTATCTAAAACCTCAAATGAATCATTTGTATGTTATCTTTTCATTTTTCCTCTTTCTTGTATTTTATGGGCAACCTATTTTAGTCTTTATTTTAGAACATTTTTTGTGTCCTTCAATGTAGTATGCTTATCTTTCTATCAAATTCTAGATTAAAAGGACCTATAATTGAAAATAGATTAATTCATTTATTTTTATTTTACAGTCTCAAATAGGTGGATTAAATTATTTTGCTGATAAACAAATCTTGTATAGTGTAATGTCCCCTTTTCCAAATGAAACCAAGTTGAAACTCAAATTCTCATCATTCATTTCCCATGGGCCTTGGGGATTTTTCTCTTGGAAAATAGGAGTATAATAATAACTCAAGAGGATCTTAATGTCATAAAAGGGGCCACTTAAGTGTTATCATAAAAATTAATTATAAAAAAGAGTGCCTCAAGTAAATTGACATTATAAATAAAGGATGTCTCTTATAATTGAAATCTATTTTAAATAATTCATTTCAAATATCAATCAAATGTCATGAAGGAAATTTGAAGAGTTATGCCTCTGGATGAAAACTCTATTTAAAAGAATCCAAACAAGGAGGGGGAAGCATAATGATCAAGAATCTTATTTTTTTGATTTCTACTCCTTGTTGGAGTTTTGGACTTTGGTTCAATTAACTTGATGATGAAAAATCTCTAGGACTAGAATTGGAGGATGAAAACCCACAATTCCTTGGAGTGATTTCATATAGGAGTCACCATTGAGCTAAACTATTCAAATTCCAAATTGATATTAATATTACACTTGTGTTGAAGGGGCATTGTGACTGCTAAAGTAATATTGCATTCTTTTTGGCTAGAAATATATCAAGTTTTTGGTTACCATCCGCCATATAAGTCACTACCATTAAAACATGATAATGGTTTCCTTATGATCATTGGTTGTTTTTGATACATTCCATCATAGGTGCAGTTGTGAAAAAGGTTTCATACAACTAGTCACTAGCTTCCACATATATAAATTACATCATTATTTCCAGGGTAGTGTTGCAAGTTGGGGCACTCAGATATATGATGGATCCATATGGTATGTGCAGCTCTTGTACTATTTTTGAAACAATAATCTAAGTTTGGATTATGGTGCGCAACCCTTTAAAATCATTGTCACATCCAAGGATCATTGTGGCGACTTCATATTTGATCCAGATATCAAGAATATATGATCTATTATTGATGAGGTTTTAGGACTGTTGGGATGAACATAAGTCCATATTGTATGCTTCATAACAACCTTGTTTTACTGTTCCATAGACCATTTTTCCTATCAATACAAGTATTTGATTTATTGCATCAGTATTTTTCATTTTCAGACTTTATCTAATCTACAAGTTGGGTCCATATTGTTGTTTATTTGCATTGTACTATATCTATGAAATATCTCAATTTGCGTAATCAAAAATGCTAAAAAGGAGGGTATAATATTGGAAAATACCAAAAAATAAGAAAGTTCTAGAATTGGGGACATTACAATGGTATCAAAGTTGGATCTTGCTAGCCTGAGATTTCCTTCTTATAAAGTCAAGTGATAGAGTGATGCAGGAGCATCCATGGCCTTGTGCAATCTTGCATCACCAAAAAGAGGTTTGATTTGAATTTCAGTTTATTTCTGGCTTGATTTGAGTGTGAATTTTCATTTCATTTTAATTTTGTGTTTGAATTGCATTTAATTCAAATTCCATGTGTGCTCATTTAATCCCCTTGAAAATTGCCAATTTGGCATAGTGGAAAATTGTCAAATTTTGCCATTTTTAAGAAATGAGTTGGAAAATGGTTGGAAAAATCATATGAACATGGGAATCTTGGATAAATAATACATTTTTAAAATATTCTTGTGGCTCCTAAAAAGTAGGGATTATGGAGTGAAGTGATCCAGTCATCGAGAGTTGATTTTTCTATTTTGGTGAAGATTTGTAACTCCCAGGTTGAGGAAACAAAAGGGAATAATGCAAGAAGGCAAAAAGAAATAAATATTCTAATTTTTATCTAATTTTGGGGGAATCTACAGCAGATGGTCATTCCATATTGTGAGATATCAAAAAAAATTGAAATCCATTCTCATTTTGGGGGAGGGAAGATTTGGGGAAGATTGTTTTCATTGATTCCTAGCTTGGCTAGTTTGGAAATTTTTGGGGAGAAGAGAATTTGGAGAGATTGAACCAGGTTGGAAGTGGGTTTCTTGGGGTTGGATATACATGGTATTTTCTGGATTTTTGTAGGTCTGGAGCAGCAAAGATTTTGAGACTTTTTTTGTGTATGCTTCTTCAGGTTGCAACTTGTTTCAGCAGGTTTTGCCTGCAATTTTGTAGTGTCTGTGAGCACATTGGAATATTGAATGTATGAATGCATATTGGATGTGAATTTCAGATTCTAAAGGATTTTTTCATGTTGTACACAGTCCTTTGGGAATGATTATTAAGTGTATTTTAGATTCACAAGTTAATGCAGGAATTTGTGTAATTTTGTTGAGAAAATTTTGAATTGGTTTGTCTCAAATTCCTAGCTTTATCAAGTTGTTTTGAATTTCCTTGTGAAGTATTGTGAGGGTTTTGAGAGGTATTTTGGATTCATCCAATACTACTTCATACATTATAAAGCCAACAAGGATTATCAAAGGGAACTTAGAAAAACTATCCATTTCCTAAGAAACAATTAAAGCTACACAAAGTGAATCAGATGCAAAGAATTCTTATGTTGACATTCCACTTGGAAATTGGAATTATTTTGCAGCTTTTCATGATGAGAGGAGGGATCCAAAGAATGAGGCAACACATCTTGAGAAGGTTAAAGAACTATATTATAAAGTGTTGGCACAGAGACCAAGAAATGTGTATGTTGCAAATGGGGCAGCCATTGTGCTAGTTGAAAGGGGTCAAATTGATATTGCAAAGGAAATTTTTACACAGGTAGAAGAAGCTGTTATAGGAAACATCTTTGTTCAAATGCCTGATGTGTGGGTAAATCTAGCACATGTTTAGTTTGTACAAGGACCATTTGTGTTTGTAGTGAAAATGTATCAAAATTGTTTGAGGGAATTCTATTTTAGCACTAACACCCAAATTTTATTATATTTAGCTCGAACACATTATGAAGAAAAATAGTGGCAAGATTGTAAAAGAACATTATTAAGATTAGTAAATTGTAACTATTGTAAGTTGCCAATCAGAAAGCTATAGATTTTATGTTTAATGTAATGAGGGTTTTGAATTACCTTTAAATTCGCTACAGAGGGGATCCCCAAATCTGAATTTGTTGCAAACTTCAAATACTTTACAGCAAACGCCAAAGTCCTTGCCTGCCTTTTCAGAATTCTCCAAGTCCTCTCCAAACAATCGTTATCACCCATGCAAGTGTTGTAACTCAAAACGCCTAGTGTAGTTCATGCGCCAAATTGTTGTAACTCAAAACAAGGCACCTCAGTGCTAGGCTAACTAGCTGCAACTAAGGAATGAAGCTAGGTCTGCAATGAAAGTGAATAAACATGAATAACATATCGCGCCAATAATTAGCCAATTTTTAAAAAAAAAATTGTCTAATTTGTATTTAGTGACTAACTATTTAGTCATTTTTATTTCAGTGACTAAATAATTTTTTAGTCAATGACCAAATTAGTCATTTATTTACTTATTTATAGTTGATTTACAAAAAATTAGTAGAATTTATCCATTTTTAGTTGTTGTGACTACAAGTTTTAATCACCTAGTCATTTATTTTCCAAATTCTACTAGTGCACGCAATAGCTCAACCTTGGGTAAAAGTGAAAATAAATAAGTAAACTAAAAGATTCTTTTGATCTCCAAGCTCGCACATAGCACAAGGAGAGAGCATAAACACCCTAAAGCTTACACAAGCACAACAATACATGTTTATTTTAAAGCCCAAATCAAAGTGTGCAACTAATTTAGTAAAATAAAAGAAATCACTTTGTCTTGCATCAAATTACATTAGTAGTTGCAAACTAAGTTCTTTCTCTCAGTGATTATCAATCTACACCACTTGATTAGTTTGTCAAAATCACTCAAATGTTAACCAAAAACCAAATTTAGATGATAGAATCATAAGGTAGTCTTCTTTCTCCTTCTTCCCCCTTTGCTCCTCCTTCTTTTCTTCTTCCTACTCACCTTCTCCTCCTCTAATCCTCTTCCTCCTATCTCCTTCCTCCTTGCTCCGCTCCTACACCTCCTCCTTGCTCCTTTTCTTCTCACCTTCTTACTTCCTCCTTGCTTTGCCACTCCTCCTGCACCTCTCTCCTCTTCTTCTCCTCCTTACTCCTCATTCTCCACCACTCCTTTGTTTCTCCTCCCGCAGCCTCCTACTCTCCTCCTCTCTGCCTTTCCTTCAACTTCTTCTCCTCCAACGTTCCCCTCCTTGCTCTTTCCCTCCCTCTTTACTCCTCTCTCCTTTTGCCTCCTTCTCACTTCTACCTCCACTCTACTCCACTACCACCTTTTAGCCTCATACTATTTTTCATCTCTGGCACAACTCCACCTCTCCCTTTTGCCTCCTTCTCTCTTCTACCTCCACTCCACTCTGCTGCCACCTACAACCTTTGCATCTCCCTACCACCTCCTACCTTTGAGCTTCTCCTCAAGCCATTGCCATCTGCAACCACCAATCCCCTATGCCAAGTGCCTGCACACTAGGATTGATCATCATTCTCATGTGCACCTTCCTACCACCTTTTTGGCTTTGCAGCCGAATCTGCAACATCCTCTAATAGCCTCCATTGTCAATCGTTTCTTCTTGCCTGCCACTTATGCCAGCCTTCTCTCCCTATTGCCGACATCTTCTCATATCACTTCCATGGCTGCATCAAGAACACATGGATCTCGAGCAAGCTTGAACCCAAGACCTCCCATGTGAGATGCTCGCAGCTAACCGCTGGGTTGCGAGGTCATCCCCTAGTCAAAAGTATTGTTATACCTATCAAAAGTGTTAATTTACCTTTCAAAAGTGTTGTTCTACTCATATGTGTTGATATTCTTATTAGATGTGTCAATGTGATTGTTAGATGCATCAATCAAATAACCCATACCTGTAAACAAATTAGGAAAATACTTACAAAATAATGATTTATTAGTTTTAGAAAGTATTGTAAGGGTTAGTTGATAAATAACAGTTATTCAAATGTCAAAAAAATGATAATTTTCTAAGTAGTAATTCAATTCCAATAAGTCAAAACCTTGCAAATAGGAGTCAGATGTGTTATTATGAAGATCGAATGTACCAAACTAGAGATCAAAAGAATAGATTATCCAATCAAAAACATCAATCTACAAATCAAAAAGCATAGAAGCTCTAATCAAAAGTGCCACTTTGCTAATCAAAAGCACTGACCTAAAAAAATGTTGTTCTAGAGATGAAATCACCACTCTACACCTGTAACCTTAAAAATTAGAAAATCTCAATAAAAACATTAAATTTAGGGACGTGGGTCTCATTGAGTGTGCCAAAATCTGAGTGTATCAAATTATTGAATATGAAAATGAGAATTAAAGTAAAATCCAATTCAATAATCAATAACTACATCAATGAGTGTGTGCAAAAATAAAGTAAATTAAATTAAATTAATATTACCTCTACAAGTGTACCTATTTGTTACTACTTTGTACTTGACAGTGATGCTTCAATATGAATATGGATTGCTCTTTAAACATAAGCATAACTTGTATTCACAAAACAGATGCAAAAGTGGATTGATTTCTCAAAGTTTATGGAGGATTTGATAGCTTGAATGATGGTGTATTTATAGCTTTCACTTGATAATAATCAAAGGTCGAGAGTGATTTGAAAGATAGATGAATGAAATTAATTGAGAGATCATGATGAACATGCACATGACATGAGTCAAGATGAGAGGCTAGAATGATGAGTTAATTGGTTACATGAATGGGTGAAGTGAGGGTGAATAGAAGTGATCAAGAGTTGCACTTTAGTCAACTTACTAAATTAGAAGATAGAAGAATATAATTTTTTAATCTAAGTGCATGAGATAGAGATATATTTAAGAAATATTTAATAAAATATTAATTTAATTATTTTTGAAGAATTATAAATAGGAAAAAAATTAAATAATTTTAATTAATTTTAGAGCAAATTTAATTAAAATTATTTAATTATAGTGGATGAGAAGAATGCATAAATTAATTAAATAATTAAAAATCATTTAATTAATGTGGATAGAAGAAATTGAGAAATTAATTAAATAATTAAAAATCATTTAATTAATATGGATAGAAGAAAAATAAAAAATTAATTAAATAATTATTTAATTAAAGTGGTCGAAAGAAAATGAGAAATTAAGTAAATTATTTAAAATTATTTAATTAAAGTGGCTAAAAAAATGATAAATTATTTAAATAATGAGAAAAAGGGAAAAAGATGAAATTAATGTTGATGATGAAAAGTGATGACTTAATGGGGATAATGTATTAGCTTAATTAAATAATATTAAATTATTTCATTAATATTGATAAATACATCGATAAAGAATGATGATGAGAAATGATGATGAAATAGAAGAAATGTATTAATCATTTTTAGGTGTTACACCACCATCTTTATGTTTGAAATAACTTTGTCCAAAAATAGCATTGCCTAATATTAAATGATCTATTTCTGATAGCTCCTCAAACTCAAGTCTATCATCCTCCTTTCTACCTTTAATATCTAAATCATTATCCTCTTATTTGAACTTATTTTTCCTTCCAAACCATAGACTTCATTAACAGTGCCTTTGCTACATTTCTAATTACCAATTTTATTTGTTGACTCGATGCTACTTGATCCTTTATCTTTCTTTCAATGCACCTCTAGTCTAGATCACCAAATAATCATTTTTATTTTGAGGATCTTCATTCAAATTCCCTATAGGAGTGTGTAATTTTTTTATTTTCTAAATCATTTTTAGTGACATTATATTTATCCATAATGTATTCTTTCATCTTCTCAACCTGTGATGGAGAGATATCATTTTCACCATGCTTTAACTTCTTTTTTTAGCTTCTACACTTTATTCTCACACCAGAAGGTGGCTTCTCTACAAGATCAATTTCTATGTAACACTCAAAAATTGATGTTCATTTAGCCAAACACTTTACCAAACTTAATACATTCCAAGTACAGTATAAATAAAGGATGCATGTGTCATGATCTTTCCATGATTACTAAAAAAATAAATTTTGAATAAATTCTTATTCCATGTATGCAAAAATAATACATTTAATTAACAATAGGATCATTGCAATGATACTTATATGATTGTCAAACACATATCAATGAGTTTCCATAAGTTTGCTTAAGTTTTCAATTACATTACTAACTTTCAATCAGTACATCTATTTCAATGTTACATCAAATCTTTCTTTTTAATACATCTATTTCAATGTTACAATACTGAATTACAAATAAAATTACATTTACAAGTGGGCTTTTCGATCCATTCTAAATAATATGTGATTACATTTATAACATTTAAATCTCTGAATCTCAACCGCTGTGACACCACTGGTCTTCTTGCGAGTTGGGCCAAGAGTGTGATTAAGGCGCCTTTTCCGCCCAACCACGAAGTGCAATACTTCCCCGGGTTTCTTCCTAACTCGAAGAAATCCCCGGCCCTGCACGAGGAGCCTAGCAACCTGAAACAACAACGCAGGAGGGAACTCTCGATGAAAGCCTGATGCCTATATGCATTCCTAACATGAGAATTACATAATTCTTGCAAATAGGAGGTGGCAGAGACGTATATTCATTTAGTTCTAGGATTTTAATTCCATCTATTTCAATGGTGCAAGTGCTTGGCCAAGCATAAATAAAATAAAAGATAGTTTTAGAAAAGGTAAAACTATCGTCTCTGTGGGTCCACCTTCGGCATCCTGTCCCGAAAGTTTCTCAAAATATAGTAAATAATGCAATTTCATCTAAGTTCACTTTCAAGTTTGACACATTTCTAATTTTCAAAGGAAGTTTCAACAATTTCCAAGGTTCCCACAAAGAATTGCCAAAATAGCTATATGCATGCAATCAATAGATGGGATTTTCTTGTACAATTTCAAGTGAGTTTTCAATGCAAAATTAAATTCAGATCCAATTCTATTTTCTAAATTAGTTTGATCATAGCAAAGGATTTTGATAGTTTCAGCAAAAATGAGAAATTCACTCTTATCAAAAAATTCTCTAATTTGGAATGTGTTTCTAATAATCTACATTTGCTATAAAGTTTCAAATTCAGCTTTTTAAACATAATCTAATGTGTGTGTGCTAAGTTTAGATCTGCTTCATGATGTTTCACACATCACACTGACAATCAGAAGAATAGATGGTTTGAGAAAAAGATAACCAGATTTGTAAACAAAACAAGTTGCTACTAATTACAGAGTTATTTGTATGAATTTATTCTACGTTTTCTGAGTTTCAATTTAAAATGTAAGAATTTACAATACAGATTTGCTTATGCGTCTACTATATTTGTATGTACATATATGTGTATAATGTCTACATGTATAAAAACAGGCATAGAAGGCTTATAATGCATTACTCATAAGAATCTTGAGTTTAATGTTGTGTTTTCTGTATGATACTGATGCCAAAAATTAATGTTTGTTGTAAGTATATAGTGATTTCTATACTAAGTATACGTATATATATATACCTACCTGTGTGTATATATATATATTTGTAATTATGCTTTTATGAATTTATGTGTTTATTCATATAAATTTACTGTGCAATTCATTGTCAGTGAGCAATATTTCTGTGGAAGAAAATAGAATTTATAGCGACCTGAATCTATATGTTTGTGTATATATATATATTTATACATATAATTCATACCATATAAATAAAAAAAAGAAAGTCATTAAAGTTGACTATATTTTATACGCACCAGCCAAATACAAGAAATCGTATATTTGAAAGTAGTCACCAGTCAAAAACTATAATTCGCATGTTTTAAAATAGCTTATATTTCACTTAACAAAGAAAGATAACAAAATTCTTAAGGGCTTACGCCCCCCTCATGAGGAGGCGCTGCCTGTAGGCTGCGGCCTGTGGAGGGAGTGTTGTCTCCCACAGTGCCGCCCTTCCCTTATGGGGAGGGCGCGGCTGGGGAGAAGCCCCAGTCCCCCTCACATAACCAAAAACTCAAATACAAAAAGAAAAATTCGATTAAAATTCGAATTTTAACAGAAACTATAACTGCAAATTCATAAATTCATTTTTGTAATATGGCATAAGTATTCCAGATTTTTATGCCAATGTATATTTATATAATATATGTTTATATATATTTACATGTATATGTACACAAAGAGATTATGTGAGCATATATATGTAAGTATATATTCATTTATTTATTTTCAAGTCTATTGTGAAAAGAAAGAGCAATCTGATATGAATTAATAAGTTACAGTTCAAAAAGAAGAAAACCCCAATTTGAAAAAAATAAAAATTCTTTCAATGCACTCAGGAAGATGAAACATTTTATAAGATTTTCACAACTTTTGCATGCAATATAAACACTTTGCATTCAAGATTCTTCAGAGGTATTTGTATATTTCAACAAGAATGTGGGAAAAGAATAGAGAACCTGAAAATTAAGCTTCCAGCTGGAATTGGAGATACTCTTCAGCCAGCTTCTTCTTTTGCCTCCTTTCGATCTAATTTCTCAGATAAAACCTCTTCTTCTTCTTCTTTCCTGATGCTTTTTCAGCTCTCTATCTTTCCATTTTCTACCCAGAATTAATTCTCAACTTACTGTTCTAAAAGATTTAGCATTTGTTTGGCTACCATTAGAGTAAAACTTGCAGAGCTTGATTTCAAGATTATTTTCAAGAACCGTTACCTTCACGGGAACTCACTTCCCTATTTAAAATTGCTCTTCCAATCATAATTTCCTAACCTAATCTTGAAAATGTATTTTAAAATTAATAATAATTTCCAATTTAATTGCATGTAAATCCCTTTTCGAAAATATTTACTCAACAATATAAATAAATATCTTAAAACTTAATATTTTACTCATAAACTCCAAGTTTAACACAAATTAAAAGAATAGTAGCATGCATAATTATTTAAATCAAAAATCCATAATTAACTTTTAATTAACACTTAATCCTTTATTTTACCATGCTTTATTCTATTTAATTTACTATTTATTATTTAATTTGCAAATACTTCAAAACAAACACACAAAAGTTAGAATCCCTAAATGTAGTCTATATGAAACTAAGTGTGTGTGTGTGATCGAGAGGTCTTCCTGCTTTGTCCTATCAAGATGCTAATCACCTCTCCTTAATCACACCCTTGGTCTTCGACTTCCTGCAACTCAAGTGCACTCAGGCATACAACAATAATTGAATTAGTATCATATTAAAATGTAAATAAAGCATTGCATTACATCAATTAAAATGCTTCTACTCTATTTTGCTTCATTCTCAAAATAAAACGCATTCAATACTTTTCAACTTTGCATAATTCAAATAAATACTTTCATTTATCTCACGCCAAAACATCATCATATTAATCATTATTATACCAGGCACAACAAAACATGTAATAAATCCATACAAAGCCAAAAGTAATATGCATCAGGATTGAGACGTGACATTCTAGACACATATTTGATTATTTCTTCTCCTATTGATATGTGCTTAATATGTGGGAAATATTTATAGGTATAGTTCCCCTTAGTGGTATCACAAACTAGCTAATCAATAAGATTTATACTAACATAAGTCTTATTCTCATGGATAAAATGAAGAAAAATGTTATTCACTGTGATATGGCATTTCTTTGGGTAATCTATTAAATAGTTTATGTGCCTAATCTATGCCTTCATATTTCAATCATAATAGTGAAAACCATCATTCCATTATGATTTAATGGATGCATTTAACTTGTTCCAAAGCTCCTATTCTTGGCAAGTCATGAGGATGCTAAAGGTTGTGAAATTTGATTTTACACCTACTAATTAGATTTGCTTGAAAGTTGTTTTTTTAAATATTTTTAACAAATCCATTTTGTGCATATCCTATAATTATTTGTCCCATGAGATGACATTGTTTCAAAGTCTTTATAATGTAATTCATATGCCTTTTACAAGCCACGAGCAATTAGGAAACTGGAAAAGGTTTTGGTATTCAGTTTTATAGTATTGATCAAGTATTTTTTTTAAGTTTCTAAAACATTTTTAATGGATCTATTGTAATCACTACATCCTCACAATGGTCCTTCTATGATATGTTCTTTTAAATAGTTCATGTACTTTGCATATTCTTTCCTATTTTGCATACATATTAAATAAGATATTTTTAGCTAGAAAAATAGCAAAAAATTCCTCCATTCACATTTTTTACGAATGCCCATATGCTACTCCAAGACACCTACATAGGAAGGATGTTAGAAATTATTGTGGAATTTGAATTTACTCATACTTAACTTATGAACATGGTGGTAAAAACTCAGCTAAATTTGTTACAACAGGATCATATGAACCCATTAACAAGCTGAGAGAAATAGGCACTAGTGTGGAACAATGAAGCATATACATGGAACATTAGTGAAGTAAAAATTAACTATGTAATGAAGAAAAAATTAGGAAATGACAAAGTGAGGAACTACCTAAACAATGCATCATTTATACAACCAACCACTTCCCATTATACACCTTTGAAGCTTCTTGAACATGGTCTAGCATATGATCAACTATTTCTTCATGCAGTATATCAAATATACTAATATTACATCTTTGAATGTACTTAAAACCCTTTGGATTAGAGAGGGGAAATTCTTGGGTTATATGTATTTCATGTGAAACCTTATGCAAATCAACTTCCATTGAAGTATACTAAGAATACATATCATGAACAATAGTCTTAGCAAGTATAAATTCATTCTCAAATAACATTATTGCATTCTTCTTTATAGCAATTGACTTAGGTATCTCATGGTCCCCTAATGAAAACTCTATATCTTTAAACTTATTAACTAGAGTTTCCTCTTATATAAACTACAAAGGGGAAATAATGAATCCTTCACATAGAAATTCATCATTTTAGGCACTAGCTTGGGATGAAAAAATTATGAGATTGGACATATTCATCTATTTGATTATTCTTAATTCTTTCATGACTGCCTATATCACCTTCTCTAATACAATTCTCAAGATCAACCTCTACTGCTTTCTTAATGGTTTCTAAATCAAAATTTTCATCTCTTTCTATTTATATAAAATTAGAATAACTATAAGGTGCACACATATATTTCTCTTCTTCAACATATGTTTGTTTCCAAAAATCAATATGATAATAAATAGAAAATAAAGTCATAATATTTGATACATAGGCATCCACAAGACTAGAAGATGCAAAAAGAGGATTATCTCTAACCTTGAATGCTCCAAAAGTATCAAGTTGCATATACATCATAATGAGGTTTCTTTTTTATTTATCTTTGATAGAAAGGAAAAGAGAAGAGTATAGAACCAAATTAGGAAAACCTACCACAAATCATTGCAAATAGGTTGCAAAGCTCCTAGCCAATAGGGAACCCCTAGAAAGAGATGCAATTTGGAAAGGACACGTCTCACTAGGAAAATATATGTATAAATTAGAATAAAATATAATAGAGTGATAAATTATAGAGGAATATATTAAGGAATGTAATAACTAAATAGATAGAAAGAATCTTAGATGTATAATGTATAATTTATCCAATGGAATAATGAAAGTGTAATATCAATTATATCAATAGATGAAATTTGACTAATGACTACATGGTATGTCACATGAATTTGACCTAATTTTTGTTTAAATTTATTTTGTTATCTTGTCTAATTCCACAACATTGATTGATCTTTGATCCCTCTCCTACTACTAAGTTTGGGGTATAAATACAACACAAAGAATACTTGGGGCACATAAATCTAGTCTATGATCCTCCACTTTTCTTGTTAACATTGGTTTCATTATTGGGACCCTAGTTAGGTAGTAAAGAGGAAATCAAAAAGAAAAAGAATTGAATTTATAATTCAAGCAAGGATATTAAAAAGAAATACTATTTTTTCTTATAACTTGTTGCATTGTCTCCTTTGTGTCAACTTCGTGAGAGTGGATTAGGCATCCAAGGGATGAAGAATGGAAAGGGGGGATCTCCAAAATGAATCCTTGTAAAGATTTGAACAATCAATATAGATACAAAATAACTACCATTGGATGAAATAAAGGAGAAATGTAACACCAAATTATAAACACCCATGGAAAAATGAGATAACAAGAAAAATAGAGAAATTATAAAGGATATTAAGTTGATAATAAAATCAAGTGTGACAAGCCAAAACATACTAGAAGAAAGAAAGAAAAAGATATATTTTTGAAAGAGGAAATATGTTGTAGAAGAATCAGATACTGGATGAGTGCACCAATGTGGGTGTTGCCAAAAAGAAGGGAAAATTAATTGTAGAAGATGAATGGAAGACTCTAGAATAGATGACCTCTCGTCTGAAGTAAATAGGAAATATTTTGAAAATTTTGGAAAGAACCATCTAGAATACAATGGGACATCAAGGAAGTTATTGGTAGATGGTTGTGGAAGCAATGAGGCTCTATCACTATTGCATTTAACCAGAATTCCACTAATGAAACCAAACCTATCAAATATGAAAATCAAATTGGATGAAATATTTTTAGAATTCCTAAAAAACTAAAAAAATATTCTTTTAGAGAGGAGTACTTGGAACAATTGATTAATAGGAGTGTGAAAAAATTAAGAAACGAGGGAATAGAAAAAATAAAGCCATGTTTAATTTGGGAATACTTTTCAATGATAATGTAAACAAGATATCACTCACAAATAAAAATATATCACCAAATATGAAACTTCATTATGAAGAGGCACAACACCCAAACTAGGACCCATCCCTTATGTCGTATAAAGCTATGAGAACTTCAATTCAATAAATACTACAAGAAGAGAGTAAAATCCTGCAAGAAAATTGTATAGCAGATTGTGAAGAGATCTTATGAAAATAATACTTTGAGACCAAGCTAGCAAGAGATAAAGGTAGAGATCATAAGCCTACAATAATAAGAATTATTAAGGAGAAGAAAGTGATAGAATTCCACCACATAGTGAAAAAATAAATAGTCAAAAATACCATGTGGTTAGTATTCTACAAGGATGGCATCGAAGTTGTGGAGGAAAATTTTATACAATACCTTTGGTAGAGAAAAGGAGTTGATGAAGACAAGTTTAAGTTATTTGAATTTTTTGGATCTCTAAGAAAATATGCGCTAGAGTGGTATAGGAAGGCCTATCTAAAATATGACAAAGAATATGAAAATGTTAAGGAACATTTGGAAAATTTTGATATTCCAAAAGTCTTATATGAGAGTGTAAGTAAAATGTGAGACTTGGTACAGTAAAAGGGGGAAATAATTAATGACTATGATAAGAAATTCAAAAAAATCTCCCAAAAACTAGAGGAACCCTTAACAGAAAAATAAAAGTTTGAGTGGTTTATCTCTAGATGGATAAAGAAATAAAGGCAACTTTGGATAAAAGATTCTTTGACACTTACTCAAATGTAGTAACCCTAGCCTACCACATTGAGGAACAACCCTAGAGGAGAGCAAATAAATAGAAAGAAATTGAAGCACTGGATAAAATACAATTGACAATTGAACAACTAACATCATCCTAGGAGACAATGGCAAAAGAAGAAATAAACAAAGGAAAAAATTCTATGATTCACATACTTCTCAAGGGAGGGCCAAATGAGAAATGACTATCCCAAAGCATAAGATGAAAAAAGGTCCACTGCCTTGAAAGTAGAACTCCAAATAGTGCTATAGAAGCTTCAATCAATATATTGTGGATTATGCAATGAGTGGGATGATCATGAAATAGACAATTGGCCATCAATGATGGTCCAAGTTAGAAATCAAGAAACAAGCCACAATCCATGATGCCCCAAGTGCCACAATTGTGATCATTACACTAATCAAAATATGGCATATGCCAAAGGGCTTGTGAAATGACCCCTCTACACCCAAAACCATGGGGTATAGGGTACAAATATGGTAAAATAACATAAATGCAAATGTCATGAAAAATAAACCTTCACATAATTACCAGGGCAATCGTGAATAATCTAACAATTTATAGAGGAGTAAGGTGTCATGAAAGAGAAAAATACATAAGAGATGGGGAAAATTGTTTTAAATGTGGTAAACCAAGTCATTATGCCAGATAATGTTGGCTAGGTAGAAAGAATAATTGTGCATTCTATGGAAATTCAAACGATGACCTCTTCACTTGTGAGAGGGATCAATAATATTTTTATAACACCCCACCACAATCAAAGAGTGATGAAATATAAGGGACAAATAGATGAGCCAAATTTTTAAGAAAGATATCAATAAATTCACCACAAGAAGCAAAGAGATGTCAAAAATAAGACAATTGGTCATCTGATACATCGATAGAAGAGGACACCTCTAGGGAATATTACCAAGAGGAAAGAAAAATACTAAATAAAAATAAATAAAAACACAAATAATAAGAAAAATAAAATTGCAATAATAACCTGCCAAGGAACAGATACTGCCAAAAATAAACAAGTTATTGTAGACATAGAAGATGATAAAGAAGAGGTAGAACAATTCATACCTAACAAATAATAACATGATAGAGTTGTTAAAAATATAAAAAAAATCATTGCTAAATAAATAAATGAACAAAATAGCTACTTCTGAAAAGAGGAAGTTACCACACGTAAGCAAATTACCACTGTAGTGATGAAAAATGTATCCCTTTACATTTTCTCACTTGTTTGGGCCCTCCTAGTTAAATTGGACTTAATTGTGCCTTAATTTAGCATTGTAAGGTGTATCCCTTTACACTTTCACACTTATTTAGGGATCCCTTAATTAATTGAGCTTAATTATGCCTTAATTGGCCCCTTTAATTCATTTCCAAGCCCATCAAATTTTCCGAAGAGGAAATTTGACATTTGTTAATGCTTAAACATAACACTTTACATTGAGCAATGTGTGTCCTAGCTATATGGGTCCTCCCTAGAGCTTAGGACCTAAATTTAAATTATGTTTTTGGCAGTATTTTAACATATTCAAATCTATAATTCAATGTTGGTTTGTGATATTTGAATTTTGGAAAATTAAGGATACCTACCTATAAATATAAGGTTATTTAACTATGTTTCATCTAAGAAATTCTAAGAGTTCTCATGCTATTTTTCAAGAGCTAAAGTTGTGATCAAAGGCATTCAAGAGCAGATTTATTAGAGTTTTATTGCAGCAATCAAGATCCAATTGTCATATCAAATTCTTCTTGCATCATGCATGTTTTTGGAGCTAACATTGTGATGTAGGTTTCATGATCAAATCAAGCATTCAAAGCACTATTTCAAGTAAGATTCAAGTTCAAGATCCACATCCATTGAAGCCATTTCATGCAAGTTGAATACCTTCATTCAAGGACTTATCCAAGGGTTTGTTGAGTGGTAACATAGCATTTTTCATTCTCCATTCCCTCTTTCATGCTTTTATTCATTTCAAGGTTTAATTACCAAAAAGGGGTTTGACCAAGGCAAACCGCCATTCACCAAAAGCAAAAAAAAAACCTCTCATCTTGTGTTTGTAGATCTAGGTGGAAGAAAGCTTGAAGACCTCTTGAAGAGAAAATTTGGAGAAGTTAACAAAGTTGTAAAAGTTGTCATAATTGTTGTCATCTCACGGAAACTCGCCTACAAAAATTATTTCCAACATTCTGACACTGCCACTTGGACAAATTGGAAGCTTCAGACCTATCTCAGAGACTCCTGAAAGTTGTAGAAAAACCTTGACAGTGGACCCATTCGCCCCTAGCTGAATGAGTCCCAGTCAGCCTTCAAAAACTCACTTATAGTGGTTGGTAAACACAACTCTTCCCTTCTTAGATCTGCAATTTAATTTTTGGTTCTGCTTATTTTGAGTTTGATATTGTTGTTTCAAGTTTAATTTGGCAAAATTGGGTTGATTTTCTATTTTTGATCCTTCTCTCGAAAGTTCCTAGTGAACCTAAACCTCATCCTTCAATCATAAGGAAATTTGAAGATTCACTCATTGAGTTGACTCGCCTAAGGGTTGTAAGTCAATTATTTGTGTGGATCTCATTTCCTAATGAAATAAGGAAAATAGGTCCATCAAAACCCCATTTTTATACCCAACCTATTTTTCTTTGTTTCAACCACAATGTTATAACAAAGAAACCTCTTAGAGAAATTAGAGCAATTTTACAAATATTGGAACACAAAGAAAATGATGCAACTACAGGTCTAAAGATTATAACATACAATTAGGTACTGGAAAAATAATTAATTAATTATTACGTCACACATCAATCACTAGAAGGTCAAACAGAGAATGATAGATTTGGAGGAAGAAATTAATATGATACTACAAAAGACATGGGAAAAACTTGGAAATACTACGTTGAAAAATACCCCCTATCACATAAGCCTAGCTAATGGTTCATCCATGTCGACCTTGGGCACATGGAAAAATATAGAAGTCAATGTTCAGGGAATTAAGTTGACATTTAACCTTGAGGTAGTGGCAACAAAAGAATTGCTTAACACATTCCAGGCACTACTAGGGTTACAATAATTTATCAAAAATAATGGAACAGTTTACTCAAGAAAAGACAAACTACCTTTTGCAAATGACAATAAAGTAGTTCACATACCTCTATGAGAAAATGAGGATAACTCTTATGTGGAAGAGATTACTTTGGAACATGATGAAGAAGACAACACAAAGTTGATATATTCTATTTCTAAAGTACCCAAAATAGATATACTGGAGGAGACTAATACCATAGGACAAATTGAATTGGAAAGTAAATATGGTAGTATGAATAGTGAGGAAGTGATGATTGCTTGGAAGCAAGAAGAACTGAAGCTCACTTCTCAAAAATATAAAGCTTTAGAAGAGTCTTTATGGTACACAAACATTCTTAAAATATATCACAAAGCACCACAAATAATGATAATATATTGCAAATACTAGAAGAAGGAACTACCAACATTTTGGCTCTTGTACCCAAGGGGGAAAAAAAATAAACCACATCCAAAGGGGCATTTCACACATAAAACTACCCCAAATTTTAGGACTTGATGATTTATATAGCTACTTGGAAGAAATGGAGAAAACATTTGCAAAAAAGTACTTTGAATTGTTGCACTATAAGATACATTAGTTTATAATGCCAAATGTTGGAAAAAAGCATATCAAGATACTATTCCTTGATTTTTTTATTTTAAAATTCTTTCTAGTACAAGATCTTTATAGGAAGAAGGAGAATATGATATAATCCCAAAGTTCAATGAATTAATCACCCTGAAAAAGAATCTATAAATATGTATCACCATATGGAAGAGACGAAGAGAATATGGTACTAGAATATACATACAACTATTCTACTAGATCATAACACCAATCGTACAAACATGGTGTATCAATCAAGAAAGAAGAATTGAAACAAATAATTGGAAAGAACTCCAAAATTATTTTATTCATGTCTTCTCTTTTTGGGATGAGGATTAACATAGTAATACCACATTAATGTGGATGGAATAAATTATATTTAAACCAATAGAATAAACTAACATCTAGGTCCACACACAAACTCCACCACCTCTATGGAATAAAGGAGTATGGAAAATAATAGAATGGATGGACAAACAAACTCAATGTTTCAGAAAAAGATGTTATAACATGCATCAAGTAGAAGATCAAGACCCTAAACTAGACATGGAGGTAACAAAAGAAAAGAGGGAAATATAATTATATAATGATTCCAAAGATCAATATTATAACCAACCCATCAAGATAAGGGAAAAAATATAGCATTTGATAAGTAGGAGGTATTTTCCACAACGATTCAAATTGTGATATTGCTATTAGGATTCAACTGTGTAGTTTTATGAGTCAAACTCATTGACCCATGCTTCATGAGTAGTGGTTCACAAGAACCCATCTCTCATGACATGGGAAATGGACCATTCATTTTCATTAGAGATGGGTTCTTGTGAACCACTATCCATGAAGCATGGGTCAATGAGTTTGACTCGTAAAACTACATAGTTGAATTCTAGTAGCAATATCACAATATAACATCTACTACAAACCTTAAACTAGCTGAAATTGGTGATTACTAGGATGATCGGTAGTTGTGAGTGTGATTTAAAATATGTTTGAGTATGAAAACTTAGTTTCCCAAAAATTTATGGAAATGAAAGGTATCAAATAGAAAGCAAGAGTGATAAAAATATAAGTTAAAGAAGGATCCAAACCTCAAAATAAAATAACTTATAGGCTCAACACTAATATGAAAAAGAAGGTAAAAATAGAGCTAGACAAAATTTCAACAGTCAAGATCATCAAACCAATTGAGGATGTAGAGTGTACTAATCATATGGTTGTACGAAACAATAAAATAAAAGAAATAAGGATCTGTGTTAATTTTTGAGAACTTAATAAAGCTTTTATGCACAACCCTTTTCCAAAACCATTTATAGAAGAGATAATTGAATTTGTTATAGAGAGAGAAATATCCTCATTCACTAATGAATTCTACAAATGCAATGAGGTCAAAATCAAAGAAGATAATCAATTAAAATCCACTTTTTCTATCAAATTGGGGTAATGTATGTACATTATCATGCCTTTTAGACTCAAGAATGCTTCAAAAATGTTCAGCTAGATAATGGCTAACACATTCAAAGACTTCATTTATGACTTCTTAGAAGTCTATCTAGATGATTGGACAATGTATCGATTAGTCAAGAACCATATTCAAACACTCCAAATGATGTTGGAAAGCTATAAAATTTTGCAAATCTTGCTAAATATCAAGAAATGCATCTTTGTAATACCTTTTGGTACATTTTTGGGGCATATTATTTGTAAGGAAGGATTAATGTTAGATATTGTGAAGGTGATTCTCATCATGACCTTACCACCACCCAAGATAGCACCGAAGGCAAAAAACATTTCTAAAATAACCAAATACCACTAAAAATTCATCAAAGGGTATGATACAGTAGTGGCACCATTGTAAGAATTATTAAAGAAAAAGATTAAAAAATCTATAAACTGGACAAAAAAAATTAATAATATTTTGACATACTTAAAACATTTTTGAAGAACCCATACTAATATTCTTGGATTGGCATCCCCTTTCCATGTTCATGTGGATTCCTTTGGAATAGCTATGAGATTAGTGCTATCACAACCCATAGTAACAAGGACCACCCAATTTATTTCACAAGTTGAAAACTTTCTCAAGATAAAAATAATCATACCACCACGAAAAGAGAAGCCTTATCCAAGATCAATGAGCTCTAATGAAAACACAAAAGAGACATGAAATGAGAGAATATTTTACTCTATCAAAGGAAGCACATGTAATGATGATTTTATATTGCTTCAATGAGAGCTACATGTTAATATATGGATACACTTGTAGTGTAGGAAAAAGTATCCATTTTCACAATTAATTTGGGAATTAACATTAAAATGAACTAAATGATGCATTAATTTAGTGTTGTAATATGTATTTTACATATTCACATTAAGTTTAGGGCCCTATTAAATAAAATGGAATTAATTGTGCCTTATTAATTAATTAAGGTTAATTTGCCTTAATTGGCCCCTTTAATTCAAATCCAAGCCTAATTAATTGCAATTTTTGAAGAGGAAACCTGACATTCATTAATGCCATAACATAACACATATCATTGAGCAATGTGTGTCCTAGGTAAGTGACCCAGGACCCATTCTCCCAAGGGAAAATGGGTCCTCACTTAGAACTAGGACCTAAATTTAAGCTATGTGGTGGTATTTTAATGATTTCAAATCCATATTCACATGTCGGCTTGTATTATTTGAATTTTGAGAAATTAATATTACATACCTATAAATATAAGGTCATTTCACTAAGATTTTCAAGATAGAATTTTAAAGTGAACATTCCTATAGAAATTTTATGAGATCAAGATCCACATGCATTGAAGCCATTTCATGCTAGTTGTAGATCTACATTCTAAGGTTCATTCAAGGGTTTGGTGAGTTGTGACATTGCTTTGTTCATTCATCATTCCTTCATGTTTTGTTGTTCCATTCTAAGGTTTAATTACCAAAATGAGGTTTGACCAAGGAAAAGCCCCATTCACCAACAACAACAACAAAATTCCTTCTTGATTTATGTTTGCAAATTTAGGTGGAAGATCTCTTGAAGAGCAAAATTGAAGTTGTCAAAGTTGCAGTTGTTGTCATCATTGTTGCAATTTCACGAAAACTCACCTACAGGATTTATTTCTAGCTATTTGACTGTGAAAAATAGGAATTTTGGAGTGCAAACACAGGAGAAGAGAACCCAAAAACCCATTTTTACAAAGCCCTAGCCAGGACCCATTCACCATAGGGAAAATGAGTCCTCAGTTAGCTTTAGAAAAGCACTTTGGTGACCAGTACACATCATTTTCCCTTTCTCAAATCTATATTTTGATTTTTGGTTCCATCAGTATTGAGCTTAATCTTCAAGATCCAAGTTTTAGGTTGCATTTTGGAGTTAGTTTGTTATTTTTAATCTTTCTCCCCAAAATGTTGTTTAATTATGACCCCTGTCCTTGCAAAAAAATGAAATTAGTAGATTCACACTTTGGCTTGACTCACCTCGAGGTTGATAGTCCTTTCATTGTGTGGATCTCATTTACTAATGAAATAAATGAGAACAAGTCTATCTATTATCATTTTGGTGAACCTCGTACATGATGCACCTGTTTTTCTATGTTTCATTCTGGTGAACTTGACTTTGATCATTGCAATTTTCTAATTTTGGAGTTCACTTTCACCCTAGATTTAGATTTTGCATTGCATTGAATCTCATTTAGAGTTTTTTAGCTTGAATTAGTTTTCATTTCATTTAGGGGCTTTAGGATTGCATCTTTGCATTCTCGAAATATGAAAAATACAAAAAAAATCAGTCATTTGCATAGCATTGCATTATCATTCACATGCATTTGAAAATTGAAACAAAATTGCACATCAAATTAGGTCTCCTAGTTTGTCATTTTATCATATTTTTCATTTGCATTCAAAATTAATTTCACAAAAAATTCAAACTATACCTTACTACTTCACATCAGAATCTGGAAATCATTAGAATCATCTCAGAAATTTGCAAAAACATTTTTAAAAAACCCTCACCTAGGACCCATTTACCCCTGGGTGAATGAGTCCCTGATCAAGGTCATTTCCTGATTTTCTAGGTATTAAAACATCTGTTTCTACATTCTATTTTGCTATTTTCAATTTTTTGTTTCAATTTGCAAAAATTTTATTAAGTAAAATTGATCATATTTAGCTTCATTTGATAAATTTAGTGCATTGTGTGATTTCAAAATTGCATTTACAAGACATCATTTTCAGTTTTTTGCATTTTCTAATTAGAAAATTACCCTGTTTAGAATCTTAAAACTACATCTACATATTTGCATCTTAGGTTACTACATTGCATTTCACCTCCTTTCCATTTTGGGTGTGTACCAAGTTTGTGAAACTTGTATGAGCTTTAAAACTTGGTGTCCTATTAGCAATACTATTGTGATACATAGTTCGAGACTCATATCATCTTGCGATACACTATTCATCATGGATATTGGGTTCTCCAACTATTTCGCTAATAATGTTGATAATCAACCCTCTATGGATCATGTCTTCATAACTCATTTCCCATTACTTCCCTACCTACAAAAAATGTGCATGATGTTGCTAATGTCCCACAAGAAAACATAAGAAGGATGGATGAAGGAAGATAAAAATTGAAACACTTTGTGAATACTGAAAACATTGATAGTAGTGTCATTCCTACTTTAGATAATGTGAGAAAAATGCTTGAAACTGAACATGGAATAGATATTGTGCAAATTCTAGCTCACATTGTTGATAAGAACACCCCTACTATGACTAGTTGTGCTCAATCTTTGGGGTATACTGAAATCCAAGGTGGAAATTCAATTCCTCCTTCCACAACCCTTACCTCTATTCCTACATACACTAGTACTCATGTTACCACAACAATTCAACCTACTAGCAATGTCAGCACTTCCTTAGGTATTTCCACTGGGAATCCTTCTACCTTTGTGCATTCAAATCTCATATCTCCTCAACCATCCCCCTCACAAATCTACAATTCACTTTCCCTCCACAAACATACATCACTCCACCTTATTCACCTCCATCCACAATACCAACAATGATCCAATCCTTAACACAGTTTTGCAAAACATGTCATCCCTTCAACAACAAATCACCACCTTAAACCAAAGCAATTATGGCCAACCCTCACAATACATCAAAACCAATCCCTTATCCTTGGAGATATTGAGAACACAAATTCCGCAAGGTATAAAGGTTCCTAAGTTAGAGAAATGTGGTGGGAAAGGAGATCCTGTTAGCCATGTTCCCGCTTACACAACCTTATGTAGTGACTTCATTTTTGAAGATAAATTTTTGGCTAAGTTATTCCCTAGATCCTTGAAAGATGTTTCTTTAGAGTGGTTTTGTCCCTACTGAACAATTCAATTGGTTCATTCAACAAACTTATTGATGCCTTTTACAACCACTTCCAAGTTCACATGGGTCCCAAGATAACCTTAGCTGATTTGATGGCATGTAAACAAAAGGATGATGAAAAGGTCATTGATTTCATAGTGTGATATCAAATGCTTTATTCACAAATAAACATTAATATTCCTAATGCTAACCTTCGAAGAATGTTTATTTCCAATCGGCAAGACAAAATTCAAACTAAGCTTGAGATGATGAGATTTCCTTCCTTCACACAATTGTGTACAGCCCTTCGTGATTACAAAAATTTGGTTAGTAGTCATGAAGTGAAAACTCCCTCTAACCATTCTAAAAAGTTTGAATCTACACCTAAAACTAACTACCAACTTTTTAAGAAAATAAATAAGGGCTTCCTCCAACTTAATCCCCCTCAACCTAATCAAAATGTTAACACCCAAGTGGCTGCTATAAAGATGACAAAACCATATGTCTTTGAGGATAGAAATAGACAATTCACACCTCTCCCTAATACCCTTCATAACACCATGTTGTAGCTCTTAGAGAAGAATTTGATTTCCTTGCTTCCTGTTAGAGATCTTGATCCTACTAAGCCTTTACCTCCCAACTATAGACCAAATTCTTATTACCATTTCCATCAAAAAATGGACATGATACAGAACATTGAAAGCATCTTAAACATCTTATGCAAGACCTCATTAATTCTAATCATATCCTAATTGGAGGTGTAAATGATCAAGGTAATAAGTCTATAGCTCCTCCTAATCAAAATTTGTAAATCTTCACCAATCCTATGCCTAATCATAATATCTCCTTTGTCAAAGCTAATGAAACAAAGAATGATGTGATGAATGTTGACACAAATGATGAAATCATGAAATACAAGGGGAACAACCTTGTGGATAGTGTGATTGCATTTATTAATGCTAAACCTTGTAAGGTCCCAAATAGGAT
Organism: Sequoia sempervirens; assembly: GCA_007258455.2. NCBI lineage: Eukaryota > Viridiplantae > Streptophyta > Pinopsida > Cupressales > Cupressaceae > Sequoia > Sequoia sempervirens. The sequence goes on from VDFB02271358.1 coordinate 1,238,762,978, forward strand.
GTCATTGATATTGATTTCTCACAAAAAGACATACTTAAACATGTGTTTGATGGTCCTCTTTACATAGCTAGAAGAATCAGTGACAAGTCTACTAATAAGATATTAATTGATCCCGTCTGTGTAGAGAATGTGATCGTTGAAGAATTCCTATTTGTTCCCAAACTCTATCAAGATACATATGAAAAACCAAAATCATGGATCAATACGCATAATGGTTTTTCTTGCCCTACAATTGGCTCAATAAATCTCCCTCTAAAGGTTGGACCGAAATAATTAAAAGTCTCATTCACTATCATCCCATCGTCAAACCAATTTCGTGTGAAGTTAGGCTATCCATGGCTTCACTCCATGAATGTTGTCTAGTCATTTTTGCATAAATGTTTAAAGTTTCCATTTGGAAATGAGATATTTACAATGCATCATAGTGGCTTTAATCCCATGTCTTCCTGTGGGAAATTTTCATTTGATTTCTTTTGGCCCAAGCCTATTGAACTTATTAAACCCCGTGAAGACTTCTTTTTCAAATCCTATCAAAAGTTTAAGGTAAAGCGCATAGCAAAATTATCTCTTAGCAATATGCCTCAACCCATGATTGAGCCTCCTATCCTTGATGAGACCATGATTGAACCAAAATCCCTTCCAAATATCTAAGACTAGCCTATAACTGTAAATCCTTTATCTATTTCCTATAAGAGACCACGAGACAATCAAAAAAATCCCATTGTGTATCCTAAATTCAAACAAGTAAACAAAGCTAAAGAGAATGTGGTTGAACAACCTCCCATGGTTCCTTTTGTTCCTCCCTTAAGGGAAGAAAACAAACCTATGGTTGATAAACCCACTCCTACACAAACAGAACTTGAAAACCGAATGAAAAGAAACCACAATGCTAGAGAGCGTAGGCGTAGACATCATGTTATTGCTCGTTCATTACAAGCAAAAGAAGAAGAGAACAACATAGAAAATAAAAATCCAAACTTGTCTCTAGTAATGCATGATGCCTTTCCACCCTAGCCGTAGCATAAACAACAAGAAACTTCTATGGATATTATCATTAGACCTCTCATTGTGATTAATCTAGATGATGACATTGAAATTGCTAAGATTGATGAGGAAGTCGATAATGAGCTAAATCTAATGCTTTCCTCTTTTATGAGCTTAAATGACGATCCTCCTAATAAGAGTGTTGAATTTGGTGATTTTCCTAGTTCAGCGCTTGATGTTGTAACTTTGGCTAGTTTTCCTCCTTCCACATATACTGAACAAGATTGGGATGAGAACAACCTGCTATAGGTTGACTCACATGTGCCTTACTAGTATTTTTCTTTATTTTCTTTTGCATGTTCTTTGTGTGATTGCGTGTGTGTAATGTGATCCTCCGTATTGTTTTGTTTGATGTATTTCTCTCTCTTTATGTGCATTCCTACATTCTTCTCTATGTCATAAACATTTATCTTTTAACTTATCTTGTGTTTTCCTTTTTGGGATGATGCAATGAATTGAGACATTTAGGTCTCTTCCATGTTGACCTGAAATATTTTTCTTTGTTTTCACTCTCTATGTGTCATTCTTCCTATTCTATGAGTATTTGAGGAATGATGACGTTTTCGAGCTCTATAATCACATTGTAGCAAAGATATACTGACCCTAAATCCATGGATCCTTTATGTGTTTTCACTTTGGGGGAAACCCCTTCCTCTTTTTCATGATGTAGTTTCATTCGGGAACATATGACTTGGCATAGGGATTTTTGAATAATCTCTCATATCTTCTTCATTTGCTACTTTAAAGAAGATTTCTCACAAAAATGGTGTTATAAATTGCTTTAAAGTGGAGGCATACATTAACACTCATGTTTCACTGTCTAATTTTCTTTCCTCTTGTGATGTGTCCTTTTCTTGGTGGTGTCACTGGGTTTGATTTCCTCTTAGAGCGTGATATTTCTTAGCGTATTACTTTCCTCTTAATGGTGATGCTATGCATTCCATTCCCTAAGTTGCAATTCTCTTATTCCAGACTTATCCTCTCTTGGATACATTAGGCATGATGATCCCTAAGAAGAGACCTTACACAAATTAAGCAAAGTCCCTTTGAACAAACTTTTATATATATTGTTCATAAGTGTTTAGCATAATATAACTTGTTAACCTTGTGAAGCTTGAACCCCTCCCTATAAGGCCACCAAGCATAACACACCTTGCTTTCTAGTAGATCCTTCCCCTTGTTCATAGTGTGCTTAGCATAACACAGCTTGTTAGGCCTTATGAAGCTTGAAGTCAAATTGTGTGTGGCGCCCTATCGGAGTTGTCAAAGGGATAGCTTTAGTATGGTAAGTACAATGAGAACCTGTAGACCTGGCATGACTTTCTCACTAAGCCACTTTCCTAGAGGCTCGCCTAGTGGACGACCTGAGGTTCCATTAGCCCATGTGAGTATGTGTGTCGTTTGCATAGTGGACATCGAGTTCTGCTTGTTAATGTGTTGGAAAAATAGCTTAGACGTGTTCCACATTGTGTTGGATAGTTGAAGCTTGATCTGCCTCCCTTCTCTTTAGGTCTTTGATGTTGTATGATTGAGAATCTTTCTCATTGTTGCATACACATGTGTCTTCAATGGCTACTTTAGTGTGAGTTTGACATGGGTTCATCCTCTCACTAAAGTATTGGCTAAATGTAGTGTAGGAAAAAGTATCCTTTTTCACATTTAATTTGGGAATTAATATTAAAATGAGCTAAATGATGCCTTAATTTAGTGTTGTAATATGTATTTTACATATTCACATTAAGTTTAGGGCCATATTAAATAAAATGGACATATAATTGTGCCTTATTTCTAATGTTGTAAAGTGTACCTTTACACTTTCACACTTATCTAGGGCTTTATTAATTAATTGAGGTTAATTTGCCAAGTAATTGGCCCCTTTAATTCAAATCCAAGCCTAATTAATTACAATTTATGAAGAGGAAAACCCGACATTCATTAATTTCATAACATAACAATTATCATTGAGCAATGTGTGTCCTAGGTAAGTGACCTAGGACCCATTCTCCCAAGGACGAATGTGTCCTCACTTAGACCTAGGACCTAAATTTAAACTCTATTTTTTGCGGTATTTTAATGATTTCAAATCCATATTCACATGTCAGCTTGTATTATTTAAATTTTGCGAAATTAATGTTACATACCTATCAATATAAGGTCATTTTAGTAACATTTTCAAGCTAGAATTTTCAAGTTTGCATTCCTATAGCAAGTTTATGAGATCAAGATAATTTCAAGAGCATTTCAAGGAATTCAAGGGAAGATTTATTGAAGAATTATTGCAGCAATCAAGATCTTATTTTCATATCAAGGTCCTCTTGCATCATGCATGTTAATTGAGCTAATATGTTGATGTAGTGTTCATGATCCATTTAAGCATTCAAAGGAATTGTTTCGAATCAAGTTTCAAGATCAAGATCCACATCCATTGAAGCCATTTCATGCTAGTTGCAAATCTACATTCCAAGGTCCATTCAAGGGTTTGGTGAGTTTTGACATTGCTTTGTTTAATTATCATTACTTCATGTTTTATTATTTTATTTTAAGGTTTAATTACCAAAATAGGGTTTGACCAAGGTAAACCCCCATTCACCAACAACAAAACACTTTTTTCTTGATTTGTGTTTGCAGATTTAGGTGGAAGATCTCTTGAAGAGAAAATTTGAAGAACTTATCAAAGTTGCATTTGTTGTCATCATTGTTGCAATTTCATGGAAACTCACCTACAAGATTTGTTTTTGGTTGTCTAACTATGAAAATCAAGAATCTGTGAGTGCAAACACAGGAGAAGAGAACCCAGAAACCATTTTTACAAAGCCCTAGCCAGGACCCATTTGCCATAGGGTGAATGAGTCCTCAGTTAGCTTCATAAAATCACTTTTAATGACTAGTACACATCATTTTCCCTTTCTCAAATCTGCATTTTGATTTTTGGTTCCATCAGTATTGAGCTTAATCTTCAAGATCCAAGTTGTACGTTGCATTTTGGAGTTAGTTTGCTATTTTTAATCTTTCTCCCCAAAGTGTTGTTTAATCAGGACCCCTATCCTTGCAAAAAAATGAAATCAATAGATTCACACTTTGGCTTGACTCACCTCAAGTTTGATAGTCCTTTCATTGTGTGCATCTCATTTCCTAATGAAATAAAGCAGAATAGGTCTATCTATTATCATTTTGGTGAACCCCGCATATGATACACCTAATTTTCTATGTTTCAACACCATCAAGAGATTTGAGTGTACAACTAATATGGGATAAAAGAGATGGATCCACAAGTGTGCACAAAGTCTCCACAAAACCAGAAAAATATAAATCATATGATGCAAATGCAACCTTTCTATATACATACCTATTTAAGCAATCTTATCCTATACTAGATGCATATTATGTAATAAATAATTAATTAAATATAAAAAACTAATGCACCAACAACCTTACACCTTCTAAACCATAGACCATGAACTCTAAACATAAAACTTCAAAATTTATTTACTATAATTCATATAAAACCTAAACTATAAATATATGTACCAAAAGTTCACTAAATTCTAAATTATAAAATATACACCTTAAAACCAAAAGTTCACTAAATTCTAAATTATAAACTATACACCTTAAACCATAGATAATAATCCATCCTAAATTATAAATTATACTCTCAATCCTAGATCTTAAACTATAAATCATAAAAAAATAATCCTAAATCCCAAAATCTATAAATATAATAAACCATAAACCATAAATCATGAATCATGAACCCAAAAACATATAATTTGATCCCTAAAAGTTGTGAAAACCTAAACCCCAAACCTTTAAAACCTAAACTTGAACATGTTAACCTTGAACCCTTAACTATGAAGCCTAAACCCTAAAACCTTGAACCCTTAACTATGAAGCCTAAACCCTAAAACCCTAAACCTTGAACTATAAACCATAATTCATAAATAAATTTAACTACTTAAACCCTAAAATATAGATTTGGGTTAAACCATATATGCCATAGACCATTAACCCCAAAACCCCAAATAATAGGTGAACTCTAAACCTTAAATTGTAAATAATTTTACTATAAATATTTAATAAATGAATATTGACTTCCCTAAACCCTTAACCATAGACCATAGACCATATTTATCATAAACCCTATAAAATCGAAACCCTAAACAATAAGATCTAAACCTTGAATGTTAAACTATACTTTATAAGTAAATATCAATTTTGTAAACCTGAACCCTAAATCCTAAAGCCAAGACTCTGTAAATGATAAATTATAAACATAGAAGCATAAGCTTCCTAAAACCTAAAACATTTATTTTGAATCCTAAACTATTAATATTAAACCCTTTTTTATCCTAAGCTCTATAATATCACCCTTAATTTTGTAAATAATAAATTATAAACCCTTAAGTCTTAGATAATAAATGTCAAACACTATATTTTAAATCATGAACTATAAACCCTTGTTTGTAAACACTAAACCCTAAACTCTAAATTCAAAATCCTAAACACATAAATTATAAATTTAAATATATTATTATCACTCCTAGAAGAAACCATTATTACTCTAAACATGTGCATATACATAAATGTACATACTTCTCTCAAATTCTATAAACCTCAAACATTATATTATGAAAACCTTAAACCATAAAATAATACATTTATCCTTATATATCCTAGATTATTCTTTTATTATTTCAACTTATCACTCCTTCCTTTTGATATACCGATATGTCCAATCTATAAGCCAAATAACCTAGTAGAGTCAAGTAGCACGAAGAGACATGGTACTAGAAAGTATCAAGTTTGCCTAAGGCTTGGTACCTAGAGTATAATGCCTTTTTATTTTACTAAATCCTTTATGGAAAGATCATCTTAACCAAAAAAAAATGATAGAACTTAGAAGAATAAAGAGGCTAGATGATAAATATTTGAGGTAAAAAATAGAAGAGAGAGAAGAATGTTAAGAAAAAATAACTATAGGAATTTTTTTCTATAGTCTCCTTTTCACTCTAGCCTCTATGGCCCTCAAATATACTTACAAGGTGTCACTTTCAAGGATACATGAGGGTAATATCATCAAATAATGTGTTTGATGCATTATAGAGGGGATTTAGAAGAGACAAGTGTCCAGTTCCATTTATGTTCAATCAATTGATGTAGGAAATGCATGCATACAACTCAATGGACCAACAAATCCCTTGTTAAGAAATTCACTAACCTAGATGTACTACAATTAATTTATCAACTATGGCATCATAATTTCTTAGATGATGTTAGAAATGTATGTGTAGCTAATAATTCTAAGTTTGTCCTTTATGTATATAAAAGTTAATAAAAGCAACTTCATCTGAAAGTAACTTAATTGAAAACAACTTTGTCTAGGAAAATCCTAATTAAATAAAAATTGATGAGTAAATGATCCTATGGGGATAGAGATTAATGATTAGAATATGTTGCAACTAATTAAATCAACTATGATAACAATGAATTACTACTTGAACAATTCAATTCTATTGTAAATCAAGAAATTCAGCTTTGTAATTTATACTATTGTTAGTAATAACCTGAACTACAAGGAGCATTGTAGTTACCTCAAGTGGCCCTTTCTTGAGTCATTATATTCCCACAATATCCCTCTTAAATCTTAACTCATAATTTTATGAAAAAGATTGAATCTATCTTTATTGCAATTTGAATAGATAAATTGAGAATAGAGTATCGATTTGACAGGATAGTCCTTACCCAAATCTATTAACACTAGAATACTAGATTCTCAACCTCCACAAGATCTAACATATATATATAGAATTTTAAGAGTTTGATAATTCTTAAACTCAAAATAACTTGAAAACAATAGTAAATTTTCTAAAAAACATAGGAAGAAGACTCGATCTTATTATAAATAGTAATGGAAAACTAACAGAGATGAGAGTGTCGAAATCATATTAAGACTTTGCATCATAAAGAAGATAGTTATAACTAAAATGTTTTCAATAGGGCATAACTTATTGTAAGCCATGACCACTATTATTACAAATATCTTCTTTCATCCACAACTATCTCTATTTGGTGATAGCATAAAGCAAAAAGATAGTATGATCTATAAATAAATTATTTTCACAATCTTTGACCCCTACCTCCATCAACTATTAAATATTGTATGTGTTGTAGGTAATCATTTCCTTGGTTGCATGAGCTAATAGGCATCCCTTATTGTAGGTTGGGAGACCTTTGTTAGGAGTTAACAAATCCTTTGTTGTAAGGGTTGATGGGCTCAATCATTTTCTAGTTTCCCTTATACTATTTTATGCTTTTATCCTTTCTTCTGCCAAGTTTCAAAGACATCACCAAGACCTTACATACCTTTTATATTCCTTTTATACACTTTTAAGCATTTGTAAGCATGTGGAAATGACAATATGTTATTTTGATATATGTATGTATGAATGCATGAATGTCTATGAAATTTAGTATGATTTTATGTTTAATTTACAATTGTTAATAATGTGGATGCCTTAGGAATAAGACTAACACCTTGCATCAAGAAGGATTGTCAACTCGTAGCAACAGGTTTCTCAGCCCGCAGCATAAGGACTACAGAATGGTAGTAGAGAAGAATTAAAATGGTCAAGGTACAACACTTTCAAAAGGAAATGAAGGTGATCATTTATTCATCAATCATGAGTCACCACATAACACTCTTGCTCGCCAAATAAGATAGCTGGAGAAGGATTTTTCTCTCAGTAGGACTAATTTATGACAAGATTGTTCTTAGAAACACATATTTGTTAAAGCAATTAAAGTGTTGGGACAGAATTCGAATGTGGATTCTCTACTCCTACTTTATAGTTATTATTTTTTTGTTTCAGACTAATTCATCTTCCTATCTTCGAGGGAGAGTTGATGATTGCTTTATGAGTTTGTTTTCAATCTATGAATAATGAAACTCCTCATAGACCCTATATAGTGGGATCTTCTATCGAGGAGGAAATCTAGTTGATAAGTTGGTAGTTGCTAGTTAGGTGTTTATCTATTTTCCATTATTACTTAGTAGTTGTAGTAATAGAATGTTTGTTATTGAATAAAATATCTTCAACAGATTCCTATTGGATTTTATGGAAGAGTTTAGTGTTAGAATGCAATAAAAGATTTTTTTTGACATCATGATTTGTTGAGTGAGTGTTTGAAAACTTTTGTGGAAGAAACAACTCAAGCAAGAGCCACTTGAGGTACTACTAACCCACTTTAGTTTTTGTTGTTAGATTAGATGAGGCATTGTTGAATTCAGTTAATAGTTTCCAATTATATGCATGTGTTGTAATTTATGAATTAAATTCTATAGCTTAATGTTTGGTTTTATACTCCTGAGGAATTAGCTAGGTTAGGACATTGTAGTTTTAACAATTGAAAATTACATTATTAAGCATTAGGTACCCATATCATAAGATAGCAATTTATATTTATTTCCACTACTTTGTGAATTAGTAATTCATTTCACTTTACAGCTTTTATAGTCTTTTTTACATGTGTATTTTCCTATACTCCATTGATGTAGGATGTGTCTAGGATTTGTGAAAGCATATATTTTATTGGCACTATAAATTTTATAACTCCCTGGTTGATAATTAAATGCCTCCCTAGTTGATAATTAAATGCAACCCTCTTTTGAAAGATGAAATGTTTAATTAGGGATTCCCAGGTCCTCTGAACTATGTGTATACTTAGTAGCGCCAAGTTAATTAGACAATAGAGAGGCTCTACAAGGGTTAGTTAAAATACATCTCTTCATGATTGATAACCATAATCAACATAAAACTCTCTTTAACTTTCATAGACATTCATAAATTTACATAATCATTTACCAATATAATATATCATCGGGGTTGGGGCCCTAGCTTGGTTGGCTAAATCTTTCCTGTAGCAGGAGGTTGGTCACAAGTTCTAGTCTCCCCCACCCCCGTGGTACCGGAAGGCGTGTCGCACCAGCGCCGCCGGTCACGTTAAAAAGTTTACCAGGCGCACCTGCAGTTTATAGGGGGTCGTGCTACCCGATTCCTGCAGTCTAAAAAAATAATATATATATATCATCTTTAATGATTTAAATATTTAAAATAAGTAGAAAGGTCTAGGTGATGTCCTTGAAACCATCATAAATATCATAAAAGTATGGAACTTAAACAAGGAAAAGAGGACAATTCTAAGACTCATCATTCCCCCCAACTTAGCTTTTTGCTTGTCCACAAGTAATTTAGGGCCTCTAGTTATATTGTAATGTGGTTTCTTTGTAGTTCATAATGTCAATGACTCCTCCCTACTTTAGGTAGAATACCTTCTAGGCAAATATCCTCTCCCATCTAACTTTCTATGTTGTCCCTTGCTCTCCCTTCCTTCATGTCTAATGTCAAATTGGGTAAAGGAGAAGGCGGGATGAAACTCCAAAGGAAACCAAGTAATCTAGTGTTAAAGGGAAGCCTTGATGTATTTATGTGAACTTATGACTGAAGCTAAGTAGTTAAAAATGGAATGGAGCTCTTTTATTTTCAACTCCTACGTCAGTTATTCCACATGTCTTAGGAGAGATTGAGTGCCTCTTTTCCTATTCCATCTACCAATTCTTTAAATCTTTTATAATAATTTTTTCATGCATTCCAATATTTTCTTTTCCACCCTAGGTTTTTCTACTAGTTCAATCCATTCCTCAACTAACTCATTGAGGTCCTCTACTTCTACTCTAATCTTAAGGGGAAGTGACTTCTCCCTTTCATGATAATTTTTTTATAGTAGGACTCTCTAATGTTCATTCTAAGTGAATGAGGCTAGTGCCTTTATCTAAACATATCACAAAAAAAATAGTGGGTTATAGGTAGTATCATATGAAACAACTAGATTATGTAAATAAAATTCACATAGTTGATATTGCATGTTTGGTGTGGCTTTCTGATAAGTTTTTAAATACAATGTTGTTGTTGATAATAAAATAGGAATATCACTAACTAACTAATTAAATTGAAAACTTAGAAACTTTTCCTATAAGAATAGGACATAGACCCTAGTAGATGGTCTACATTTTATAAGTTGAATGATCATGTCAACCAGTTCATCATTTTTTACCATCAACCTCTTAATTTATGATTTTTTATTCTCAAATTATTTTCCATGCTTCACTATCAATTATGTTCTTTATTTGTTCCATTCCTATTGTAACTAAGAAATTTCTTCCATTTTATTCCACAAATTTATCCTAAGGTAACCAGAGTCAAGATTTTTGGTGTTGTTGGAGAATCACTTTGTTCATCAGGTTTTGGGATTTTCTTATTTATTTTGATGATGGAAAATTGGTCCAATTTTTCCAAACATGTCCCTTGTTGATGAGCATGCAACTGATTTTCCATTTTTTTAACCTTGTTGTCAAACCCTATTTCTTTTTGTTGGTACCCTTTTAGTTATTCTTCTAATTCCTTGATTTTTTGTATAGTTGCCTGTAGCTCACTAACTTCCTCTTTAATTTAAAAAATAATTCCTCTTCATTCTCTAGAAACAGGTCTTGATTAGACTCATCTAGGGAATCAAGTTCCTCTTGGTTTTGTTGACTGCTAAGAGGTTTGGGTTTCTTCCTCATTGTGAACAAATCCTCTTCAAATTCAAAATATGAAATTCTATCTGACACATAAATTGCAAGCACCTTAATTATTCCTTATCAACAAATAAATTCTCCTTTTTTGAGCTTTTTTTTACAATATCATACAATCTTCTCTTGTTGAGAATGGGCCTTTTCTTTTAAGAAGTGTGATTGCCTTTGCCTTTGAGGTTGCATATGCCCTTTCTGCTACTTTTTGGATGTAGGGGAGGAAGGTGTATACATTATTTTATGTCTAGACATGGAAGGGTTTCATGTGGAAATATGAGTTTCAAATTCTAGAGGTGCTACAAGTTGTGCCTCAAAGGTTGTAGGTTGGGTTTCTGGCATCTCCATCTTTGGTTATGTATCATTGTTATAGGTAGGTGAGGTGACTTGTGGTGAAGAGGTTATGTATTCCTCTTCACCTTCTATTGATGGCTCATTCACCTCCTGATCCCTATTTTTTTGGCTAGCCCAAGCCTCAAAGTTCTATCATTTATGTTATTGCATGCTAGAAAATTTTCCAAAGAAATATCTAGGAACTAGGCTTTAAGGCTTCTCTTTATCAATAGAGTGATTAAATAGTGATGAGACAAAATAGACTAGTTTCTTTTTCTTTTATACTTAGTTGGCATTCACCTGTAGCAATTGTTATTTAATTAGGTTTGTCATAGATAAAGTTGTTTTAAGTTAAGTTGATTTTAGATGAAGTTTTATTTGTTAACTCTATTATATATAATTGATTAGGACAAACTTAGAATTATTAGTTGCACATATAGTTCTAGAATCATCTACGAAATTTTGATTCCTTGGTTGATAAATTAAATGTGGTACATCTAGGTCAGTGAATTGCTTAACAAGGGACTTTTTGTCCATTGACTTGTATGAATGCATTTCCTACATCAATTGATTGAACATAGATGGAACTAGAATTTTTCTGGTGCCATTGTCGAGGAATTGTAATTTCTTGGATGATGTTGGCACTATATGTGCAGCTAAGAATTCTAAGTTTATCCTAATCAATTATGTATTGTAGAATTAACAAAACCAACTTCATTTGAGAGCAACTTAATTGAAAAAAACTTTGTCTAGGGAAAACCTAATTAAATAACAATTTCTACAGGTAAAATCTCCTATGAGGATAGCAACTAATGGTTCAATTATGTTAAAACTACTTAAAACAACTATGATAACAATAAATTACTACTTCAATAATTCAATTTAACTTTAAATCAAGAAATTCAACTTCATAATTTATACTACTATTAGTAATAACCTAAACTACAAGGAGTATTATAGTTACCTCAAGTGGCCCTTTCTTGATTTGTTGCAATCCACAATATCCCTCTTAAATCTTAACTCAAACTTTTATGGAAAATACTGAACTTATTGCAATTTGAACAGATATATTGAGAATAGAGTATCGATTTGACAAGAAAATTACTTAGATCCAAATCTATTAACACTAGAATATTAGATTCCCAACCTCCACAAGATCTAACATATATATAAGATCTTGAGAGTTTGATTATTCTTGGACTCAAAACAACTTGAAAACAATTTTTAAACTCTCCCAAAAATATAGGAAGAGGACTCGGTCTTATTCTAAACAATAATGGAAATTTAATAGAGTCAAGAGTGTCAAAATCACATTAAGACTCGGTATCATAAAGAAGACAATTATAACTAAAAATGTTCTCAACAAGGCATAACTTATTATGATCCATGACCACCATTATTAAAAATATATTCCTTCCTCGACAACTATTTCCTTCTCGTGATAGCATAAAACAAAAAGATATAATGATCTATAAATGAATTATTTCGACAATCTTCAACCACTACCTCCATTAGCTACAAAAGACTACATGTTTTGTAGGTGATTATCCCTTTTTTCAAGATGATAGACATCCCATGTTGTGGGTTAAAAGATTCTTTGTTGTAGGTGTTAGTTTATTTCAAAGGCATCTCTTCATCATTAATAACCATAATCAACATAAAAATCCATTTCTTTCATAGACATTCATAAGTTCACACAATCATTTAACAATATAATATATCATCCTTAATTATTTAAATACTTAAAATAAGTAGGAAGGTCTGGGTAATATCTTTGAAACCATTAGAAATATCATGAAAAGTATTAAACTTAAACAAGGAAAAGAGGACAATTTCAAGAATCATCAACAAGGATTATGAAGCAATACCATATATCAATTAGTACATGTTAGTTGTAATATATATTTACATACACATAAAAAACTAGAGTCTAATACTAATTAAAAATATATATATAAATTTTAAAAAATTATATTGTACAATATAATTAAAAATTTGATCGAACATACATAAATAATCATCTATATTTTCAATATAGCAATAAAATTATGTAAAATAACTAAACCATCAAGTATAATATTTAGAGATATGTCTTTTGCACTCTAATATCTTACATTTATTTGTATATTTTATTCAACTTCCTTGATGTAGGATATAATTGTTGGGTTTTATTTTTATATTCCTTTTGTTTCATATTTCTTTGGTTTAAAATACAATTATAATTTTGGTGCAAGTGAAAATGAGGGAGCACTTGGGAGGTTTGATTAAAGCACCTTTGATTTAAGGCGGCTTTGATTGAACTTACTTATGTGGTGCTCTTGTGGTATCCTTTTCTTCTCTTATCCACATGCAATTTTAAAGGTCAAAATAGTCAACTTCACTAGGAAAACACAATCATTTGGAGATAAAATTTTATATGTACATAGGCATTGGAATTTGTTTTCTAAAAAGTATAATATGTAATATATTTTTAATATTATATTTCTTAATTTATTTAATAAGCAAGATAGGACCATTATAAAAAAGATATTATTTAAAACACTGGGAAAAATAGAAAAATGGATCAAAATTTACAAAAAAATACATTAAATTATGCATTGATGCACATGCTTCAACAAAGAAAGATCATAATAAAAATGTATTCAATATAAGACAACATCAAAAGACATACACTAAATGTTGGAGTAAATTATTTAATTCTAAGAACTTCTTGAAAGATTTTATTTGTACTAAAAGTTATGTGTTATGATAAAATGTCACTCATTATAAAATAACAAATACTGATTAAAAAGTAACCAACAATGATTTATTTAAAATTATAAAAATATATAAATTGAATCTATAGATAAAATGACATAATCACTATTTTTATAATCTTCAAATTCTTGATATTTGACTTTGTGCAATTGACAAAATGTGTTGAATGTTAAAAATGTTAATTCTTGTGGCCCATTAATGTTGAAAAGTGGGAGATGTTATTGTGCTTTCACCTAAAGACATGATTTCACACACACCTTCATGCTTATTGAGTCATTTAAGGCTATCTTGTTTCATTCTTACACTTTGATTATGAGCTTTATTTATACATGTTTGAAGTTATAATGCATGCATCATGCATACCCCTTAATATTTGATTCATCATTGCCATGTATTTACATATGGAGTGAATCATGCCTCCCTCCTTCCACATAGTTTCACCTTAATGTATTATTTGTCCTATATGGGGCATAATCCTTCATACAATCTTCCATGCTTACATTTTACATTGTTGTGCTCACATGATTCATTCACATCTTAAGTAGCCATTTTATCACATTAGAGACATTGTGCCTTCCCTTTTCATATTATTCCTTTTTAATATGCACCCTTAATTTTTTTTGGAAATACTTGTTAGCTCAAAATAGATTGAAATGTCAAGCACTTCCTTTCCAATTTTTTATCACCAAGTTCCCAATGTGAGCAAGGTGAGAGCATACATTGTACGAGATTACACATTCTTTCAAAAATAAGAAGTCGAAAATAATATCCATTCATTCAATGGGGTTAGCAAGAACTTTCACTTTTTAATGGGAAAACTTATACAATAGTGAATATGTAAGCAAGCTCTTCCACTTTTCAATGGTGAATGAATACGACAAGAAAGAGCAGCTCTCCCACTTTTTAGCACAATGAATAAAATAAAATAGAGCAATTCTTCCACTTTTTAGCAGTGAGTGAGAACCAATAAGCCACTTATTTAGTGGGGTGAGTACAATAGAATAACAAAAGCAACTCATTGGTGGTACTACCACTCAGTGTTACAATGTTAGTTCATAAATAAAAAACTTCTAAATTTAAGATATGCATCTGCTAAATTACAAGTATGGTAATGAAATAAATTGATAAAACATCCCCACATGTATAACAACATTAAAGAACTAACCATCCATCATGGAATTAACAAATATACCTCAAAGATTTGAAAATAGATGGTTGATGTAGGTTTGAAATCCTACTATTACAATCTAGACAATGAGATATAAAGTCAAAAAAAACTACCAAATCACTCCCCCACACACCCACAATGAATGCAAGCTCAAAGATTGGAAAATAGATGGTTGGTGTAGGTTTGAAATAATGTTAAATATGTACAACGAGATATAAACTCAAAAAACTTCACCAAAATATAATTCCCAAAATCTGTAATCAAAATACTTTAAATTATCTTCTCTTTGAAACCCTAGAACTAGAACTTCATTGAAGCACAATGCGATTCCTAAACAAAACCACTCCACTAGATAAGTGTAATACGGGGGAAATCCAGGTTAGCAAAGACTAAGTGACAATCACAACACAAATCTAAGCTAAAACCCCAATCTAAAACAAGAGAATACAAACAAAATGAGGAATAAAATGAAAGCATTCAAATGAAAGCACTCCCCATATTGCAATTGATTCACTTCCCTTGTCTCTCCTCAAGCTGCCTTTGCAAGTTTGCCCTCAAATTTGGAGTAGAGTTTGTGCAAATACCTGCAAACAATAAAGCATGAAAGTTGGAGATAATGGTTGCTAAGGAGAAAATGGAGGAGAAAGGCTTCTTTTATAGAAAACCATTTAAACAAACGGATGAGATTGATCTTCTAGAAAGATGCCAAGATCAATGGTGGAGGATCGATGCACCAAAAGTGGTGGGCTAGTGACGACTATGACACCAACAACTATGACAGAGATTAATGAGCAAGGGGGAGGATAATGGTTGAATTAAAAATTGAAAAATAATTAATTCATGAGAAAGGAATATTTGGCCAAGTGGAGGATGAATAATTCATTTGAATTATTTATTTGAGAAAAGGAAAAGTGGAGATTAAATTAAAATAATTTCCATAATTATTTTAACTAAATGAGAGGAAATGTGAACAGAGGCATTAATAATTAAATTGATTTAATTATCGAATAAAAGAGACACATGGAGGACGATTAGATAATTTTGGCAATTATTTAACAATGGATGAATTAAAAAGGGGGAGTGAATAGTTAAATAATTAATAAAATTATTTAACCATAGACGAAAGATGACAAGCAAATAATTAAATAAATAATAATTCATTTAATTATTGAAGAAAGGGAGATATTAGTGACACAATTAATTTATTTAATTGATCAGGATAGAATAAAGATTAGAAAGTGAATTAATTAAATAATTAAAAATTATTTAATTAATAGAGGAATATGATCAAGAATAATCAAATTATTTAAATTATTTAATTATCGGAGGATGACAACCAAGAAAAATGACGCTCGCAAGCATGGGACATTTTTCAATGTCTACATTTTACCCCTCTTTGACATAATGCAGTTCATCGCGTTGTGTCAAAGAAACTCAATCAAAGGATGCCCCAGTGAAGTCAGGATATAGGTATGCCCCCTCGGGAAAATTTTACAAATTTTCAAAGATTTTCAAAAAAAATAGAAAATTGTCCCGATAAGACAAGTTGATGACCAGGAATCCAATGGTCAAGACAAAATTAAGTTTTGAGGTCGATAAAGGGGTCAAATTTAGGTTTGAAGTCATCAAAAGGATCCTCCAATCGACAAGGCAGGCGCAAAACCCTAATTTTGAACCTATAAATAGAAATTTGAGTGAGTTTAAAGATCATTTGTGCATTCTCAATTTAGAGAGTTTGAGAGCTCTGAGTGATTTTCCAGTGAAGATGTCACCTATTCCAAAGGCTGTCCACCATGCATATCGCATCCAGAGATACCGTCGTCTTGAGGGAGCGACCACCCCGGTACATACTACTAACACACCTTTTAATTTTTTCATTTTTTGCAAATTAGATAGGGAAAAATTTTAGTAGGAAATTGTGTCATAGAATTTTGCAACGCAATTGCATGCGTGTTCGATGCAGATGATAAGTGGTTCACCGTAATCGTCTTGTCATGACGCAATTGACTTACGGTTAGAGCAGTGGCATTCACGTTGTGACGCAAGTGACCTTCTGAGCTGCATATGTAGATGGGAGTGACTCAAGTGACAAGATGTGACACAAGTGATGTAGAAAATGACACATGTGATAGGCGAGTGACGCAATCGCAATTGTGAGCCGGTGGATAATATGTGTGATGTATTTGACAAACAGTAATGCTATTGCCTGGTTAAAAAATTTCCCCAGATCAAGATATTTTGACTTGGTCAACTTAGGTTCAATAGGTCAACTGAAGGTCTTGGATTGACATGATGGTTTGCTTGATGATTTCAGGAGCGTCTACTGCCTATTTATACGTGAGATTCAAGACTAGATGTTTTCTAACTGCGGGACCAATTGGGTGATGAGGAGAGACATACATTGTTGGACCTAGGTTTGTTTTATGTTACCTATATGCCCATGATTAGGGAAAACAAGGGCATGTTGATAGCATTGGCGGAGCGATGGCACTCTGAGACTAGTAGTTTTCACTTGTCAATGGGGGAGGTGACAGTCACCCTGGAGCATGTGTATAGGATATATTATGGCTTTCAATTTGTGGCGAGTGGGTACACTATGATCCAACTCGAGAATTGCAAGCATTGTATGAGTACTAAGACTGTGATGATGATGTAGATCTCTGGATACAGGGGTATGAGATCAGATGGGAAACCCTTGTAGAGCAATATGACATATATTATTTTGTCCTATGCACGTTGATAGCAGGGGTGATGATTCTCGATCATCAAGGTCATGGTTTCCCAGTAGGCTGGGGAGAGATGCTCAGATCAATGGTTCGTTTTGGGACCGTGTATGCATGGGGCCATGCTTATTGGCTATGATTTACTTTTAGTTGCATAATATTGTTTACAGGGGAGGACATAGTCTAAGTTGTGGGGTGGCATTGCTAACAGTATGGGCCTGGGAGCACATAGTAGTTTTCTGACCTTCGGTGGTACAACAGCTGGCAACAGGCGCTCCATACTCTTATATGTACCAAAGGGCCCTGACACAGAAACATGTGGGGGATGTTGGTTACTAGAGGCATGGTTTGGACACATTGGTCAACTTCATTTGGAGGCCATACAAGACTTGTGACTTGTGGATCGATGAGGACGATCGCATGCCATGGTGCCAACAACCTAGATATCTCATTGGGCATATAGTGCAGAGCTAGCATATCATTGAGATGTATCTTCTAAAGAGGGTTAGATGGCAGTTCGAGGAGAGGCAGGGAATTCCACTTGGTACGGTAGAGTATGCACGGTCCTCCTGAGAGGTGCATTCATGGGGACCTTAGATTGTTGTGACCACAACAAAGCAGGAGATAGATTCCTTGTAGGCATTGGATTGGGAGTAGAAAGGAGGAGATGTCGATGTAGGTACTACACTAGAGTAGGATTCTTGGTGGTTGGTACACAAACCGATGCCATTGACAGATCCACAATAGCCATTGTCAGTAGAGTACTAAGGTAGGGGCCTAAGAGGTCAACAAGGGGACAAGGGTCAGAGGGGTGGAGGGAGAGGAGATGGTGGACAGGGGGATGGAGGAGGATGAGGAGATGATGGTGGAGATGGGAGGGGAGGATGTGTAGGAGACCAACAGAGGGGAAGGAGGGACAAAGGGTGATGGGCGGTGGGATAGCTACCACTAATCCAAGAGGAGGAGAAGGGGGAGGATTAGCTAGAGGTGAGGGTAGTAGCAAAGGTTGCAATGTAGGAGGGGGAGCAACATGTAGAGATGCTCGCATTAGAGGTAGCATAGCCAGAGGCAAAGGTGATGGAGGTTGAGGTAGGGGGAGAGGGGGGATAGGAGTAGGACGAGGAGGAGGTAGAGATGGATGAGATAGAGAGTCCTCTGGGAGAGGATTATCATGGGGATCGAGGAGGTGGGGCTAGAGGAGGGATCAAAGGATAGCCACCCTGAAGGTGCATGTATAGGCTTTAGAGGCAAAGCTAAGGACTGTGAATACAGAGAGGGATGGCCTTAAGGTCGAGAGGAATGTTTTCAAATCGAGAGAGACCTAGTTGTGATCAGCAGACAAATCAGCAGATGATTGAATTCAGAGCTACATGCAATGGATCTATCATGGAGGTTGCGCAAGAGTATGCCAAAGCTAGCAGAGCCCATCAATACTATAGAGATCTGTATAAGAGATTGGTATTGCCAGAGAGGAGGAAGCCCACCTTTTCAAAGATTGATAGTGGCTCACGAGGTAGGACTTGCAGTAGGACACAGATTAGGTGTACACAAAGCATGTCTGAGGGTGAGACCTCAGATGCCAGATGGGCTACACCATATGATAGGCCTCCTACCATAGAGTACAGGTCCAAAGAGTCACTGCGTAGGGAGGATAGGGATGCCCTAGGGATAGGGGATCAAGGTAGTTCAAGCTAGGGCCTCCTTTTTCTTTATCATGTTGTTATATGGCCACTATACTTTGATTATCGATCCTGAGAGCTCCATTTTTATTAGACATGATACACCATGACATTGTACCCATGACACTTTTTTTTTAGCAATATATATGATATGATTTTGGTGATGATTTATGATATGTAGTGTTATATGATTATGTTTTATGTTCATGATGATGTTATGCCATGTTATGGATGTTCATGTTGTGGTTATGATGTTTCTTGATGCATTCTATGTGATGGTTTAATATGCTTTATGATTATGCTTTTATTATTATGTTATGAATTTTTATGCCCCTTATGATATGTGTGGATGATAAATGCAGTATGGATAACCTAATTTGATAGATGCAATGTGATATGATGATGTGATGTATTTATGATTATGGATGTTTATATTATCATGATATGTATGAATGATGAATGCAATAGAAATGACCTAATGTTATGAATGTGACATAATATGCAGATGCAATGTAATGTTAATGTAATGTAATGCTTATATGATAATGCAAAATGTGGTGATTAAGAATGTCTAATATGAATACAAAATATGTTGTATAATGTGATATGTTATGTTATTATTAATGTGATGTAATGCATATGGAATGTAATGTGATGTGATGTGGAATGTAATGCTATGCAATATGATAAATGGAAATGAACTATGATGCAATGTACAATGTACTGTCATAATTTGTTATAATGATAATGCAATATAATGTTAATTCTATATGGATGATCTCTATGTTTTCTGTGTTTTCTTATGCAAATATATGTGGTTTAATATGATAATGTTTCCTATGATGAAAATACCTTCTATGATACTTTCTAACATGGTTATGTATGCAAGATGTTTTTGTGTGTCACGAGACTCTGTCAAGATGTAGACAGAAGAAATGTTAGTGTGGAAGAGATGGGAGTTAGCATGAAAGAGGGTAAAGGAGATGGTATGTTAGATGGGAAATGATAAGGGACCAACTTTCATGCTTTCATATTTATCATCATCGAGTGTCAAAATTGTTGCAAATGGAGCACAAACACCGTGGTATGACATAGACCAAGGTGTGCAAGGTGACCATTTGTGAGAGACAAGTAGTCAAAAGACAAGGAATGCCTCAACTCATAATAAGGACCCAATTATCCCAGTCTTTTTGCCAAGACAAACCACAGACAACAAGCAAAGAAAAGAGGTCATGATCCATCATCATCCCTCTAAATCCTTTAATATGATATCCTTGAGGTAACTAGTAACATGACCAAAGACCAATCAAAAAGATAAGACAAACTCAGACCAACAAACTGTTTGCTAATAGAGAGTGTTTGCCAATGATATTGATATGATTGACTAGGTTGACCAAGATGACTGAATTTGACAAATTGGTTGACAAGGATTGATTGATAAGTTGACAAAGATTGACCAATTGATTTGATTGATTGTGCCCACTTTCAAGAAGGGTGCATCCTAATTAAAGCAAGATTAATTGACCTAGATGTCAAGATTGATTAATTTGATAAAGCTTGATTGATAAGGTCAACAAGGTTGATTAATAATGATTACGCCTAGTTTCATGAAGGACACATCCTGATTAAGGTAAGATTAATTGACCAAGATGATAAGATTAACTGATTGTTTGACAAAGATTGATTGATTTGACCAAGTGATGTGACGATACCCAATTTCAAGAAAGACATATCTTGTCTAAGGCAAGGAACACATTTGATAAAGTTGACCGAGTGACCATTGTTGATAAAGCAACTAATTGCAAGAAAGACACATCCTACTAAAGGTGAATGACCAGATTTCCCAAAGAAAGTCTAATCTCAAGAAAGACGCATCCTAATAAAAGACATGAGATAGAACCAAATAGATAAATGACATAATGCCCCATTCCAATTATAAGATCAATGACCAGATTAGTTGTTTGATGATAAGATGATTGACCAATTGAAAATGAAAGATTTCGTTGAGTGTGTTTGCCTATTGATTCATGATTTGGTTTGAATGATGATTGCTTGTGGACCAAGAACATGACCAGACTCGAAAAACCCTAAAGTACTGACCTAGGTGGCCTCAGGGGCTCATCAATTGATGGCCTTTCCTACGCTATACACTCAGAGACCTTGTAGTTCGACATGACTTGAATTTGTGTTATTTGAAAAAAGACTAAGTCATGATTTTATTTGGAAAACCCTAAAAGGATAGACCTAATGTCTTGGGGATTTATTTAAGATGAGCCTTGCCTATGTAGCAAATGCGCAGAGACAACATAGTTCGACCCTACTAACACAAACTAACTCAAACTTAGACTTAGATTATGTTGTTAGAATTTTCAAAGTTTTCTGATGTTTTTGGATTTTGAAGGTTTTATGATTTTTTTGGATTTTTTATGTTTCCTAAATTTTTTGGATTTTGAAGGTTTTTGATCTTTTTTTTGGATTTTGGCGTTTTGATCTTTTGGATTTTTGATGTTTTATTTTTTGGATTTTTGATTTTTTGGATTTTTATCTTTTAAAAGGTTGATACCATGTGTTATTTCCCATGAAGACATAAGTCAAGGAATTTCCCCCAGTTAGGTATAGGATCACTATATTATTCACGAGGGGAAGTAGCAGATGGATGCAATAGATGATCATGAAGGCAAAGGATACTAAATTTTTGTGGTTCTCAGGTCATGAGAAGGATGACAAAGCTTTATTATGAGCAAGTGACATGTGCGAATCTATGAGCAGAAGGATGAAAGACTAGATGGAGTGACAGTAGACAAAGGAGAATAAACTAACTACACATGGCGCTTGTTTCCTAGGTTTTCACCATGGTACTTATCCAAAGCACCACTGAAGTGGTTTTCACTTTTGAATGAATTATTTCTCTTTTTTTTGTCGCCAAGATGCCTGTTTTCCAAGTTTTCATTAGGGTGACCATCTTTTTGATTTTTTTGTATTTTTGACTTTTTAAGGGGATACTTTGAGAATCAAATGTAGTACTTGTGAAGGTGCATGCTATTGATAGGTTCAGACAATGGTTCTCCTTCAGGAGTAGAAAGTTGATAAGCACCAGGTCCGTATGATATTGTGATGATATAAGGCCCCAACCAATTACGTTCAAACTTTTCGGGCTTCTCTTGTTTTGCTTGATTCTTCGAATTTTCTTTCAGGACTAAGCCACCAATGTCATAGCTTCTAGGTCAAAATTTCTTATTGTAACTACGTCAAAGGTGATTCTAATATGCTTACAAATGTGTCAAAGCATTTTGTCTCTTTACATCCAATAACTCTAGCTCATGTAGACAGGATACATGATATTCTTCTTGATCAATCAAGCCTTGCATAGAGACTCGTAGGGATGGTAACTCGACCTCTATAGGAAGTATGGCTTCATATCCAAAGATAAGGGAATATGGGGTGGCTCATGTAAGAGTGTGGACACTGGTACAGTAGACCCATAAAGTAGGGTTAAGTTGTAGTGCCAGTCATGACCAACATCATTAACAGTCTTCTTTAATATTTTTAGGATAGTCTTATTAGATGCCTCAGCTTGTCCATTACCTTGGGGGTAATATGGGGTATTAAAGTGGTGTTGGATATGAAATTTGTCACAAATATCATGGAAATCCTAGTTTTTAAAGGGGTGACCATTGTCTTTAATGATGGACTATGGGATACCATAGCGGCAAATGATGTAATTCAAGATGAACTTGGCTATTTGATTTCCAGTAATGTAAGTCAGTGGGATAGATTTGATCCATTTTGTAAAGTACTTAGTAGAAAAAATGATAAACTTATGTCCATTAGCAGAGGTGGGATGGATCTTTCCTACGAGGTCAAGTCCCCATTGAGAAAATGTCCATGGTGATGTAAATAGTTGTAGTTCCTGAGCTAGTGCATATATAAGATCTCCATGAATCTGACATTGGTAACATTTCTTCACAAAGTGATAGGAATCACATTCCATTGTAGGCCAATAATATCCCATCCCCATGATCTTTTAGCTAAGGTTGGACTAGCAGAGTGAGCTCCACATATACCATGATGTACCTCTTATAAGGTTGTTTGTGCTTCATTTGAGTTGAGACATTAAAGGAGGGTATTATCGAGGCTACGATGGTAAAGGGTATCTTTGATGATGGCATATTTGGATGCTTGTTGAATAAAGGTTTTGTGTTAGTTGAGGAACAAGTCAAGAGGGATAATTTGGTCATGCAAATAATTGTAAATTTCTTTGTACCAAGGTGAGTCAAGACCAACAAGTTCACACACAAGTTTGGTTTCGAGGACATCGAATGCAAGGATCAATAGTTTTTCTACCAAGAACTCGTATTGTGAAGCATTGTTAGGAATGTCCAAGAGAGATCTAGTTGTAGCCATTGCATCAGCTACTTTGTTCTAGATTCTTGGTATATGTTCAAAGGAAATAGAACCAAAGTACAGTCTGAAACTATCCACCATGTGCTTATAGGGCATCAATTTCTCATCCTTGGTGTCATAATCATCATTAACTTGCTTAATCACTAACTGAGGATCACCATAGTCTTGAAGATCCTTGATTTTCCATTTTATTGCCATTCAAAGTCTTGTCAATAATGCTTTGTACTCAGCTATGTTATTTGTGCACAAAAATGCTATTCAAAATGACTTGGGAATGGACTCTCCTTGAGGTGTGATGAACAAAATTCCTGCTCCTAAACCATGACTGATGTACGATCCATCAAAATACAACTTCTAGGTTGTTAATGTGTCTATGACAAAGATTGATTCATTTGGGAAATCAAATATCAAAGGATGGTCTACTTTTACTTGTGCATCTGTGAGTTGGTCAGCTATCACTTGTCCCTTTATTTCTTTTTGGTCAACGTACTCAATGTCATACTCACTTAGGATCATAACCCACTTAGCTAGTCTTCCTATCAGAGCTACTTTGCTGAGAAGGTATTTAAGAGGATCAATCTTAGCAATCAATTTTTTCTTGTGATTTAGCATATAATGTCTCAATTTTTGTGTTGCAAATACAACTGCTAGGCATGCACATTCAATAGGGCTATATTTCAATTCATATTCAACTAAGGTATGATTAATATAATAGATTTCCCGTTCTTTTCCATCATTATCATTTTGTGCTAACAATGCCCCCGGTGTAGATGAAGTTGTCATCACATACAATATCAAATATCTTCTATCGATCGAAGGCATAAGAACTGGTGGATTCAATAGATACTTCTTGATCTGATCAAATTCTTTTTGAAAATTCTCTGTCTAGTTAAAGGGAATTCCTTTTCATAACAGGTGTTGAAACAAATGGATCTTGTCTGCTAGTTAAGAAATGAAACTGTGGATTGATTGTAATCTTCCTTGTAATGTTCTCAACTAACTAATGTTGGTTGGCGATGGCATTTCTAAGAAGGCTTTTACTTTGGTTTGATCAACTTCTATTCCTTTGTAGGAGACAATATATCCAAGAATCTTTCCTAATTGGACTCCAAAAACACATTTCTTTGGATTTAGCCTGAGTTGGTACTGTTCAAGTTGTGTAAAGATCTTGTCCAAGACTGTTAGGTGTCCAATTCGTTCTAAGGACTTTGAGACGTCATCAACATAGTCTTCCATAAGTACATGCATATAGTCATGAAAGATAGTAGTCATGGCTCTCTAATAGGTAGCTCCAAAAATTTTAAGCCCAAATGGCATGGCATTTCAACAAAAAGTTCACCAAGCACATGTGAAAGTTGTCTTTGTTTGATCTTCGTGAGAAATTCTTATCTGATTATAACCTAAGAATCCATCCATAAGTGATAGAATTTCATACCCAGTAGTAAGGTCTACTATGATATCAATGTTTGCTAAAGGAAAATCATCTTTAGGACAAGCTTTGTTGAGATCTCTAAAATTTGTACATACTCTGATTTGACCATTTGGTTTGGTGATAGGAACAAGGTTTGATATCCAATCTGCATAATCAATCAAGTGAATGAATCCAACATCTAGGAGCTTATTCAATTCCACCTTGACAAGGAGTGCAAGTTGGGGGTGCATTTTTCTTAACTTATGTTTATATGGCTTAGAATTCGATAGCAGTGGCAAATGATGCAAAACAAGTTTGGGATCCAATCTAGGCATATCAACATATGACCATGTAAAATTAAAAAAAAAATCTGAAAAGAATGCTATAAACTTAGGTTTTTCCTTGATGGTCAAAGATGCTACTAATTGTATGATTATGGAATTGTCTTGTGTTCCAATGTTCACTTCTTTTGTTTCTTCTATAAGTAATGGCTATCTCTCTCATTCTATAGGGATACTTTCCATTCCTACATCCTCAGGTGCCTCAGAGAGGTTTTCACCTTTGGATATGTCCTTTATTTTTACTATTTCACTATTAGCAGGCACCTTTCAATTTTCACCTGAAGACCTATTATTTTTATTTTTACTTTTGACATTTTCACTTTTGTGACCAGCAGACAAGATAGCCTCACCAAAGTACATTACATAATTGGGTTCTATGGAAAATCCAACCTTATGATCCCCACTTGGTATTCCTTCATGAAGTCCCATGAACTCAACAATTGCTTCATCGTTCTCGAGAGTGTCCAAACTTGGTGGTTCTTGTTGATCCCAATCTATGAATTGTGGGTAGACAAGGGGTAAGCCATCATCGGTATTATCAAGGGTCATGGTGTAGGCAGATAGGGTAAAAACATAAGTAGAGTCATCAGGGTCCCAAGGGATAGAATCAACAATTTCCCAAAAATGTTTGATCCATTCTTCTCTTTTCAAGGGGACCTTTCGACAAGGACTTGGTTGGGGACCAACTTTAAACATTTGGAAAAATATTTCATTGAAGGTAGGCTCACTAAGTTCTCTAAATTTTTCCTCAAGGCAATAATTGCTAAGAGATATATTGGATTCTAGATCCCATTCCCATTCATTAGAATCAGAGTCGGTATAAAAGTCCTCAGATGTCTCGATTTCATTTGAAGCGTTGACAGTCTCACTCGAGGGTAACTTGATACCCCAAATAGTCACTTCTACTGGTAAAAACCCCAACCCTTGATTCTTTAGTAATTTAGGAGGTTGCAAGGGTTCCAACATTCCTTGTTTATTTAGGCCAAGGCCGTTGTTTCCATCATATCCGTGTCATTTCATTATTTGGAACCCTTTTGGATACTGTTCAATTAGAAATTTCTTAGTTTCAGTGTCCTCCTCTTCTCTATACAACCATGTGAGAATGTGATCATCTAGAGACTCTTTGTCTAGTTCCCCCCATTTATTGAAAGTGGTAGGGTGATTATGAATGATGACCTTAGGTTGCACGGGATGCAGTTTTCCATAGGACTTTGGCAATTTAGGTAATTTTCCAATGAAAAAGAGACTTTTCATGTTGTATTCTCTACATCCTTTGTCCTATAGCTAGATCTTTGGTGTGGAAGGTGTGGTGAATGGAGTGGATGATTTGACAAGGGTAGATGGATCAATGTAGTTAGATGGAGTGATGGATGAAGTGGAAGATGAGGCCTCTCGATTGATGGGCACTTGACATTCAACAGTTCCTTTTAGGTTTGAACAATACTGAAAAGGATCAGGGTCGCTAGGAATAGTAATTTCAATGTCATTGTATGGGAACTCGAGGCATTGATGGTATGTGGATGGGATAGCCCTCATGGCATGAATCCATGGGTGGCCAAGGAGAAGATTATAATGCAAATCCAGATCCAAGACATGGAATACTATATCATGTATTGCTAGGCCAACTCTTACAAGAAGTGAAATTACTTCTTCGGACGAATGTGCAGCATCATCATAAGCTTTGATCATAATTTTCTTGGTTTGTTCTATACAATCCTCTGAGTATCCCAATGCTTTCACCAATTTTAGTGAGAAAATGTTCAGACCTGCTCCATCGTCTACTAGGACTCATCTAATCATGTGTTTATTAACACATACTTCAAGGTTTATGGGGTCATTATGATAAGATTTTGGTGTGGAAAATTCTTGCTTGGAGAAGGTGACATGGTGTAGCATAGCTAGGTATCCAACCATGGCCTGAAATTCATTGACATCTAGGTTAGTGGGGATGGATGCTTCTTGTAATGCTTTATCAAGGATGGCTTTGTGTTATGGTGATATTTGAAAAAGTTCCAAGATAGAAATTTGTGAGGGAGTTTTCCCTAGCTGATCTAGGAGATTATATTGAATTTTTGGCTGTGAATTAGAAGGAGGTCCTAGAATGGTTATCTTGGTTCAATGAGTGGTAATAGCACATTCTAAACTCGACTTGTTTATGGTAATAGTGGCAATGTGATCATCAAAGGGTCTCACATTAAGGATGATAGTGTTGTAATCATGCTTGACGACAACATAAATGGCATTATTTTTGTTTGTCTTTTCCTTTGTCATGATCTTGCAAGGGAGTCTTGAATATGGTATGATTAGCATTGGTTTTTTCTTGTGAATCTCCTACTGATATAGTCTCTTTTTCAATGAGGTATTGAATGATATTATTGAGCATCCAACATCTAGTTGTTTTGTGTCCTTTTCCATGGTGATATTCACAGTATTCATCTTCTTTCCACCAATTAGGTTTGATTAATGAGGGCTCATAATTTTTGGTATCTGATAGTGTGATGACATTAGTCTATCAAAGTTGTTTGAGGACTGATTCAATAGGTTCACCCAATTGAGTGTATGTTCTTTTAGGGCGTGGAGGACCTCTTCATTGTTGATTATTTTTTACCATGTTTAGCATTTGGTTTTGACCTTGTGTCTGTGTTTTTGGTGTATTGGTTGTATTTGATGAGGAAGGACCTTCAAGTTGAATAGTTGGACCCTTGGTTATCAGTTTGGCATCAACAACTCCATCATTTGTGACATTTTTATTTTGAGACTAGTACTTGCTCTTATCATTGTTGGGTTTTGGATTTTATTTGTTTACCTTGACTAGTCCTTTTGTGATAAGACCTTTCTCAATAAGGAAACCTTTCTCAAAAATCTCATCAAAGGTTGTGCAACATTGGATTTGAATTCGACTCATCAATTCATTGTTGAGGTTTTCCACAAACATGGTGACAAGTTGTTTTTTAGGAATGTGAGAAGGGAAATTGTTAACCAAATCTCACCATCTCTAGTAAAACGAGGTAAGTGATTACCATTCTTCTTGTTTGGTTGTGCTTAATGTTGCAAGGGTGACATCATTTTCAATGTTGAAGGTGAAATGATTGATGAATTTTTTGGCCAGTTCACCCCATGTTCTAATTCATGGAGGAAGTTGTGCAAACCAATCTAGAGTTGGCCCCATAAGGCTTCATGGGAATAGTCTCATTAAATAGGTAGGATCATATGAGACTTCCATACATGTCGTGTTGAATTTTCAAATGTGTTCTATTGGATCCCCTGTCCCCTTATACTTAGCCAAAGGTGGTGTTGTGAAGTGAGGGGGAAAGGGCAGCATGTACAAACTTTTATCAAATGCAAAGGGGAACAATTCCTCCACGGAATAGGTCTTCTTGTTGGTCCCCAATTGTATGTTTTTCATTTGTTGTTGGAGGGCCTGTATTTGTTGCATTAATGTATCTGCAAGAGATGGTGTTGCATTATTTTGGTTTGGTGTCATGATGTTTGTATTAAGGTCATATGTCATATTTGAATTGGGATTGATGCTTTGTAACATGGGACCTTGGTTGCCATATTGATGTGTGTTGTTTTGGTTTGGGATGAAATTGGTATTTAGGTTTGTTCCAAAGGCCATCTTTGCATTTGGTATAGTGTTTTGGAATTGAGGTGTAGACCCTTGGTTTGTCCCTTGGTTTTGAAATTTTGGTCCTTGATTTGCATTTTGAAATGGAGGTGTAGGTCCTTGGTTGATGTTTTGACATGAAGGTGTAGGCCCTTGATTAATGTTTTGAAATGAGGGTGTAGGCCCTTGATTAGTATTTTGAAATGAGGGTGTAGGCCCTTGATTGGTATTTTGAAATGAGGGTGTAGGCCCTTGATTGGTGTTTTGACATGAAGGTGTAGGCCCTTCATTGATGTTTTGAAATGAAGACGTAGGCCCTTGATTGGTATTTTGAAATGAAGGAATGGTTCCTTGAGTAGAGTTTTGGAATGATGGAATGGACCCTTGATTAGTGTTTTAAAATAATGGAGTAGATCCTTGATTAGCCTTTTGGAGTGATGGAATAGACCCTTGATTATTGTTTTGATTTGGGATCCTTTGTGAGGCAATGTGAACCTTTCTAGATTTATTTGGTGGATGTTGAATGGATGAAGGTGTGCTTTGAAATTGGAATAAGGAACCTTGATTTGTGTTTTGAAGTGTGGGTTGTTACCAATTTTTCACCACAACTCAAATTGGTAGAGCTAATTAAATTAAGTTCATTTTAAGGTGAAAATTTTTCAATTCATTTATGCATTTGCTTAAACCATTGCATGTATTGGAGTTTCAAAGAGTTGTTCAGTTAAAATGTGCAATGTGTTTCAGTTAAAGAGAGCATTTAGTTTTTCCATTTAATGTTTATAGCATAGAAAAAATTGCATGAGATATAAAGAAAATTACTTTCATTCAGTATTGAGTCATTCATTCCATAATGTTTCATACATTTAAAAAAGGAGAAGTACAGAATTGAACAAGAATGCATAAATGTTGTTTTATATTCATTGGGATGAAAAGAAAGATCGGGTGTCCCACAAAAGCCGTGGGAATAGCTGAGTCAATAGAACACAAGGAATACACTATGCTACTGAAGACAAAAGAAAGAAAGGAACACATAAGAAGAAACATAGTCGTCTTTGCTTGAGGTGTCTTCAAGTTGTCTTCGTTGTTGTTTCTCCCTCCTTGCTCCTATTCTCCAAGTGAACCTTTTAGATGATTGAGAAAGCTTTGTTAGAGCTCGGGTTATGAATTCTCCTATATGAACTATCAACAGTAATATAGAACATTGCTTGTGGTACATTGAATTAGTTGAGAAAATATCAGAAGTTTGCAGAGGAACACAGAAGATGAGACATCACAGGAACATTGAACTTTTTTTTTCATCTAACATGTTTGTTTCCTATGCAGGTATAGGAAAAGTTATGTTGCTCATATATTCTAAAGACATAATAGCATGTGGTGTGAAAATGGGCTCCCACAAGGGTTGAGCCTAGTATGTTTCCCCTTGACTACAAGTGAGGCTTTAAGTTAAGAAATGCATTCACAGTGTTCAAAATGAAGCATCCAACTGAAGGAGAAATCCACAAAAGCAATGCAAGAGAAATGGATTAATCACTCATACATGACCATCAAATTCAAAATGCAAAGTGAAGATGATAATCACAAATGTGCAAGGAGTATTTCTCAAAATGATCAAAATATGTAGAATAGAAATCAAATGCACTATCTTTCATTTATGTTTGCATACAAATTTGTCATGTTCAAAGTGTTGCTACAACATTACAATACTACCATATTTCATAAACATGATGTTCACATTGATAGGGCAGCAAGTGATACATTTCCATGGAGTGATAATGAACAGGCATACATAATGCCAATCTACAAATCAAGAGTAGCAACTAAAGCAATTGGAGAAGCTTCAATAAATCATTATCCAAGTTTCACTTATTTCAAAATATTCTATACACTAAGGATTCCAAAATAAATAAAAATGCATGAAGAGTATAGAGAGGAACTTTGTTTCCATCAAGAAATGAAAGTACAAAGTAGCTGCAAGTGAACTATGGAAGCTCAAAAAAAAAAAAGAGGAAGAAGCATTATTGACTATGGACACAATACACAAAAGGTTTGAGTAGAATGGAACATGAAACACCATCACTAATGTAAAATGGAACACGAAACTCAAGTTTTGTTTCAGCATGTTGGTGCTACAGTTATAAAAGAGAATCTCATTGCATTGTTCCATATTCACAATAAGAATGAAAATGTGGTGAAGGGTGAAAGCTTGAAGTGCATTTTTTGAATATTCAAAGTGCTTAGAATGGATGATCAATAAGAAACAATAATGGAGGTGTCATGACCTACATATGCATCATGTTGGCCAATTTCAAGCATTCAAGGGCATCATGTTGAGTTACATCAGAGTATATGTGAATGGGAACAAAACAACTTAAACTTTGTTTAGTAAAAGAATGCAAACAAGTTTTCAAAAGAAAGGTTGTAATAAATAGTGGAAAGCTTCATAGTGCTTGAAAGTAAACCTCGCTTCTCAAATGCAAGTATTTAAGGGAAACATTTAGTATTCATTCCCACATACATAATGTAGCTATGAGCAATTATACAAATTTCTAAATGGTGTCGAGATGATAAATGGGAGACAAGTAATAAATGGCCAATGTGTGCATTATATTAAAGAAGACTAATGCTAAAGGAGTTGCATTGTTTTATTTTTGAAAACAAATGGTGGAATTGCAAGAATGCAAATACAAAGCAAAATCAAATGACTATTTGTGTTGAGAGAATGAAAATGGAGAGTACCTAGTAAGTGCCTTTGAAAGGCAAGCCCATTGGAGCAACATGGTTTTTTCTATAATCAAAGAGCAAGACAAGCTACAGTGATATGCATGATAGAAAATGAAGCCATTTTTACCCTTCGAAAGCAAATGGACAAATGCTATGAAGCTAGGGTTTTCAAAATAAAAGTGAACAATAATGTTTTCTCATTTAGAAATGTGAAACCCTCAAGGTCTAAAGCCTCGACCTTGCTTGGAGGAACTTGTATTTTGGTTTTCATTCAAGGAAAAAATGGAATAAAATACTACATTTTGCATATTAAGAAAATGAATAAGGAATATATGATGCATCAAAACCCGAGTTGGTACTCTCATGGTCGTGGCCTGAGAGAGTCATTTCTCTTCACAGGAGCACAAAACCACTTGGGGTTTTATTTCAAAAGGTTCAAATGCAGAGGATAATAAAGGGTTCAAGCTCATGCAAGATTAAGAACTCTAAGAAAATGTAAGTAACATGGTGAATGGTTGTGGCCATTGAAGGGCTTCAAACCCATAAAATATTAAAAAAATGAAAAGAATCATTACCTCTGTGGATTTCATTAATTTTTACATCATGGGTCGAGCCCATAATCAATTATTTTTTGCAGAAAAACAAAGAAACAAACATGGTATGGTCGCGGCCTGTGTGGAAGAGCTCACATTTTGTTTTGTTTCCAAACAAAAGATAAATATTTTCTTTTAAATCATGCTCGAATCAAAGCTTATTTAAGAGGGAAATGCACAAAAATGAGAACATGAAACTTACCTAGCTTTGGTGTGTGGAGAATATCATTCAAAGCCAGTGTGCCATGTCCTTCAGAAGCTTGAATCAAACTCTCCATGGTGGACCAAATGAATAAGGTTTCAACAAAGAAATGAGGCATAAAGAATGGGTTAGAACAATTATAGAGGCCATAGCCTGGAGGCCTCAAAAACCCTTTGAAATGGAGTCAAAATGTCACCAAATGATCAGAAAATAACTTACCATCAAGTTGCAGAAGGAATTGACCCCAAGCAAGGAAGAATCAACACAAAAAATGCAGAGACAATGCTCAAACCCTAGTTCCCCATGGCTGCCAAATGCAAATCCTTTTTTCTCCAAACTTGGCCGATGAAAATGATGCTAAGAATTAGGGATTGAAGTCAGTTTTGAAATGTTTTCCAAAGTGCCCTAATTTGAATGTGTTTTTTATCACATTCTTTTAAAAATAAAATGCCTTATTAATACCTTGTCACAAATGTTTCCTAGGTCTAGCCATGCCTTAGCCATGCCTTAGGAATTTTTATTTTATTTTTAAAGAAAATCAAACAAACCCATACCTTGCTTTATATTTTTATGAGAAAACCTCATGCACTTTGGTCCCTTCTCACTAGGTTAAGATATTCACATGCCTTAGTATTTTTATGGTTCATAGCCTATGGTCAAATTTTATGATTTTTTATAGAAAAATAAAATATAATAGGAGCCTTTGTATAGTATTTTGATTTTTGCAAAATATCAAACTTTACTCAAACTGCAAAAACAGAATATTTGGAGTCAAAATGCATCAAAACAAATGTAATAGGGAGGTTTCTATTCTAATTTTCTAAAACTGCACATGATGTTTTTAAATGTTTCTATAAATTAATTTAATGTTTGTTATTGTTTTTAAAATGCAATTTGGGTGTTTGAGTCTTCACTGGACTTTCTATTTTGAGTTGAGTTCACTTGGGCGAATTTGGAAAAGAGGAGGCAAACTGAACTTTCCAATTTCAATTTTGAGTTGTTTGGACCTGATTTTGTGGATTTTTTTTATCAACCTCTTGGAGAGGGAAAGTTGCCACTTTTCTCATGCAGTTTGGAGTAGTTTGAGGCACTATTTTTTAGGCTTTTCTAAGGAACTCGAAAATGGATCAAAGTTGCTATTTTGGAGATTCAGTGGAGCTGATTTTTGTTATTTTCATTACTAAGGACACTTGGAGAATATAAGTGGGGAGCAAAATTTGATTTTCTCAATTCAAATTGATTGTTCTTGCTCTCCTACTCAGTCAAAGAGTCTTGTAAACTTTTTCTTGTACTTAGATTCTGAATTTGACACTCCTTCATTTCAATAAAACAACAAGATTTCCTTTCTCATTTTCTTGCCTCAAATTTATAGTCATGATTTGATGTTAACTGTGATTCAAATACAGAATCCTCTTCATGTCTTGTCATTGTAAGTTTTTTTACAAGGGTTTCATGTAATTCAGGTTGCATTTTGTGTTTTGTTTGGTGAACCTCTATGCAAATCACTGTTGGATTATGTGTTTCTAGGGTGGGATTGTGAGAATCAAAGTTTTAGAGAGATTGTTGAGAGTAGAAAGTTGTCAGAATCTTTAAATTGCTTGTAAATCATCTTAGGTTTTAGGATCTCTATTTCAGTTTTTCCTTTTAACCCTTTCCTCTGAAATTCTTCTAGATTAGGTGGTTTACTGGGGGAACCAACCCGCTCTAGATATTCGCTCACTTAAAAATTTAGCCACAATCTGAGAGTGTTTCCATGTTACAATAGGATAGGAAAGTCTAACTTGGCTAAGGGTACAATCCTCATTGTTAACATGGGTATAGGGCCTTGGTTTGCATTTTGGAGCAAAGTTGTGGGACCTTGTGACATAGAACCTTGATTTTTGTTTTGGAAAAGGGGATTTGTAAAGGTTTTACTCGTGGAATTTGAGGAACTTTCAAATGTAAAATTTGTCCTTGTGTAGTAGTATGGGTTACCTTGTTTCCAAATGTTGAGATGATTGGGATGTGTGTGGTAGTGGTGGTTGTCATGTGTTTAGTTGTCCCAAGTGGTATGGTTGACATTTTTTGTGATGAGGGCATGCCAAATACAAATGGATTTTGGGTTTCTTCTTCTACAATGGTTGATACATCAAAGACTTGAGGGAGTTTGGAACCCTTTTTAGCTAGTGCATAGAAGAATTGTTTAGGGTTAGCACCAACAAGTTGATCAACCATGCTTAAAACCCTTGGGTCTTGGTAAGCCTTTTCAATTTCTTGAGGAGTCAATTTTTTGTTGAATTCTTCTAAGCTTAGGTTGTCCCATGTTTCTGTTTGGTCTCTTTGTGGTGTCTCCCTTTGAGATGTGGAATGATCTGAATTTGTTCCAAGGTTAGTGTCATGAAAAGGGTCACTTGAAAAATCCATGTCCTTTCTTTTGGTTTGTGGCCTTATTTTAACCATGTGATACTTTTGCAAGTTTGGAGGATAATACAAGATGGTGATGAAACTAAACTATGTTTTTGGATTTTCCTGAATATTAAGATGCAAGGATAATGAGGCTAATGGATGCAAAAGGATATAAAAGGTTGACTAATTTGTAAATTAAGAAAAAATTATATGATGCTAAGGCTAAGGTGAAAATGAATTATGTTTTTTTGTATTTTTAGGATAAAGGTGCAAGGTGCAATTTAGATCAAAGATGGACAAGATGATGATGAAAGCTCTAATCAAAGGGATGTAATATGGATCTAAAAGGTAATGCTAAGGAATCCTAAAATTTCAAAAAAAGGATGGAAATCAAGCTAATGTGGACCCAAGGTAACAATCCCAAGTGCCATTGACCTTCGTGATAATCAAGAGGATAATTTTGACAACGTTGAGTCAAGGCTAGGACACAAGCTTGAGACTCAAATTTGACCAAGGTGATAATGACAAAGATTGATAAAATGAAGGATGCTGATCAATGAAAAATAGAATATGCAACCAAGGATTTTCCAAAAGCTTAATGGTCTTCCTATGCTCAAAATTTGAAGGTCTAAATGCAACCTAAGGGTCTAAGCTTAATCTATGTAATGCAAAGGATGGGGGAAGGTAATTGATAATGCAATGTATCCATAAATGATAATGCTAGAATGAGCTGATAAGGCTTGCAAATCTCTAGTTTAGTAGTCAAAGGTCACTATAAAATGAGTTGATCAGATTTTGGACAAAGATTTTGAAAGTTTCTGGTTATTAGACAATTGTGGCACTATTTTCTACAAATGTGTTGTTCTAGATTGCGGGTTTTCAAATCTCAATTGTGGTTCAAGATGATAGTTGTGGCTCTATTTTTTGTACATACAGTTTAGGATGAAAATTATGGTTTTCCAGTGATCAGTTGTGGTGCAAAATATCAGTTGTGGCTTTATTTTTGATAGTTTCAGTTCACAAAATCTTGTTTTTGATAGTTTGATGGTTTTGACCTAGTTTTGAATGAATTTTGACTAGTTTTTTATGAGATTTGATTGGAAAACATATAATACAATCTCAAGCATTTGTTTTTGGTCTGGTTTTGGATGTGAAAATGTTTGATTTCAAAATAAAACACACATATACAACAATGCACAAGTCGTATGGTTGGCAAGGAAACCACTGGTTGATATCCCCACTTGGATTTCTCCAACCACTTGAATAAGATGGACAGCTACAGACTTGGTGACACTGGCTCCCCTCCACGACACTCATTTCTCAAGATCACCAACTTCATTCCTCCAAGGAGGAATTCATGTCTATACACATGCTCGGTGAAGAAGTGCCAGGGCGCCTTCAGAGGTTTGACCTCCTGCGATCCACAAGCATATCAAAGGGTTTTGGAAACTAACACAAATTGGATTTTAGTAAGGGCATCAGTTCAAAGTGGCCATACATGTGGCAAGATTAGCTCAAGACTATGGTGAGTTAAGATGCCTCCCAGTCCTTTCCCTAAGGAAGGATTTTCATGTAGCTCATGGGGCTACTGAGGATGGCACTTGTGAGTATGACACATCCACACCCGTAAGTGACTTTCGTCAAGAAGCACATTTCTTATATAGTGGCTTGGAAGAGCTTGGCCTTAGCTTTGTTACTGCTTGGACCATTCCCACCTTTTGAAGTGGGGCGGTAGGCCCTCTAATAAAAGGTAAACAATAGCGAGGAAGTACACTTATTTTTTATCTCCCAAATCGCATGAAGAAAAAGGAGAGAGCATACTTTGCGCCTTTTCCTCACACTCGCATGGGGTTCATTTTAAGCACCAAATCCAAATGTGTGGTGTGATTATACAAATTCCAAAGAGGTGCTTTTGATAACTCAAGATCCCTGAATGGCGTGAGAGGAAAGCATACACACTTTATGATAGTTTTCAAAATAGCAAGCACGAAAGAAACTTGTAAATTTTAACTCCCTTGCTTATGATTTGAAGACACTTGGATTCATTTTATGCCCATGACATATAATGCATGTTCATTTTAATACCCATGAGTGAAGTATGCAGATTTTTGTTCTTTTTAAATCCTTATGAATGAAGAATGTAGGTTTGATTTAACCTTTATGATCCTGATGCAAGTTGTAGAAAACAAACTAAAGTAAAGTAAAGCTTGATTTTTTTGTTTGTTTCTAAAGAAAAATTTTTTTGAGAGCCCCACTCCAAAGCCACACGCTAAAACATATAGTTAGCAACCAAAAACCCTACTCTACTCAAAAAAACCAAAAAGAAAATTGAAAGCAAATAAAAATTGAAAATATATACCATACAGGTAATTGCATCGTTTAGGGTCATAGATGTGTCACTATGTCACATCACACCAGAGTAGTTGTGTCACAATTTTGAATTCAAATTTTCCCACCCATGAATGCATCGATGTTTTCCTCAGATGCGTCACAATTTTGAATCTGGATTGCCGCCTAACAATTGTGTCATTTCTCTTAGTAGTTGTGTCGTTTCTTAGTAGTTGCATCATTGTTTTTCACAAATGCATCGTTCTATACTAAAAACCTACAAAAACACACAAAAATCATATGATATCTACAAAAACTACTTTTCACGTCAGGTTCACCAATGTAAGACAAGGGAAAACCAGGTTAGCAAAGATTAATTGACATCTACAACACAAATCTAAGCTAAAACCCCAATCTAAAATAAGAGAATACAAACAAAATGAGGAATAAAATGAAAGCATTCAAATGAAAACACTCCCCATATTGCAGTTGATTCACTTCCCTTATCTCTCCTCAAGCTACCTTTGAAATTCTGGCCTCAAATTTGGAGTAGAGTTTATGCAAATACTTGCAAACAATAAAGCATGAAAGTTGTATTGGAACACAATGATCTACTGAGAGGGGCGTGAATTAGTAGATATTAAAAATTTATCTCTTAAAACCTTTTGTGCGGACTACTTTCTTTAACCCTTAATGTACAGGTATTAATCATGTGATACAGAAATATGCATGCACACAGAAACATCACATAACACCAAATATACGTGGAAAACCTGATCTGGGAAAAACCACGGTGACAAAGCCTGCTTGAGTCTACTACTCAAATCCAAGGTCACAATCCAAATTTCTATTATAATGCTATTAGGGCTACAACCCAAGGATGCAACAACACGCTATTGTGAGCTACAACTTAGTACAATGATAACAATTTCAAATATGCATAGACTTGGTTCTACAAAACCTGAGATGTATCAATACATACAATACATTGTTGCACTTACTACAACTTACTTTATGCTGTTGAAGCTGCACTCTCAGCAACACACATCTACTATGCAATCTCCTCTCCACATAGAACAATTATTGTTCTATCTTGCTGCTCTTCTCTTCTTTCCCCTTATGCAGTAACTCATACATCTACTCTCTCCTGAATGCCAACCTGGATGATGTTCTTTTTTACAATCTAGGACTTTACAAATGCATTCTCTATCAGCTGCACATTTCTCTCTTTTTCATAGACACACAAAAACACACTTCTTATCTCTGCAGCATACTTCTCTCTTATGTTACACTATATAACACTCCTTACAATAACAGGTTATTCTCTCTATTCATGCACATTTACTACAACCATCTAACATTGACAATATCCGATTGTCTTCTATCTCCACCCACCTACAACCTCTACCTCGAGATTGTCTCAACTGTCCAAATCATCTCCAGCTTACTATTAGGCTTTTCTTCAAATGCTAACTTCACTAGCAAGCTACATGTACATCGGGCTACACGCCATCATTTAATTCTGATATAGAGAATTTTCTTCATTCTCTATGTCGAACCCTAAAATCTGATTATGCATTCATTTTATTCTTTTGTTCATCCAATCTGATTTTATCTCAATCACCTATTAGGGTTTTTCAACTTGCAACCTACTTCTGTAAGTGTCAGAGCATCAAGCCACACACATACTATCCAGCTTGTCATATATCACCATACCTGTACATCGAGCCTCACAACATTAATTTTTTTCTTAGAAGGTTTGCTAAGAATAGCAACTCATGAAACCCTAGAATCATATATGCGTAATCCTATTCAATCGATTTGATTCAATCTCGATCACCTTTGTAGTTTGCTCCACCGCCTTGAAGATCAGATCTTCATTTAATTTTTTGCTTGGTGCAATTGGACCAATTAAATGCTTTTTCTATGTCGGTTACCAAAAGAAACCCTCATTCACACAAAATTAGCCGTTTGTGATTACTGCATTCAAATCTGGGCCATCGATCTTCTCTGAGCCACGATCATATCTTTAAAACTTTTCCATCATATATACCTTTAATCATGCGTCGTCGATCTCCATCGACGATATCCTTCATACATGGCTTACCATATGCGGGGTCCACCATTCTAGCTTACTACCACACAATTCACAAAAAGTATGTGAATTGCACGATCATCCAATTGATAATCGCCATCTGCTTATACATGTCACTACCTATCCTTATCAACCTATCGAGTCCCACTGAGCTTATCACTCCATCACAGAAGACTGGAACATTGGAACCACATGTCACTATCCATTATCACTTCCTGCCAAGTGTCATCCTTTCGTTCACTTTTTTATTGTACTGTCAATGCACGTAATCCTCATCTTACCGGGTCTCACTATCACATTCACTTTATTGGGTCCCATAGTCAGCATCACACTCTCCCATAGCTAAGTCGCTAAAAACCTGAACCTCGTAACTTCATGTCAGAGGTTACGAAGTTCTAAAAATCCGCAACATGCCAACAATAAAGAGAACATATGAAACTCCTTTTAAAATGACTAAGTCACTTTGATGAAAACAACATCACCCAATACATCATTCCAATGTGGGGTCCACATGCTATCATTAGATGTCCACGTCATTGCCATGTCATAGCTCCATAATCCACAACAAGGATGTGGATTATCGTTTACTCAAACCCATCATGCCACATGTCTGCATCGTCATTATGGCTGGGTCCCATATGGAGTGCTTCCTTACTCCTTATCACTCCATCGCTTAGTCACCAGAAATTTGAATTTAAGAAGGTTGTAAACTTTTGAAAACTTGCGACAGTGATAACAAAGAGAGTCTTCTTCCTTCCTTCACACCATTAGCTAAGTCGCCAAATCGGAAGGTACGAAACTTGAGAACCCCATGACATAGGTTAGGAAAACTAGAAACTCCGCAACTCCATTCATTTTCACCGTCCTTATCACTTCATTAGTTAAGTCACCAAGTCAAGAGGTTACAAAACTTGAGAACCCCGTGACATAGGTTGGAAAAACTTTGGCCGAACTGATGGTAATGTCTATCCTTAAAGCTCTAAGCAGAGTGGGCGGTCACCTCCATGAGATAAAAGACATAAGTTGCAACTAATGAAATAGACAATCACTGATACCAGGTCAACATCAAAATAAAACATTTTGAGGATGCCATGATTGCAAACACATTAGGGCTTATATGTAAGCCCTAATATCACTCGAGAATAGAATTAATTCATTTTTGGGGACGTCCATCACTTTCTCATCCTACAAAGCACCTCACTAGAATGCTCTTGAAAAACCCATCACGAATCTACCACTCAATTCGCCATCAAGACCGCTGCTCCCTCATCCATCTTCTATCATCATGCCAACAAACTCATTTTCATGATTTTCCCTTTTGACATCAATGACAACTATATACACTTTAGCACAGGATCAATACACTTCTCCTATGATCCCCTTTTGACATCAATGACAACATATTCCAACAAGTTGGAGATAATGGCTGTTAAGGCAAAAATGGAGGAGAAAGGCTTCTTTTATAAACAACCATTCGAACAAGTGAATGACATTGATCTTCTAGAAAGATGCCAAGATCAATGGTGGAGGATCGATGCACCAAAAGTGGTGGGCTAGGGATGGCTATGATGCCGACGACTATGACAGAGATTAATGAGCAAGTAGGAGGATAATGGTTGAATTAAAAATTAAAAAATAATTAATTCATGAGAAAGGAATATTTGGCCAAGTGGAGGATGAATAATTCATTCAAATTATTTATTTGAGAAAAAAGGACGAGTGGAGATTCAATTAAAATAATTTGCATAATTATTTTAATTAAATGTGAGGAAATGTGAAAAGAGGCATTAAATAATTAAATTGATTAAATTATTTAATACAAGAGACACATGGAGGACTATTAGATAATTTTGACGATTATTTAACAAAGGACAAATTAAAAAGAGGGGGTGAATAGTTAAATAATTAATAACAATTATTTAACCATAGATGAAAGATGACAAGCAAATAATTAAATAAATAATAATTTATTTCATTATTGAAGAAAGGGGGATATTAGCAATGCAATTAATTAATTTAATTAATCAGGATAGAATAAAGATTAGAAAGTGAATTAATTAAATAATTAAAAATTATTTAATTAATAGAGGAATATGATCAAGAGTAATCAAATAATTAAAATTATTTAATTATCGAAGGACGATGACCAAGAAAAATGACACTCGCAGACTTAGGACATTTTTCCAGTGTCTACAATAGGGATTATATTTCAAATCTAAAACTAGGAATCAAGTGAGAGTTTTCATCCTCAAATGATTTTTGGAAGAACTCACAAGTGCAACATAACAAAATGTGTAATCTTCAACATATCCAAATGAGCATCGAACACCCCCTTTTATAGATTTTTCATTGTGCTTTTTTGAAAAAGTGTTTTTTGCTTTTTCATTACTTTTTTGAAAAAGCAATTGTTTGCTTTTTAGCCACTTTTTTGAAAAATCAATCTTTTTCATTTTTCAATTTTTTTTATTATTTTCTACTATTTTTTTGAAAAATCACTTTTGCTTTAAATTAAATAATTCATTATGCGTAAACATTTAATCACCTTTTCCATCAAATTTCCTTTTAAAATAAAATAAAACCTTTTTTCATGTGCAAGACCCCCTTATTTCTCCTAAGCATCTAAAAGGGGAATTAAAATATCTTTTCGAAAAGATATTACACTTAAGTTATAAAAAATAATGATAAAACATTATAAACTTAAGTGAATAATTTAATTATTTCACCCTAAGTTGCAAAAAATCTCGAAACACATCAAAAAACCAAATTTGACCATGCTAATATGATATTGAGGAAATAGGTGAATAATAGAAGCCAATTTGGTCGCTTACTATAAATAGCCTACTCCTCCAAGAAGTTTGGAGAGCACTCAAAAGGTTGAAAATCAATTTTGAAAGCATCTAAGCACTCCAACTAACCAAATAAACTCAAACCCAAGAACAAATGCTCTACAAGACTAATCAAATGCTTCTCCAATAATATTGGAGTTCTCCCTAACTAACCAATTAGCCTCTGGAAGACTTGGAAACTAGCTAAATGTGCATGAATTGGCTAAGCACCAAAAGGGAAAATTACATACTTCATGGACATATCTTTACATTAGAGAGCATTATAATTCTTCTTTACATTGTTATAGTTTCATGCCTTTATTGTATCTTCATGAATTTATTACAAATTTATACCTTTGTTATAACTTGATGCCTTTATTGTGACTTCACACCTTTCTCATGACTTCATGCCTTTGTTAAAAATGTATACCATTGTACTTAGATGAGTGTTCTTGGCCACATAGGGCTACATCGCCATCCTTTGCTCATGTTAGAGGTAAAATTATTATTCCATGAAACCATATTCAATCCACGTGCTTATGTTTCAACATGTTTACATGATCTTTACATGGTGAATTTGTTTATAAACATAAATTTACATGGTTATATGCTTACACGTTTATATTACATTTAATTTTCA
Organism: Sequoia sempervirens; assembly: GCA_007258455.2. Taxonomy (NCBI): domain Eukaryota; kingdom Viridiplantae; phylum Streptophyta; class Pinopsida; order Cupressales; family Cupressaceae; genus Sequoia; species Sequoia sempervirens. The sequence continues at coordinate 1,238,805,859 of VDFB02271358.1, forward strand.
CATTTTTTTCATCTTACTACAATACCTTATATCCTACAGATACAACATGAAGACAATAAAATATTGAAGGTAAATAAAATAGAAGATAATGCAATTTACATACACAATACCTTCACCTAAAACCCTTCTCTCTCCTCAGATAGGGCTTGAAGTAGAGTGCACCCTAACTCCAATTGATTTTCTCTTTCATGTGTTGATGGAGGAATGTGGTTGCTTATAAACCACCATCATCATGCTACAATTGATATGATGATAGATCAAATTGACAGCATGAGGGTAAGATAATAGAGAATTAGCTACACTATGGAAGAAGTAGATAGAAAATGCAACAACACAATAGTAGGCTAAGAAAATATATCCAAATGAGGTGATAGGCATCTCATTTATAGAATTTACAAGAGGGAAATCAAGGGCCAAGATGGATTGGTTGATGGATAACGAGGATTGACTAAGGATTAGGGTTCGACTTAAAAGTTGTAGTCATGTGACAAGTGTTGTTGGCAAATTTTTAGTGCTCCCCTTAGGATTCGTGACATGGACTAACCACCTCCCATGGATCCATTAACTATGGTAGTTGTATCGGGGATTAACAAGCCGACCTTTTGGTGCAATGGCAACTATGGGGCCAACAACTGGTATCAAATCCAAAGGTGTCAGATTCAAATCCCCTCAGCTTGTGCTGAGGGGGAGATTGTTGGCAAATGGTCAATGATCCCCTTGGGATTTGTGACATGGAATAACTGCCTCGCATGGATCCATTAACTCTAGCAGTTGTATCAGGCATTAATAGGTCAACCTTTTGGTGCAACGACAACTACGGGGCCAACAAGTGTCATATGAAGGATAAGAGTTAGGTTTATGATTTGATGAGGGGAACATCCTTATGTGAAAGATATGATTTAGAGATGCAGTATGAAATGGATGGATGAGATACAAAGTTAGTTTGAATTTTGGAAAGTGTCTAGATTCAGTGAGTCTATATAAGGTATTAGTTAGTCATGGGACTCTCAGTAATTAATTAAATAATAACACAGTTATTTAATTAATTATTTGAGAAGGGTGGTGTGGAAGGATAAATTAATTAAATAAAAAATAAATATGTATTTAATTAAAGTAAGAGATGAAGGTGAAAGATAAATGAATTAACTAAAAATAAATATTTATTTAATTAAAGTTGGAGATAAACATGAAGGATAAATTAATTAAATAAATAATAAATATTTATTTTATTTAAAGTGGGGGATAAATGTGAAGGATAAATTAACTAAATAAATAATAAATATTTATTTAGTTGAGGTGGGATAAAGGTGATGGATAAATTAATTAAATAAATAATAAATATTTAGTTAGTTAAAGTGGGGGATAAAAGTGAAGGTTACATTAAATAAATAAATAA